>OY757309.1:264834352-265437651 GCA_963583905.1 Stenurella melanura
GAGTTGCGAGACAAAAATTGAATTTTGAAATTTCAAAAATTTTCAACGAACTAAAAAATTCAAACTCCGTCTTTGTGGGAATTAGTTCCACCTATCACCTATTTTTTGCATATATCTACTCCTACTGTACTAGAATATTACCAATTGTTAGTGACTATGCTATTTGCTACCTTCCATTTGATCATTATTGAACTCCACAATAAATACAGTCTAAGTATCCCACGTGAATGTTCGATCGGCCTTGACAGTTGTGTGATAAACCCGCCACAGTAATAATATAAGGATACCGCAACAGATGGCACTCTTAAAATTCACTTTGTGTCGATGATAATAGAATATCACTATAATTAATCTTTTAAAATCCGGAGCACGATACGTGTTATTCCTTTATGTTCGCTTTAAAAAAAATATCCATTCATACCATACAATTAAACTACGGAAGATATGAGATCTCTATCTGATGATGCGTTTCATAACACAATCGACTTTTGTACACCCATATTTTGAAATGTGTTGCATAATATTTATTTATGCATAGCCGGCACTCCGGTAAGGAGTTTCGTTGAACAACCCATGTCGCTTAAAGTTCAAATCAAATCATTATCAAAAATGTATTTTAAAACTCAAGTATTTGGTATTTTATTATAGAAGGGTCGCGCAGGTACTTCGTACCCAATGTTTATTTTCTGGTAACCGAAAAATTGCTATTAAACTTCGTCGGCTTAGATAATAGGAATTCTCTGAACAAAATACTTTCTACACATAAGAACATTACATTGCGATTTTTCCAAATCGTCATTTATCTGCTATTCACATCGGCAAATGAAGAAGCGTGGGTTTTCAGATAATGACAATAATTGATAATTATATAAATAAAAGTGAGCGTCTGCATTGCCTTCGCGCAGATTTATATCTTGCATCGCCCATTGTTTTAACTCGAGAATTATGTTTGCAATATAAATGCATCGAATCGGCTTTGTGCGAGATATTATATTCGAAATAATACAAGATATATTATAAATGATTTTATGATAATAATTTATTAATCAATGGGTATACAAAAATACAAAACGGGGAGAGTCCGTGAGGCCTCGCCTTACAACAAAATGAATTAATGAAATATGTGATGAATTGGCAAAACTTATAACAACTGGAAAATATTCACACAGCTTGCTTATAAAATCATGAAGCAAATAAGTGGAAAGAATTATTGGAAAATGTCTCGTCTAGTGTGGACATTCAAAGGGCGCCACCTGCTGGATACTAAATGTAATAATATAAATAATTTTGCGAGCCAGGAACAAAATTAAGTTACTAGCAATGATGCGATGGAATTCTTAAAATCCATCGATAATGTCAAAATTTACACTTTACTATGAAATCTCAAAATCTAGGCAAATATCCGGTGCACTAGTGCAAATAACAAGAACATGTAGACAAGACATTCTGTATACTTGATCTAATGAAACTTCACTGAAAATCAAACTTCACTCTCTGACTGAGATTCTCTTGCAACTACGACTTATCGGATACACAACTATGAGTTCTAACTTACAACAGCGAATTAAAGATTTACTATGAATTGAATTTGCAGCTTATCAATAAAATATTAAGTGATAAACGAGATCTCATGAGCTGACAACTGCAATGCACACTTAGATGGTAATGAATGTTCTAAAATAAGTATATTCTATTAAAAATATCTCATGTCATAATAGAAGGTAAATCAGCATTACATGGTACCATACGTTGCTTCACAGTAAAAGTCTTAAACATTTCGATATTTTATAAATAAACTTAAAGCTCAATTTATAGTTGCAAGATTGTGGTATAATTTACTTTAATGTTTAAACAATAAATCAATAAATAAATCTACAATTTCCTTTAAAAACATATGACCAAAATGAAACTAAAAAACCTGTTTTTTAACTCGAGAATTATGTTTGCAATTTTAGATTTTATATTCGAAATAATACGGGATATATTATAAATGATTTTATGATAATAATTTATTAATCAATGGGTATACAAAAATACAAAACGGGGAGAGTCCGTGAGGCCTCGCCTTACAACAAAATGAATTAATAAAATATGTGATAGATCCGCAAAACTTATAACTGGAAAAATAATCACACAACTTGCTTATGCAAAATCATGAAGCAAATAAATGAAAAGAATTAATGGAAAATGTCAGCAACCTCGAAAAAAGGGTTAAACAAAGGTTAGGTCTTCAAATCGACTCGTATGTATGTTTTTTATGTTAAGTCTTTGGCAAACTGTACAGGATGGCTCAGTGATCATCCCATATTAGTTTCATCAAGTTGTGTCTTAGTGTATGGTGAGCAAGAATGGAAGAAAATTGTTTCTATTCGAGAGCTTGGTAAATGGACCTAAAAATTTAACAGTTTCCAATGTAAATACATTAGTGAAGAATATTATTGAATTTGTTTTGTTTTTATTTTCGATAAAATTTAAGTCATCTGTAGGTTAAAAGCTTCTGCGTAAAGTGAGGTGTAATAATAGAAGAATAAAGCACACACCGAATTAAAAATTGAAAATTGCTGTAAAGAGTTTATTACCAGTGCCAAAAATAAAGTAAACACGTGTCTAGTGTAGTGCTTAGCCGGTCCGTCTCATCGTAAACGGAAACAAAGCGACTCACACATTTATACTTGGGACCCTTTCAAGTGGATGGTTATTGGTATGAGCAACATGTGATATTAAACCAATATAGACATACCAGATGTGGACGAAGAAGATAAGTTTTTAAGTCTAATTAGTAGTATTAGTTTATTTCTTTATTAAAATAGAATAAGAAATTAATATTAAAATTGAAAATGTATTAAGCATAGGTAATAAAATAGAGAAATGTCCGGAATTGGAAAAGCGCGATTGAAACTAAATTACTACAAAAACAAGCCAATACTCAGGGTATACAAAATATTCTCTCATGCCTCTCTCTCATAACCCGCTGTAAAAAGCTCTTTTACCGCGAGACAGGGCTCATTCTTGCACGTCCACCATAAATGGATGTTTACCTGTGGACCGGGTAATAAATAAAAGCCCCTTGCAGCGAGCTAATGTATGTATGTATGTATTGGTGGACAAATGATGCAGGACGTTGAAACAAAAACACAGATTTCTGGGAAACATGAAACCATATATGGACGCAAGCGGGCAGGAGGGCAGAAATAGAAGAAGCAGAAAACTCAGAAGAAGAATAAATAAGGAGATGATGATAGATGGAAACTTAAAAGAAGCATCTCGCAAACGCCTACACTTCCCATCCGATGATGACGGATGGACACTTAAAAGAAGCATCTCACAACACCTACATTTCCTATCTTATATGCAGCCGGTGGTATATAAAAATATCCAGATTGGATGTCCGGAATCGGCAACAATGCCTACCTTACGCTAGCAAATCAATCAATCAATCAATCTGCATTAAACCAGGCAATTGGTTTTTTTAATACTTATGTTTCTTACTTAACGTTTTCTTCACTATTTTTTTTTATGTTTGGCAAAAGTCGTTATCGGCAAATAAAATTGTACTATAAAGGTAAATCATTAATATGTATCTAAAATAATAATGGGCCTAATACACTGCCCTGTGAAATAGCATGCTTTATAGGTAATAAATGACATCTGATTTTTGACAAATACACAATGTTGCCTTCCAAATAGATAGGTCGATAGCCTCTGTAATAAGATTGGCCCAGATACGCAGTAAAATCATCTCGAAATGATCATCTATATAATTGACCATAAACACCATAACGGAAAATGCGTTGCTGGATTATTTTGTGAACAGATCTGAAAAGTTAAAACCTCCGGGTAGTCTTTGGTGTAAGTATTCGATGCTAAAAAACACTATTTTTATTAATAAACACTAGAACATATCACAATATCCTAAGTTAGGGGCATTCTTGAAACGGAAGTATGATGGTTTTAAACCTAAAAAGTCTGGTATATTTATTACAAGAGAATGTACTCGAAGCACCAAATAACACATATTTGTTGATGGAGGTAAAGTTGCCTTCATATTTCTAAGTCACATAAAAAATTCCCGTCAGAAGAGTCCGCGCGGCGGTATCATTGAATAGGTAAAGATACCGCCTGCCCGCTTTGTAGTTACCGCATTTTTTACATGCCTTAGAATTATGAAAACGACTTTAAGCTATTATATAATTATTTAGGTAGTAACAATTTATTTACGATTGTGGTATGACGAGAAAACTATTAACGGTAGTTACATGAGTGTAGGTAAGAAATCTTTGTGAAATTAACCAATTTATTTATTTATTTATTTATTTATTTATTGCATACACTGTTCAACAGGTAAGATACCCAATTACAGAACAGGAATAAAGGCATACAAAGCATTAATTACATAATATACAACAACATAGAAAGAAAGTAAAATGAAGAAAAAAATTACTTAAATGTACGAACAATGAATAACTAATGATACGAAGAAAGAGAAAAAAATAACATGGGAAATGTTTAAATATAAAAACTATATACACATATATACACACACACATATGTGATTCAAAGCGAATTAAGAAAAACAAAGACACTCATTGGTTATTTAATTTAGAACATTTTGTTTTATGTCACTAAGGCTGCAATTAAAAATATCGAAGTCCTTACATAATTTGTTAGAAGTACTGCAAATCGTATAAAAATGTGAATTATTTAGTACGTTGGTACGCGGCGTAGGTAAATAGAAAACTTGGTGGTTACGAGAGGTTAATCTGGGAACGTGAAAATTAAGCTTACTAATTATTTCGGGTGCGTCAAAATCATTGTGTAGTAATTTAAACAAAAATACTTGAGAAAAGTACGTACGCCTATCCTCAAGAGTTGTCATAGAATATCTTTCAAGCAAGTTACTTTGCGGAAAACCAATCACTGGATAGGTACCGTCGGATTTGAACCACAGTAATTTAAGAAATCTACGTTGAACTGCCTCCAAGTTATTCTTGTGAACATCATAACTGGAACTCCAAATTAGCGATGCGTACTCACGCTTCTATCTGACGAAGGATTGATAAAGAATTTTCAGAGTATCAGTATTAGTGAATTCTCGACTAGTACGAACGATGAATCCAAGGGCTTTGGAGGCTTCGGACACAATGGTATCGATATGATCAGTGAAGGATAATTTACTATCAAAAGTTACGCCGAGGTCGTGAAATGTTATAGGTCTTTGAAGTATGACATTATCTAACCTGTAATCAAAAATAATAGGTGATGTTTTTAAAGAAAAGGACATTACGTTACATTTACTAGGATTCATGAATAATTTATTTACTATACATCAGGTGTTTATTTTGTCAAGAGAAGTCTGAAGTTGAAAACAGTCACCGATTTCATCAATTACTGTGAAAATTTTTAGATCGTCGGCATATAAAAGGTGAGGCAAATTAATTTCGTTCACTATGTCGTTAATAAATATATTAAAAAACAAGGGCCCCAGAATAGATCCCTGGGGAACTCCAGATGTGGCAGCAAATTCGATGGATTTGAACCCATTTAATATCGGTATTAATAAGTACCTATTATTTATAATATTTGCCATATCACCTGAATAAAAAATAAGTATAACTTTAGCAATTTTTAATATCTCCGAGAAAATACCTCAGTTCTAAAACTACTAAGAGGGTTAGCCGATTGAAAACATGTTATTCGTAGCCAATAACTTGATGGTGTCTCATATTATACAGATGGTCTAATTATGTCTATTTTTGAGGGCCATGCCCAACATTACCTGCCTGCTGTGAGAACCAAACTCATCGCTTCGATAGGAATATGGACAGCATATGAGAATACCGCAAGTTTCTGAAGTATGGCAGACAGATGAGAAGGAAAAATCTATATAACGAATTCTGTATGTCCTTTTCCATATCATCTTTTCGTAAAAAGCAACCTGTAGTTTAGGTATGAAACGATTTAAACTTTGCTTTATTGTGCTTCTGTCAAACTCTAAGCTTGTCAGCACGAAGTTGTATAATCACTTAATCGTACCTCATAAAAACTGTTCGTAAATCATGAATAAATGGAAATTAGTGAATCATTTATTAAATATTCGTATTCTTTTCTTGTGAGATGATAACTAGGCACTGCGAGGAAATAATCATTATAGCATACCAGTCAATATAAATAATGTTTAAACGATGTCTCGGGCTGCATGAAATAAATCTAATAAATCACTTTTGACATCTCAAAGAAATTTGTTATAGTATACATCTATTTAATGTATTTTTCTCACGGTACGAAATTTGATGAAAAAATGAACATAGCAAATCTTAGAGTGTGTCATCTACTATATTGCATTTCATAGATGTATCAACTACAACTTATCACGGTATTAAATCAACAGTTCGTGAGATTGGAATTGCCTCCCACATTCAAATGAGAAATCAGGAATAATGAATGCTTATTTCGGTCATAGACGATATGCCAAACCTACGCAAATATGTGAGTGTGAAAATTTCTCAAAATTCAACGCCAGCAACTTGGTGATGAAATTCGGTCGGCCATGTCTCAATTTTCAAACTCTTCAAGATTAATCCAAAACACTTTTCACAAAATTCTTTTAATTTTTAACCACTTTGTCTTGTACACTCATCATTTTTTTAATAAAGTTTGGAGGATACGAAGAAAATTGTATTTGTTTTATGTAATTCATATTTCTGGAACGCGATTCTCATCTGCAACTAATAATGAAGCTTAACTAACCAATGGATCTGATAAAGACTAGAAGAAAAGACAGTATACGATTTTTCAAATTGCGATATTATCATTGAAAAATTAGTATTTCGAGACGTTGTAAATACCTATGATAGAAATTGAAGGTCTTGAAATTATCTTTCAAGTCATATTTCTTGATGTCGCTAACAATGAGTAATTTGTTTTTTTAAGTTTGGGGTTTTCCTGTTGGTATTGGCCGTGGTACAAATATTTTAAAAACCCTTTTCCAGTGTTAAGGGCTATCATGCTCTAATTTTTTGGTTCCTCATTTTAAAAGAAATTTCGCGATTTTACTGGAATTTTTTTCTGCAAATAACGGAAACACGTAGTATTAAACGAAAAAATGATAGAATAAAAGGTAAACATCGCTCAATAAGCTGTTATATACTATTATAAAAAAATTGATTGAAGGAGCCGTTACTCTGTGGTAGTTAATCATTTTGCACAAATAACTAAATAAAACACACTACTATGTTTTCTACCACTATGTATTTATAAAAATTGCGACTGCAGTTTCGACTTACAAAGCCATTGTCAAGCAGCGAATCAAAAATGACTGATTTACAATTATACAGAAATGTTATATATACAGACAATTTTGGTTGGATAGATAGGTACAATAAGGGCTTAGGCAGGTAGATGACAATAATAAACTTAATTATGAATATTCAATTATGGGTGAATATATCAGATCTAATTAATCATTTAACAAATTATAATCCTTGATATTATTGTGTTTATGAATTTCCAGAGATTCTAAAATGTTTAATTTAAAGCCTTTTGTTGAGATGTGTAAAATTTCAATGTCGTCTAATTCTGGAAAACTATGGTTGTTTTCGAGGCAGTGGTTCGCGAAAGATGAATCAGTTTTCTGTAACCTATATGATCTAAGATGTTCTTGATACCGTATTTTGAAATCTCTACCGCTTTGCCCTATATAGATACTATTACACTCTGTACATTTTAACTTATAAACTCCAGATTTGCATTGTATAATATGTTTGATAATTTACAAAACTCAGGCTTACCCATGGGCCCTCCAGCTAGTCCTCTCTTAGCGGATATTTTTATGACACACTTAGAAAAAGAAATTCTAAATTCTACGTTAGGCAAGAAACATATTAATTTTAGGTATAGATATGTTGATGATGTTTTAGCCGGTTTCAACGGTACTACCAGACAATTGAACAATTTTTTTAAATTATGTTAATAATATACACCCGAAAATACAATTTACATTAGAAATAGAGTCAGATAATAAAATTAATTTCCTAGACCTTACAGTGTCACGCATAAATAATCAATATACTTTTAAAATTTTCCGAAAACCAACATTTACAGGAACCACAGGAACCACAATTACACCCACATTAACAAAAAATGGCAGCATACAATTCGATGTTACACGGAGCATTTTCACCACATCTGTCTGACGCGGATCTGAATGAAGATCTACACATAATCGAGGACATTGGAGTTAAAAATAATTTTGGTAAAGATGTCATTAGAAAGTTAATTAACAAAATTCGGAAAAAAAAATCACTTTTCAATTAATATATCCAAAAATAAAAGAAACCACAAAATTTACTTACACAACAATTATCTACTGTAGCCATTTATCCGAAAAAATAGCTAATGTTCTCTCTAAACACAGTCTAAAAATAGCTTTTAAATCACAGAGTAAATTATCAAACATATTATATAATGCAAAAGACCCAACACGTAAATTTAACAAATCTGGAGTTTATAAGTTAAAATATACAGAGTGTAATAGTATCTATATAGGGCAAAGCGGTAGAAATTTCAAAATACGGTATTAAGAACATCGTAGATCATATAGGTTACAGAAAACTAATTCATCTTTCTCGAACCACTGCCTCGAAAACAACCACAGTTTTCCAGAATTAGACGACATTGAAATTTTATATTTCTCAACAAAAGGCTTTAAATTAAACATTTTAGAATCTCTGGAAATTCATAAATACAATAATATCAAGGATTATAATTTGTTAAATGATCAATTAGATCTGATATATTCACCTTTATTTACAGCCTGCAGACCCATAATTGAATATTCATAATTAAGTTTATTATTGTCATCTACCTGCCTAAGCCCTTATTGTACCTATCTATCCAACCAAAATTGTCTATATATATAACATTTTTGTATGATCAGTCATTTTCGATTCACTGTTTACCAATGGCTTTGTAAGTCGAAACTGCAGTCGCAATTTTTATAAATACATAGTGGTAGAAAACGTAGTAGTGTGTTTTATTTAGTTATTTGTGCAACATACTATTATGATTTTACTTAATACAACAGGTTTTCAATTATTTCCAGAAAAATAATGTATATAATTATAGTAAAATTACGATTTTTTTAAATAAAGTATATAGTGTACAAAATTAGAGCATATTTAGTATTATCGTATATTGACAATTAAGACCAATTAGGATTCTTTTAACCTAGATTCTTCTCCCAATAGCACAGCATCGTAAATAAATTCGTAATTTTTATATCTATATCGATCAGTAAGTTATGTTATTAATTATTTAAATTTACTTTAAAAAAAATCTATTTTTTTATGTTTTGTGAATAAGAGAAAATGCTAAAACTGATATTATTTACAAAAGAACTGCGATGAGTATCCTATAGAATGTGCAACAATTATATAAAAAGTGCAGTAAAACGGCGAAGAGTATAATGGTAAGCTTACTTTACTCTTTATTAATCGCATTTAACTTATACTATATAAGTTGTGTGAAGTGAAAATACGACGACACAATGTTAGATTTACAAAAGACTGCATAACAAGACACCAAGTAAATCTTCCCACACGAAACTATTATACAGCAGAAGTACAGACGTGGTCTGATATTTGGAAATGTATATACCCTGCAAATTTCATATTTCTTGTTAATAAAATTAATTGTCTATTAAGGAATCCGCGATAATATTATTGAATGAGGATAATTGCGTGTCGAATTGTTCCGTAGATGTCTGTACAACTTGGCTGCCAATGTTAAAAGAAGAACTTCACAAACTTAACATTGTATAGAAACTAAAAAACTGTTAACTATATCAACAGTTCTATGTAAATAGTAAGTATCTATGGATATTGAATATAACAAACATTCTTAGAGCTGTGTATTTGTCATACACAGCAAAAAAGATTTTTCAAAAAAAGCCTTGAAAAAGGAAACAGATTAGATTTCCGAAACGTCGGCGAAATATTTAATTTCAAGTTTTTATACTTATTTGTGTTGTTTATTTATAAAAAAACCAACCTTTAACTGATCCATTGACGTAAACGTCACAGGCGTAGAGGTTTTTTACCAGTAACATACTGGTTAATTGTGATATATTTTGTAGATTCCCATAGCACCGCTTAGAAAGAAAACATACATGTGGCAGGAAATCCCAAAGAATTGAAGAAGGAAAAAATAAAATTAATGTTATAAAATAATGGAATAGCGTACGGGGTTCAGAAAAATTAAAAATAATAATAATTGCTATACGTAACGTAACTTAGAGAACGTTGTAGGCTAATTTTAGTCCGCATATTAACTTAAGGTTGCCATTCCCTAGAAAGAGACATCCGATAGCGAAATATTTATTATTTTTGCCCATAACTTTTTTCTCAGTACGTATATTTAAAAAAAACTATGAGTACCTAAGTAGAACAATAACAAGACTGTTACTATGAATTTTTACTCAATAATTTCAGTGGTTTGCAAAATATCTAGATTTAAAATCATGAAATAGGAAGATTAATATAATTTTTAAATGTAATTCTTATAGTTGTTTACGTACCAAGAGAAAAACTTATGGCCAAAAATAATAAATATTTCCCTATCGGATGTCTCTTTCTAGGGAATGGCCACCTTAAGTGGGACGATTAGTATTTACGTGTTAGACTTGAAACTAAGGGACCCCAGGTTCGAATTCTGACCAGAGTATGAATCCATGCACATAAATCTACACAAAAAAAGTTCGGCTCCAAGGACTAAACCTATCATTCCTTATATATTTTTGTGTGCTGAATCCGAATTGTCAATTTGAAAAATTTTCTACCTCGTAGATTTCTAGTAAATCGCGGTTTTTATTGCCAAAATGCTGTTTTGACAAAAAAACCGCGAATTATTCGAAATCTACACGGTAGGAAATTTTTTTAATTGAAAATTCGGATTCAGCACGCAAAAGTACTTAGGGAATGATAGGATTAGTCATTGGAGCAGAAAATTTTGTTATTTTGTAGACCAGTGTTATCAACTTTTACATCTTGGTGAAATTTGACAGCTCATTGACACCTGTCATTAAGTCGAAATTTATTTTTGACTTCAGATTTGTGGCCAGCGACCCAAAAAAAATACAAAGGTCATAAAAAATAATTGAAAAATGTTTTTCAAAAATCTCCTCTATAAAAGTTTATGGGGGTTGTATGGGGGTGTAGAGAAAAATTGACGCGGTAGAACATTTTTTTTGCAAATTTTGGTTTCACCGCACCAAAATACTGAGGGATTGCAAAGACGGGACATTTTTTTGTAGACCTGTGTAATTTTCACATACTAGAGTGTGGATTAGGATTAGGCAGCGGTTTTCTTTTACCGGAATCGCAACAAGACCGTTATTTTATTTCGGTGCGGGTCCTTGGCAGTCAATAACATGCAGAAAAGTAATTATCAGTCCTAAAATTTACAGCATTACTTGCAGATAGCACCGAATTTGAATGCTGCTAATACTAACATCGAATTAAAGCCTTCCGTGCAAAGAATCTGTAAACAATGACTTTGAATATTTAACTGATAATGATTTTAATCTTATAAAAAGTATCCATAACGAATTTTCGACCACAATATGTAATTAATCAAAATCGTTATATCATTCCTACACAGTTGTTTTTATATATTTTTATTGTATTTAATTTATAGAGTGTTTGTTATTTATATTTCAAGGATTATTTTATATAATGAAATGACTTGTTTTCCTAATATTCCCTGTGTTGGAACGAACCTCCATGGATGCCCGGAATCGGCAGCAATGCTCACCTTACGCTGGCAAATCAATCAATCAATCAATCAACCGCCCTTTTGAAAGTACAGAATGCCATTTTGAATTTTTGAGTTTTGATCGCATATTTATAATATGCGACCTCTAGAATACCCAAATACCAATTCTTAGTAGAATCGGACATATGACAATATACTGGCCTCCATATTTGAAACGCCATCATGGATTTTTCTCTAAAATATATCAAATTGTCTTGTCTTATGAACTAAACTGCTGGCCACTCGAACTTACACATAGAGACTTTTAGGCAAAATTTAAAGTTCAATATTTTCAACAGGAATGCAAATTTTTGAACGCGGCTTGCAAATTTTAAGAGCTAGTTTTTTTCGGATTAAGCTGCATGACGTATATTTATCGTAGGACCATAAGTTTATTATATACGGGGTGATCAATGAAGTCATGCAAAAAATCAAAAAGTTTGTATGAGTGAAATTTCTTCAAAAAATTTTTTGGTCATTGCAATATGGTTCCTTACTAAGGTAACATCAATATCTCTAGACGGTTTTGTCAGTTTTTGGATTAAGGCCCTTAGGCCTTGTACACACTACTCAACATAAAATTTGGATACCGAAATCTTTAAAATGCTATAACTTGACATTGGATTGACGGTTCTTGATGATTTTTGCGGATTTGGAATCCTTATTTCACGTAGATTTTCTATGGTCTAAGAATTTTATTTGAGGGTTGAAATTTACACATTATACCGGGTCGATAATAAACAAAAACGTAGGGTACGACGCGCTCTAAAGTTTGGCATTATTTAAGTTTTTGTAAAATAAATTCTCACCTCAAGTTGTTTTTATTTAATGTTCTTCTCACTGTTCTGTCCGAAACTCACACCCCAGTTTGTTGTCTCAAAGAATCATTCAGTTTTACAGAGTTATTTGTCCACCCCCATGCCCATAATTATGATCGGGTGTAATTTCTACGCGACGCGTCAATTTCAAAGTAGGCATTGGAAAAACAAATTTGTTGCTATGGAATTAAAAACTGTTTACATTATTTTAGAAATAATCTGACATATTTCAATGTTATAATTTTGTAAAGTTTAATTAATATGAGGCGTTTAACCACGGCAGAAAGGGAAAATTGCATTCGACTTCTCAACGAAGGAATGTCAAAACAGCAAGTTGCGCAAATTTACAATGTCAGCCGAAAGACAATGTATAATTTGAACCGCCGCGCCGCGTCGAAACTACTGGTGATCATAATTTTGGGCATGGGGGTGGACATACAAAAAAAATAAACCAAAGAACCGAAAGAATTTTAATGAGAGAAACTATGCGGAATAGAACAAAGAACTCTAGAAAACTAAATGACTCTTTAAGACAACAAACTGGGGTGAGAGTTTCGGACAGAACAGTGAGAAGAACATTAAATAAAAACAACTTGAGGTGAGATTTTTTTTTTTTAAACATAACATAATGCCAAACATTTTAAATTATAGAGCCCGTCGCAGAGCAAAATGTGTGCGGTTATTACAACGCCATAGAGCGAATAGGCGGGCATGGGCAAATCGGCATGCGAATTGGGGTAATGCAGAGTGGAGCCATTGTTTATTTACTAACGAAACAAGATTTAATTTGTTTCACTCCGATGGCCGAATGTTAGTTTGGAGAAGGACAAATCAGCGATATTTGGAGGAAAATATGGCCCCTCAAGAAGCATTTGGTGGCGGAGGTGTTACAGTGTGGGGAGGTATCATAAGAAATGGTAAAACCGAGCTATTCATTACCAACCAAACCATTAATGCTACTGTTTATCAGGAGGAAATTTTGGAACCTATTGTTGTTCCTTTTGCTCGACATTACGGCCCAGAAATTCTATTGGTGGATGACAACGCTCGACCTCACAGAGCGCGAAGGATCGCAGAGTTTTTGCAGGCACAAAACATCAATAGGATGGACTGGCCTGCAAAGTCTCCGGATCTTAATGTCATCGAACACGTTTGGTCTTATTTAAAACTTAAAGTAAGATCTCTTGATGTACTCCCTGAAACCTTAGAAACGCTCAGTGAGGCCATTCGTGAAGAATGGGAGAATATTTCACAAGATTTTATAAATAATCTTGTGGATACTCTACCAAATCGATGTCGGGAAGTAATATTCCGAGTAGGAGGAGCAACAAAATATTAGCTTCTCTTTTTTTTAAATTAATGTACCTAATTTTAATTAGGTAATTTTAATTTAATTTTAATTTAAGTTTAAATTAAATTAATTTTTAATTTTTTAGTTAATTTTTTTTCAGTTATTAAAAATTACCAGAATTAGAATTATAAATTTTTTAAGAATTGACTTTTGGTCGTTGTTAAGCAATGTTGTATATTGTAGAATTAAATGTAATAAACTTGTTCTTGTCGCTACGTTTTTGTTTATTATCGACCCGGTATAATGCGTAAATTTCAACCCTCAAATAAAATGCTTAGACTATAGAAAATCTACGTGAAATAAGGATTCCAAATCCGCAAAAATCATCAAGAGCCGTCAATCCAATGTCAAGTTATAGCATTTTAAAGATTTCGGTATCCAAATTTTATGTTGAGTAGTGTGTACAAGGCCTAAGGGCCTTAATCCAAAAACTGACAAAACCGTCTAGAGATATTGATGTTACCTTAGTAAGGAACCATATTGGAACGACCAAAAAAAATTTTTGCGGAAATTTCACTCATACAAACTTTTTGATTTTTTTGCATGACTTCATTGATCACCCCCCGTATATAATAAACTTATGGTCCTACGATAAATATACGTCATGCAGCTTAATCCGAAAAAAACTAGCTCTTAAAATTTGCAAGCCGCGTTCAAAAATTTGCATTCCTGTTGAAAATATTGAACTTTAAATTTTGCCTAAAAGTCTCTATGTGTAAGTTCGAGTGGCCAGCAGTGTATATATACATGCCAAATTTCAAGTCAGTACATTTGTAAGTGGGTGAAAAGTGAGTTGCAAGATTTTTTTATAATGTTAGGAGCTCCTAGCTAACGTGTTAATAATAATCTTGAATGTGAGATCATAGCGCGTCAGGACGTACCTATGATCTTTGAAATACTAAATGAAAAATCATAATGTCTTTGGAATGAGGCCAATCGTAAAATGTTCAGCTTGTTGAACATAACCCGCTTTATTCGTCTTAAAAATGATCATTTGCATAACAGTTAGAAATTATGAAAACATCAGTTGGATAGAGAATAACGAAATTATTGTTAAACGTATGTATTATGCATATTAAGAACATGTGAAAACACCCTGTATCGGTTTATTGTCGTATGCAAACAATGGGGTCTTCATTCCAATTAAGTGTGGGATCGAGAGGCAGTGGGTGGCGAAAGTATACATAGGTATTATGCTTGAAATATGTAAAGTGCCTTCAGAAGACAGTGGTGTTCCAGATTAGCGAACTTAAGGATGTGTACAGTATTTAGTTATTTATTTAACTTTCATTATTCTGCAGCATAATATCAATACGATATATTAGTGGGTTTAAGGTGAAAGAATCTTCGTAAGAATATATGAGGAATTAAGAAGATCCAATGGTTGAGAATATCCTCACTCTCAATGTCGGTTGTTAATAAAACAGACACACACAATTTAAAAAAGCCCATGTACTTTTGAGCAGAGCATATGATACCAGTGGCAGCCCATGAAATTTTGGTAAGCTTTAACTTACTAATGGAGCATGGGGCCCATGACAAACTTTAATGGATCACTACCATGGCCAAACGGAGACGTTCTGTGGAAAAAAATATTTGATTGAAGTTTGCGATATATTTTTACTTCCACATCCACGTAGTGGATTGGAAGTATAGTAATCGCAAAAAAATTTTCAAAAATTTTTATTCGTGAAATAGGTTTAGAATGTCATGAAACGTCGAGATTTTAAATTTGAGCGAAAAAAAATTTTCTGTCTGTCGGTCTGTCTGTCGGTCTGTCTGTAACTTTTTTTGTCCGCACGCTTTCTCCGGAACGGTTTAAGATATTGACCTGAAATTTTGTACACGTATATATTATAACGAGATCTGGAACTGGATTGTTTTTTGAGGAAATCCGGTGAAGGGTTGGGGGTTAAATAGGGGTAAATAGGGGGAAATAAGTAAAGCAAGCTTGTAAGAGTACAGAAACTTGAAATTCGGTGTATGTACTAGAAGTTAAGGCCTCAGATTTTTTTATAATACTTTTCAACCCCCCACCACCCCTACCCCATTAAAGGGGTAGATAAAATAAAGTTGAGATATTCATTTGAAATTTCGTACACGTATGTATTATAACGATGTCTAGAATTAGATTATATTTTGGGATGATTCCGTTGAAGGGTTGGGGGTTAATTTGGGGTAAATAGAGAAATATAAGTAAAACAAGTTGGTAAGAGTGCAGAAACTTGAAATTCGGTGTATGTACTAGAAGCCAAAGCGTCAGATTTTTTAATAATATTTTTCAACCCCCACCACCCCTGCTCCAATTTGAAAAGGGTTGATAAAATAAAATTGAGATATTCATTTGAAATTTTCTACACGTATGTATTATAACGACATCTGGAACTAGATTATATTTTGAGATAATTCCGTTTAAGGGTTGGGGGTTAAATAGGGGTAAATAGGGGGAAATAAATAAAGCAAGCTGGTAAGACTACAGAAACTTGAAATTCGGTGTATGTACTAGAAGCCAAGGTCTCAGATTATTTATAATATTTTTCAAACTCTACCACCTCCGCTTCATTATTAATGGGATTGATAACATCAAATTGAGATATTCACTTGAAAGTTAGTACACGTATGTATTGTAGTGACATCTGATTGAGATGACTCCATTGTGGTGGTAGGTTGTAAATAGTGGAAAATAAGTACGGTAAACTAGAAACTTCATTTTTAACGTATATGGTAGAAACCAACTCCTCAAACTTTTCTATGACATCTACCCCAAATATTATTAAAATTCTATGACCAATAATTTCCACATACTAGAGTGCAAATATAGTCAAGATGTTTCCTTTAAAGTGACTTGGACAAATAATCTGGATGTGGAAGTAGTGATTCCTTAGGCAGCGGTTTTTTAAAGTGCAATGCTCACCCGGAAATCTGGAAAGTGTGGCAAACAGATACATTTGTGGACAGAAATCGCCTGCCAGCTGAAATTTTGACCAAATTTAATACATATTTTTTTAAATGCTCATGAGGAATGTAGCCTCAACGCCCGACTGCTACTATTTTGAAATAAATAAAACGTAACCTAAAAATTAAAATTAATACTGGAAAATTTTTGTAATAAATTTTTATCTAGAGCAGATGAATCTATTATCGCAAAAAATGTTATGTAAGAGAATCTCAAGGTAGAAAATAGAGAAAAATACTTTTGCGAACAGCAATACATTTGAAAATGTGCTACATAACATAAAAAAATTTAATATATCAATTTTATTGGCTAACGTCGCCTGTCAGACTTATATCTAACCAAATTTCCTTCTTTTAATGTTCAGGATAAATGAATCTTCAATGGACATCTGCTACTAATTTGATAACAGAAAAATATAACCTAAAAAATACAAAATAATAGTAGAACATTTTTGTAAAAAAATATATCTATATCAGATGAGCCTATTATAGCAAAAAGTGTTCTGCAATGGAATTACAAGGTGGCAAATGAAGAGACATGCTTTTGCGTAATAAAATACATACAAATTACCTAGAAAATTGATCGAAATATAAACGAACAGAAGCGTACACCTGATAAGCTGTAAAAACCTACCATAATCTAATGGATAGCTTACAATAGATTTAGAGTTTATCGTGCATCCCTCTCTGCTTGTTTATAGTTCGATCCATTAGATTTTGTTAGGCTTTGAGCTTGTCGTGTATCCCTTTTGGAGCTTATCGGGTGTACCTTTCTGATCGTTCATATTTCCAACTATTTTTTAGGTAAGATGTAAGACAAGTTTGTATGTATTTTGTTTGCAAAAGTATTTTTCATTTTCTACCTTGTAATTCCATTATAGAACATTTTTTGCTGTAATAGGTTCATTTATCATTTGATATAGATAAAACTTTTTTACAAAAATGTTCTACTATTATTTTGGATTTTTTAGGTAATGTTTTACTATTATCAAAGTAATGTGTCCATTGAACATGCATTCATCCTGAAGATTGAAAAAAAAGAAATTTGGTTAAATATAGATCTGCCAGGCGATGTTAACCAATGAAATTGATTTATTATTTTTTTTTAGGTTATGTAACATATATTCGCAATATTATTTTTCTCTATTTTCTACCTTGAGATTCTCTTACATAACATTTTTTGTGATAATAGATTCATTTGATCTAGATAATTTTTTTTTAATAAAAATTGTCTAGTATTATTTTAGGTTATGTTTTATTTATTTCAAAATTGTAGCAGTGAGGCGTTGAAGCTACATTCAAACACATTGATCGAAATTTGAGCTGGCAGGTGATTCTTATCCACAAATGTAGCTTTTTGTCACACTATGCGCCGGATTGGACATGGAACATGCTGGTTAACGGCAGCGACAGCCAATGATGCATGGTGTAGGAATGTAGGATGGGAAGTGTAGGTGTTTAGCTCCTCTTAAGCTTCCGCGCTTCTTCTAAGTTTTCATTTATCATAATATCTTTGTTTATTCTTCTTCTGAGTCTTCTATTTCTGACTCTAGCAGTGTGCACATTCTCCTGCCCGCTTATGTTCAGGTGTAGTTTCATGTTTTCTAGAAATTTGTGTTCTCGTTTCTACGTCCTGCATTAGTGTGTCCATTTCGTAGGTTTGTCAATACCTATAATAGCTTACTGTAAGAAGCTTTTAGTTATTAACGACTCCACAGGTAAATAGCTATTTACAGTAGAAAAAGAAGAGCCCGGAGAGAACATTTGAGACACTTTGTATACTGATCTGTAAAAGTAAAAAAATATAATCTGCAGACCGGTTATTCGCGTATCTTTATATTATGTTATTTGGCATATACTTGAGCACCTCCAGTTAAACTTTTATATTTTGTACTTGAAACTCTGTTACTGTATATTTCATGCTTTATAACATCCCGTATATTATTCCTTATTATCATACTAAGACCCAGATCTGTCATAATCAGCATGGATTTATGTGGTCGATCTACTTCTAGTAAGTCGTTTGCATAATAATTTAAATCTGATGTACTAGACACTGAAGGTCAGGTCGATATTGTATATACAATAAATATAGAACATACTTTGTTTTCATTTTTGGGGTCATTTGGAGATTTAGATAACCTTATTAAAACCCTGTTTAACTTCAAACGCGCCATTAAATAAAATAATTAAAGAAAGTTTGAAGACCAAGGCCCAACTACTCTAAAAATCATTCTTTTCTATGTGCCTTGTGTATGTAGCATATTATAAGGGATGTACGATTACGCATATATTGTTAGCCATCTTTCTGGTAAATTGAACTAGTGTTAGTCATTAGCGTAGTCGAGTTTTAGTTTTTTAACCTTGTTCAATACTTCGTTCGTTGCAAAAATTACTAATAATGACAAATAATCGATAAAAATGGTGGTTGGTGAAGGGTAACAAACGATTGACTATCATCGTGTTCCCGTCCTCGAAAACGAGGGGGGAGAGCTTTTGCATTCTGTCTTAGAGCTTTTGGGGGTTTGCTCTTTTTCTGTGTATTTCTACAGGGAATCTGTGTCATTAACTGTGATTAGAAGAGGTTCATAGAGAACTTTGTGTCGCTTATAAACACTGTCCGTTCTCCCGCGGCAGCAATCTTAAGTGGTCATCTTTAACAAATATAGACGAGGACAACCTTCAAATAATTTTTTTTTAAATTGTCATAATGTTTTATTTGTCTGGATTCAGTAAGTGATACTGAGAATATAACATTTGAGAAATAATATCGATGGCACTGGGGGTCCATGCGGATTCATGAGTCAAACACCAACATACATAATACTGGAACGAAAACTTGTAATTTTGGAACAGTTGAATTGAGTCCCTGTGTTTATTGAATGAAGACGCATCATAAAAATCACACTAACAGTGTACTACTTTCCTTACCATAGCCTAATTATTGTTTTACTATTTCAGATGCATTATCAAGTATCACACGATATACTTACAGTAATAATACACGTTATATGGGAACATTTGCTTTACAATTCTACGAAGAAGCGCATATACGCACAATTCCTACTAGTATTCAATTGAAATAATTGTATGTTTTGTGATCTCTAGATATCTTGCAAAGTTGCATGTTTACGAGGAACCTTATGCTTGGATGCATTAATCAAATTATGTAATATATATTTTCCTCACGTCTGTTTGTATCTATGGTATGTTTTTAAAATAGAACAAAGCAGGGCATGCAATTACGAAGCCAATATTACGTAAATATGGATTGTTTCAGACTGCTTGTTTATCAGTGGAATATTGGTAATTACATATATTACAGAATAAATATTCTACCGTACCAATTATCTTTTCTATCTTCCATGCAAGTAAATAATGTTAGTTTAACATGGTTGCATTTTGATGATCTTATTACAGCTTCACGCTCTTTGTTATGACTATGACTCCAACGAAAAACTCTGTCCGAATGGTATTTAAAGACACACCCGTAAGTAGTAGTTAGCACACATGGCCCATCAATATGTTCACAGTTTACAGACATAAGATTGTTATAAACATAACTATAACCGATTGGGGAATCTTAAACGATAAAGCGCCAGCTGCATTTCAACCACTTTCTCCATAGACTAAGAGCATATCCGCGAGCTCTGGATAAGGGTAATCTCCCATAATGTCCAAAATCTGCGTTTTAAAACACCACACTAAACTGTGAATTAACGTTATCAATAAAGAAAACAAAAAAAAAACTTGATCCAAAATCCAAAAAGTAACACAAAAAGCACGAACGAGAAGTAGTGTCTTACGTAACCAAATACTAACGACTTGAACGATAAATCAATAAAATAAATCTTAACATAACAATAATAATAATAATAATAATAAATGGTCTTTATTAGAATAAAGGGCGAAGTTTAGCTCAACAGCTATTCCACCACTTATACCCTTAAAAACATAATAACAAGATACTTGCACTAAGTAGATATTTACTTATATAAAACTAGTAGAATTCGTTCAAGTAACAAACAAAATAATAATTATAAACTGTGACTAAGAATAATTAATTGACGCAGAATTACATACACAATACAAACAGTTTTACACATATTACGTACACTGTTGGTTAAATAAAAAATTTTTAATTTTATACTTAAATGTATTTATGGAAAAATGTTTCAAATAATTTTCAAGCAGATTATAATTTGATATAGCGTTGTAGGAGAAAGAGCGCAGAAAAATGGCAGTACTATGTTGTGGTATGGTCAAAATATCAGTAGATCTTATATTAATATTATGGATACTTCTTCGACTTACAAGTTTTTGCTTAAGATACTCCGGCACTAAAGAACTCTATGGACAAACATCAGCAGGTGATATTTGTAGGTATTTTCAAAATTAAGCCAACCAAGTTGCAAACGTTTCTGTGAGACATGTTGAAATTTCTTTAATCCAAAAATATAGCGAATGCAGGTATTTTGAATTTTTTGTAACCTATTTATTGTGCTCTTGTCGAGACATGAAAAATACACAATAATGCCATAATTTAGAATAGATAAAACTAAAGATTCACACAGTTTTTTCCTTAATTTATAATTAATTATATGTACATTGGCATAAAGAAGTTTCAGCACAACGTATGTTTTTTGAACCAATTTGTTAACATGTGTTATAAATCTGAGTTTTGATTCAAATATGATGAAATTTTTTGAGTTTGCTGCTGTTGAGAGTCTATTATTATCTAATAAAATATTTATATTTTCACATAGCATTTGGTGATACATATTTTGACTAAAAATCATTACTGTTGATTTGTTTGGGTTAATTTTTAAATTATGTTTTGTAGCAAAGTTATAAATTTCTTGCAAGTCAATATTTATTAAGTTTGTAGCTGCGCGGTAATTACTAGGATCGAATTAGAAATAAAATTGTGTATCATCGGCATATGCTTGTACAAAACAGTGCTGTATGTTTACAAACATATCTGCTGTGTACGAGAGATAAAGAAGAGGTCCCAATACAGAACCTTGAGGCACACGGGATATTATTAACTGTCTACGAGAATAATTATTTTCAATAAATACCCTCTGACTACGACCAGTCAGATAAGATTTGATAAAATTTACAGTAATGTCGGAAAACCAAAATAGTGCAACTTTGCACATAAAAGTTGATGATTTAATTTATCGAAAGCTTTTGTGAAATCGAGCAGAACTAAAACTGTAGCTTGTTTGTTACCTAGGGCTCTAAATATATTATCGGTCAAATGTGACCGATAATATATTTAATAAATTATTCCTTTATTTCAATCAGGTTTCACTATGACCCATAGTGCAACATCTGCCTTAGTAAATGTACTAAGGCAGATGTTGCACTATGACCCTTTCGGAAACCTGATTGAAATAAAGGAATAATTTTGTGTTCTTTGACATAATCACTTAATTGCTGGTGTACAATTTTCTCAAGAATTTTTGACAGAACCGTTAAAATGCTTACAGGACGCAAGTCAGAGGATTATTGACCTTATTATTGACCTTTGGCAAAGGACTAACTAGTGCATTTTTCCATTGTTCAGGGAAGTACCCTTGTTCCAGGCAACAATTCATAATGTGAGTGAGATAGTCACCAATTACTGGAAAACTGTATTTTAATATTACTAGGGAAATCTCGTCAGAACCACAAGCATTCGATTTTAGATTAAAAAGAACTTTATTAATTATTTCAGTTGAAGTCATATTAAAATCAAAAGTCACATAAGTGGCACAAAATTCAAAAAGACCAAAAGCAACAGACAAAACCAAAGAACGGTTAGGTCGCGTCGTGTGTATGTTATTTACCAAGGACACAAACTGAAATTATTACTTGAAAATATTACAAGGGAGATTGCACGCGCAATAAGATAATTTGGCCGCGAAGAGGTAAAAAACATGGCGGTGTTCTCTGTCGGTCGCTTTTAACTGCTTTGTCGGCATGATTTTCGATGACCCCGTCGCGGCCTAATTATCTCTTCGGCTCACCATACTTATTTGCACGAATGTCAGAGTATCATGTGCGACAAGATGCGAGGCAATAAAGCCTACCCCAATATGCCAGCAGTTCTCAAACTGTTATTAATTATTTTGGAAATTTTTGTTTATTTTTTTCTCCAAACCTATGAGCTTTAGACCCCATGTTATATAGAGTTTTTTTGTTTGTCTTGTCGTTCCCTACCACCAGTTTTTTTTAATGACATGAAACTAATTACATCCTGTATTATTGGGCAACTACGGTGTCCAGAAAATTTTATCTTTAAAATTCTAATCACTAGTGATATTTCATACCAAACATAATTCATATGTCGAAGTGTGTACAACAAATATTACTGATAGATATTAGATATTCGAAAACAGAATGTTACGCTCTGTCCTGTCTTATCTTACTATATGTGCAAAATTAATATTTTATTTTGTAGAAAAGCACCCGATCAAACCGAGAGTGATATTAATAACTTACTTGCATTTTTTACATCTCGACAATGGTCAATTAAGAAAATTCCAAAATCCGCCATTTTGAATTTTTCAAGATAATTGGTTTTCCGGACATACATTTTTTCGTGATTCCCAATTATTTGTTTCTTAGCCGCAGTTGGATCCCTTGATAGGGACTACGTCAGAATGAATAAAAAATGTACCTAAAAATTACCGAGAAATCGAGCGTAATACATTAATTGAGGTACCCTGTACAAGATCTTTCTAGGTTATTCCTACAACCGCATTTAACGTTTTCTAAAATACTTTAGTAAATAAAGGAATTGAATTTGTGGTATAACGGAATAAATTTCGTTGAAATTTGCAAGTTTGAAAACTACGTCGTTTTTTCCTCAATCCAAAAAAGAATAATTCTTACAAGTCTTCTCTCTGAGAACATACGAATTTGATGTATACTTTGTACTCTTTAAAACTCTATTAGTATTATGCACAAAAAATGATGCAATTTCTTAAATCAATTAAATAAAAACCAAAGCAAATTGATCTGAAACAGCTGCGCTTGATTAAAGTGATCTAAAAAGCCGTAGCTGCCTTCTGGGAACTTCTATTTACAACGTAATTTGAAAATATCGGCTTATATGCTTTTTGTCCTGGTTGTTTATTTATTTATTTTATACACCTGTACTTGGTAGTTGTGGACAAACATGAACATGAGCATTTGGTAGTAGACACTAGACATTGTAATACTAATTTTGATAAAATTAAAGTCAAGTTTCAAAAGTGTTTACTTCTGGAGATGATGTCCTCTTGGAGGGTGAGCTGGTCTAGTTAAAACCGATAAACTGGGTTTTCTATACGTAATTTTTTTTCTAATGTTGCCTTTCTGATTAAAATGCATTAGAATTTCAGAATGATGTCATTGTCTAACTTTATTAGTATACTAGTATGGTCAGAAGTAGATCATCAGTATACATAATGAATAAATAATTTGTTACTTATCATATTAGATGGGGTGTATGAAAGTTGTTTGCAAAATATCCAAAGAATGTTTCTCATAGTACGAGAGCCCATCGACAAAAACCTTACAATCATCATATAAGCCTTAAAATGGTGGGGATACTTTCATCATCCCAACGTCCGTCCATCGGCAAAGCAATCTGGGTTGCAGGGGGGGCGTCAGGCAGGTGAAGGGAAAACCGCAACAGTTGATTGATTGATTGATTTTCCAGCGTATGCTGGGCATTGCTGCTAATTCCGGGCATCCATGGAGGTTCGTTCCAACACGCAGCTTGGTCGTCCGTCGAATACGTCCAACGGACTGCCAAACCGCGTGCCGGAACCAAATCTCGGATGTTTTATATACCGCTGGACCAGCTGCATACGCCGGCTTGGACATTGGACATGCTTGTTGTCAGCAGCGAGAGCCGCATAACGCATGGGGTGGGAATATAGGATGGGAAGTGTAGGTGTTTGAGAGATGCTTCTTTTAAGTTTCCATGCTTCTAATAAGTTTCCATTTGTCATCATCGGCTGGGGTGTGGTGCAGTTGTTTGCAAGATGCTTCTTTTCAGTTTCCATGCTTCTTTTAAGTTTCCATCTATCGTCACCTTATTTTTCTTCTTCTAAGTTTTCTGCTTCTTGTGTCTCTGAATCTAGCAGCTTTCATTTTTTATTTTATTTTTGCATTTTTTCCCTTTTTTTACTTTCTTTTTTTTATTTATTAACCGCTCCACAAGTAAATTACCATCTACGGTGGAGTTGCTTTGGAAGGCCCTATCTCGCGGTAACATTATTATTATTATCACCATTATTATTTTTTTGCGCGTTATAAGCAAAAAGGTCCAAAGAGATAGTTTGCTCACCCTGTATATCGTTTCCTTGAAACAATCGGTTTCAATTTTGGGCAGTTTTTTCCATTTCATCACCTATATATTATGTCTATTACCTATATATTATGTTTAATATTTTTTCAATTGCCGCTTCTTTGAGACAATCGGTTTCAATTTCCGCCTTCCAAATTAATAATAAATTATTATGTTTTGAATCAATAAATCGAACTGATAAAAATTAAGATGGTAAAGATCAGATAGAAAGATGGAATAGAATAATATCAATTAAAGATAATAATCAATACATTTATAGCTTATCTGTATTTCTGCAGCGTCTTGTGATTGCTGTTTTATTTTATTTCCTTTCCTTTTCTTTCTTGGGTTGAGTTAATATTGTCTCATTTAAAAACTTTCCACTAATAAAAAAATTCCGATAAGTTTAAGACTTTTTTATCCTTACTTTTTATATCACTTGATTCTTTTCGAGTACAAAAATTCAGTTTTTTTTATTTTAGGATTTTTTTTACTTGAAGAGAATCTAGTTATACAAAAGTTTCGTAAAAACAAAACGTCTTAGAACTTATCGTAGCACATATCCAAATGTTTTCAGAATTTTCTGTCACTTGTTTCGATTTTCCAAAAGGTCAGTGAGCCCTGTGACAATGCATAGAATAGAATAGAATCTTTACTTGACCAAGAATACAAAATAGTTCGTGGCAAGTCAGTAGTATAAAACAAGTAAGGATAAACATAAACAAGTATATAGCTTAAGAAAAAAAACTATAAGTAGACAAAATTATACAGATCAAATAACAAAAAACAAGACAAAATAAAATAACAACAAACTAAGAACCTAATTCATTAAAAAGCAAAATAACATGAAACTAAAGTCAGTGCATCCCAAGTAAGTAGTGGATTGAAAAAGACTATAAGTTATAGTGTCATGAAGAGTGTTGACTAATGAACAGTTTAGACTAAAATGGGATGCTAAAAGAAATCCACGACGGAATAAAACCAGTACTTTAGAAAATGTCGCTTACTCTTAAGCTTAACAGAATTAAAATTAAGAAATTTTGAGTGATTTTAAGTCATTTATGGTTATATAGTTGAAGATTTAGCATGTTTTCAAATTGATTTAGTTCATCTACGTCAATGCTATTATCGTTCTAAATTCAATAAGGTGGACGTCCCACGATAGCGGAACACTTTTTTCTTCACAATCCCCTTGATTTGGGTGTCAAATGAAAAAGTTTAACGAGTAAAATATGATAAATAATGTGCGTCATTCTAAGTCCAATATGGCGGACGTGCGGTCAATATTTCAACTAGTTCGAATTAGGGTAGCTTTGAAATTTTGCACACATATATAATTCTAGTAACAATGCAATATGGCATATGTAATATCATTCCAAATCCAAAATGGCCGATATCTCAAGATGGCGGATCACCTTTATCTTCACAACACCCTTGATATGGGTGTCAAATGAAAGGGTTTGACGTGCAAAATGCGATAGACTGTGACATTATTCTAAATTCAATACGGCGGGCCGCCCCAAGATGGCAGATTATCTTTTTCTTCACAATTCCCTTGATATGGGTACCGAATGAAAGGGATTGAGAATAAAATACGATAAACTATGCAACGTCATTCTAAATCCAATATGGCGGACGTTCTAGAATGATGCTTTGTAAAAGATTATTTTTTTAAAATTTATACATCTGGAAACCAAAAGCCTCGAGTTCGGTCACACTATTGTACAGTACTTTGCTCAATTGACCGCCCTCAAAGCTTTTGGTTCCTTGATGTATGAATTTAAAAAAAAATAATTTCTTACTTTTTAGCACATTTTTTAAGTTAGTAAAAGCTTTTTAAAAATATTTCTTTATATGGTTTTATTATAGTTTCATAGTTATTTTGTAATAATTCCTAAGTTTCAATGGAAACGAATGTTTATTTATGTTCGAGAAGAAATAGGGAAATAGAGCGGAGGTAACTTTTTGTTTGAAACTTTTTCTCTAGGAATAACAGTTTTCGAGAAAATCGTATGTGAAGAAAATTGTTCATTGTATAAGCATAATACTTTTTAGAGAGAAGAGCTATCCTTGCAAATTATTTGTGGAAAACTAATGAATCCAATTGCAATACGAAACCGAATAGGAAATTATTGGCCGAAAAATGCACGCTGAGATAATTTGTTATCGTTGAAACCGAGAATATATCGATAAATCTCAGACTACATAATTCATGAGAAATGCATACACCACGTTTCAAATACAGTGATTTGCCGAAATAAGGATTTTAATATGCATATAAAGCTTTATACAAGCGCATAATGTTTCGAAGCTGGACTCCGCCTTTTATTTATAAAAATTTCGTACTGCACAATAACTCTTAGCCCCAGGCCAAATTATATATTACCAAATATACCAAAATTTCCTTTGGAGATCAATCCCGAACCAGCAATTTAATTCATAAATTACTCAATTATGCTACGCTACACTTGACGTATATACTTTATGCCTGTCAGGTAATAAATGAATTTTTTTCGTAAAATACACGCTTCAGTGCTCTGGTTATTAGAAGAAATAGAATCCGTGATGTAGACGAAAGATGACAGCTGGGTAATTTCCTCGGACGAATCGCATTATAATAAACAAGAATTTAAAATCAATCGCTAAATATGCAGGCATATCAATCGAGTCTGCATGAACAAATCAAAATGTATGGTTAAAACTGAACTCTGCCTTCCCCTGGCTTTATTTTGCATGTAGTAGAATTACATTAAATTCTCTTATAGTCTGTTTGCTATTGCAAGAATAATATATCATGGTATGCGACGCGTTCCATGTGGTTCCATGGGTGTACCTTTTATTTTCAAATTGTTTTCTATAGTCTCATGAAAATACTGGGTTTACACAAATGATCACAAAACACGAACAACAAAATATAGACAACCAATTAAATACAGATGACATTACACAAACATTTCTTAGTTTGTAGTTGCCAAGAAGGAAACCTGCTAAGTTTTTGGTGAACGTTAACAAGGTGATTACTTTAACAAAATAATCAGGAAACGACTGAAGACAATAATATTTGGAACGTATACACAATAATATAATGTAATAATTTAATAATAGTAATAATAAACAAACTTTATTTAACCCGGCGGGGTGTCAACAAATGCTGGTATTAATCCCAACCAGAAACTTAAAACAAAATTATATTAAGTACAGAAAGTAAGAGATAAGCACAAAATCGGTAATATAAAAACAGAAGTAAGAACACAAAACAAAGGTAAAAAGACGTACCGTAGTCAACTATTTAACATGTAATAAAAAGTGCAAATTTGAACTATTTTAATTTTGAATATTTTGAACATAAAGTAAATTTATTTAAAAAGGAAGATCTCGATAAGTCTCATATTGAAGGAAGCCAGATATTGTTCATCGATTCTCATCTTTTATTAAAAACCATTCAACCGTGTTAATGCAAATTATTAACGTCTGTTTTATCTCCCTTCATTAATTAAATTGTTTGTTGGGTAAATTAGAAGGCCACCGATGGGTAGCAGTGTTGCTTCTACTATTTATTAATTTTACAGATTTTGTTCGATAGATAAAACTGTTTAGGTGAGAATTATATTCTTTAGATCAAAGTAAGATTTATTTTTTTCTGATGAATGACGATACAAAATATTAATTAAGTAAAATAAACTCACGGTCGAGTGACTGCGACAGGTGTCAATAATGGAATGGATTAAGCACATTCCGATTTATTTGATGTATAAAATTTTGTGATTTTAGGGACACTTGGTAATGGATTGCGATTTGCGAAGCTCCAAGGTAACTGCTGCCTACATTAATATTTAAAAGGATTTGCCTCAGAATAATAATAATAATCATTTATTCACTATTTGTAACGAATACAGATTTTGTATATATGGCAAGTCAAAACAGAGAGAAAATAATTAATATAATAGTAAAAATTAATAAATAAATAACAAAGTATGAAACCAACATGCAAACCAGAGAACACATTACACGATAATTTTTTATACACCAGTATATACACACACATACACAATACAAATTAATGTGCAAATGAGATAATCAACTGTCAAAAGATAAGTTATAACAAACAATAAACCAGTAGAGAAATAGTAAAAATATAGATTGTATAAAATGCTTAACAAGTAAATAAATACAATTATATAGTAGTTTAAGTAATAATATCTCGCGTCCGTTAAGAATTCATCAATTGTGTAATTTCTTTTTGTAAAAGAATTTTTTTAATGGTAATTTTGAATTTATCTATGCTCATATTTTGGATATTATTTGGCAATCTACTATATAATGCAATAGATTTGTATTAAGGTGATTCTTTGAAAGTCGATGTCCTTAGTATGGGAATTGTTCAAATATTCTTGTTTCGTGTATTATACAAATGATGCTCAGTTAGGCTATCTCGTAAACCGCAGCAAGTATAAAGTCAGTTAAATGGGAAAAAAGTTTCGTATTTTGAGGGTCAATAACATGGGCTATAAAAATTAAAAATATTCCGACTGGTTCCGGAGACATCACGATAAAACCCAAAATAGCTCATTTCCTGCTTTTTCTCTAGCGCTGTTATTACGAAAAAAAAAAAATGAAAAAAATCATTTGGATATTTTTTTATAAATTGACTTTACTGCAACTGGTCGTATTTAAATTTTTATTACGTTTCGTCTCTCCGGGGCCACCATCAACAATATTTTTTTTAAATACGGACCTGTCTTTTTTATTTACAATTTTTAAAGCATTTGAAATGCTGCATTCGTGGGTATGTCACACTTGACAATTTTACAACGTTTTGTCAGAAAAATAATCACCTTTCATTTTATTGGCATTGCCCTTCACAAAACTGTTTTGCTTGTTAAGGAATACAAGGGGTGACTCATCATTTGAAACTTTAAAAGTTTATTTTATGAACAGTCAAATGTATTGACTAACTTTACTAGTCTAGTTCTGCTCAATATTATTGAGGAAAATGGGCACGAAATAAAAAATCATTATCAACTTAACAATAATTGTATTTCTATACCCATTTTTTTGTACTTCAAAAAATCTATGAGTGTCCTTGTAATTAATTTTTTTTGCTCAAATTTCAGATTTGTCAAATCCAGCATTTTTTGGCTTGTAATTATATCTCTCTTTTCTATAAGAACCATTTGAGTTTTTATTATGTTATTTATTTTTTAATCACAAAAATATACGGTCCAAGCATCCACGCTAAATTCAAAATTGTGTAATAAAATTATATTAAACACATATTTTAAAAAAAGCTTTTTGATACAACTTATTTTCAAAAAGACGGGGTTAAAATCTGGTGATCTAGCCAGCCAAGGATGAGGTCCCTCACGTCCAATCCATCTGTTTAGATACTCATTAACCAAATGCATTCTAACCTCAATATCAAAATTAGGAGGAGCTCCGTCATGCTTGCATTAAATCAGGTAAAATATGTTGTAAGAAATCTAAATAAAATTCTGTAGTTAGTCTTGCCGGAAGGATATGTGGGACAATTAGGCTGGTGTTAATTATACCACACCAAACATTTACCGAGAACTTATGTTGAGAATGGGCTTCTCTTATATCATGAGGATGCTTTCGGCCCAATTTTGCGAATTTCTTGAATTAAATACGCCATCCCGTGTAAATTAGGCCTCGTCTGTGAATAAAGTTCGATATATAAGTCGGTCTGTGATCAATAATCCACCGGCAAAATTCTAACCTATTTACCTTGTCACCTTGTTGAAGCCTTTGCACTTGCTGAATGTGATACGAATGTAATATTTCTTTATAGTCCTCCAAAGCTGCACGCGAGGAACTCCTAATTGGGCACTTATTCGTCGGGCACTTAAGGGCGTTCTTGAACAATGTTAATGATATTTTCTTGATCCTCAACGTTTTGAACAGAACAATATTTATTCGTTCAATTTTTGATGATGGAAAACTACCGTGCTCCTTTGAGTAGCGATGCGCAGTTAAAAATGTCTGATGATTTGGTGTTCTTCTGTTAGGAAAACGAATATTTTATTCCTCTGCGGATTGTCTACTATTACCGTCACAAAATCCATGAACAAAAATAATATCGGCATATTCCTCATTTGTAAATTTATAAGGCATGACTATTTGCAGACTAAGTTGACTAAGTACTGTTAATGCAATAAACAAGAAATGTCAATCTAGGCCTACTATGTAATAATAAAAAGAAATCTGTTTAATGGTTCATATTATAAAATTTACTTAGCTACACTCTCTTCGGAATTAAGAGAAAATTTTGTGTTTTTTTTTTGTCAATATTAAACATTATTTACCGAGTTTAAATTGACCGTTTTTAATTATTTGGACAATTAATGTAAGCAAATAAAGCTGTTTTTCCTCAAATTCTCCTTTGCACCAAATTCAATCGTTTGTAAAGATATCAACAAAGGTGCGACAAAAAATCTAATTACATGTTTATGTTTAGTGATGCATGGATTTTCATAATTGGCATCTGAATGTTAAAAAAATATATTACAAGTTGAACATTTTTACAGGAATCGGAAAAATCAAATTAAAACAGTCCGGCACTGGAATTTAAAGAAATTGTAATAGCAATTCTGGCCAAAATAAATTTAGACCAAAATCAGTTTATGACCCTGTATCTCAGAAATTAAGAGTGATAGTAAAATTTCAATGGCTGTTCCTGAATACCCAAGTGGTCCTCTACCGCCCCTAGAAGTATGTACACTTCCTCATGAAACACCCTGTATTTACATAATTATTTTATTCTTTATTTTTAGCTTATGTATATAAGACCAACATTGTTTAAGGTTCTTGCATACTATTTGATTTTGTTCCTTGTCCAACAATTTATTTTTCAATCTAGTTTTCTTACTAATTCTTTATCAAACCATGAAGGATACTGCTTCGAGGAACTTCTTTTTCTAGGAACATATTAATTAAGTAATGGGTGTATAAAATTTAATTCGCGTGTCATTTACATTATTACATTGATGAAATTAGAGAGTACCAATCAATCGGTACACATAATCTGATAGAGTACATTGTTGTATTCTTTATCATTTAGATCATGTTGACAACCCAAAGAAAATGTTTCTTTATTAGTTTTTGAAATTGCTAATTTAATAAAAAGCGTCGGGATGATGGTAGTCTTCATCTACTAAAGTAGTATCAACCCGAGATATGAGACATCGATTATAATTACTATATATTAAATCTCGTAAGTTCTACTATTTCGGTTCAAAATATTATTTCTTGCTCCAAGTTGAGCTCGGCAAAGTTGTTCTTCTGATTTAATCAAGGGGCGGCTAGAATTAGTACTATAATTAGGAATGTTAAACTCATATAGAAAGCCTTCTGTATGAATCAAATCGCCAAGGTTTTCAAAATGTTCTGATATATCATCAAATTGTGGAAGATGAAAGCCGTGTTTCCAACAGAAATACAATATGTTTAAAAATGAATTATTTATTATTTGTTTGCTTATAGTAATGAAACATATTTTTTATAGGATTTTGCAAACAGCAAAAAAAACCATCTATGAGAACTAAAAGAAAACTATATGGCAAAAATATTAATGAAATTTTTGCATTCTTTGGATAACCTGACTTCTGGTTATGCTAGCAAATCAAAATCCTAAAATAAATTTGTCCAATTTCTTATTTGACCTTCTCATTATATAACACTAGCATCCAGCATAGTACATTTATTTACCTGCTACTTTTCTTAAAAAAATTTACATTCTAATGGATTACATTTTCATGAAATCTCTCATTCAGTTTCTTGGAAATGCTTGGCCTTTGAAACATTTTTCGTCCTTATTCTGAGCTCATCAGAAAGGCCCAAAGCCATACTTATAGCGATGTTTCATGCAAAACCGTGGCAATATCCATGAATAAGTATGAAATATTTATTTATATTTGACATTGACTAATACTAAGCAACAGATCTTCGCCTATCTATTAGATAACTAGTATTGGAGCCTACATACTCTGTGCATATTTAAATGTGAATTATTATTTGTTTGCTTATAGTAATGAAACATATTCTTTATATATTTTAATATTTTTTACGTATAGTTTTTCTTTTAGTTCTTATAGTTTTTTTTTCCGTTGTTTTCAAAATCTTATAAAGAATATGTTTCATTACTCTAGGCAAACAAATAATAATTCACTTTTAAACATGCATAGAGTACAATACTAGTTAGCTAATAGATAGCTGAATATCTGTGGTTTTTTATCAGTCAATGTATAAATATTTCATACTTATTCATAGATATTAGAGGGATATTGCAGTCAGTGATACCGCACGACGCTCGCTAATTACGTTACGGTATTAAAGCAAATAACTAGGCTTTGTTTTAGATTTATTGCATTTCAATTCCATTCATGTGCAACTACGTTATGTAAAACGTCACTTTCTATGTCAAATAGTCGTCAAATTTAGAATATATTATTACTGTTGTCAAATATTACAAAATTAAGCATTAAAGGTACATTTTAAGTATGTAAATTTTAAAATCAAACTTATCTTATTTTCTAAAAGGAAGATTCCAATTTACTCAAAAAAACCTTTCAAACTAAATTTTTTGGAGGCGATTGTAAGCCCAAACAAAGATGAATTTCTGTACATGATATGATATAATATTTACACACATTTAGGCTTTAATGGAAGAAATTTAGAAGCAGGCATATTGGCTGGTGGTAATATAGAATACATAAATATAGATCGGCTGAATTTGGTTTTACGCGATTTTAACCAAGGTGAGGATAACGTCGTTTACTCGACGTAAGCTAAACGTACGGAAATTACGTCAGGCGCTAAGCTATTACCGCATGCCTTAACGCATATTAAATGTGCGCATGCTTAAATGTCAAATAACGCGATCCTGTAACAGCGAATGCCGTTATGTGACAATGCAATATCTCTCTATTGGCTTGGTTTTGCATGAAACATCGTTATGAGTGGCTTTGTGCCTTTCTGATGAGCTCAGAATAAGGACGAAAAACGTTTCAAAGGCTAAGCATTTTCAAGAAACTGAATGAGAGATTTTATGAAAATGTAATCCATTGGAATGAAAAAAAAATTAAGGCAAAGTAGGTAAATTAAATAAATTTATTTTAGGCCTTTGTTCTCATTTTTAACTGAATCTTCATACCGTAGGGGGTCATGTAGATACTAGTTTAATCTGCTTAGCCGCAGGGGACTATGTTGCATGCTAGTGTTATATAAAGAGAATGCCAAATAAGAAATTGGACAAATTTATTTTAGGATTTTGATTTGCTAGCATAACCAGAAGTGAGGTTATCGAAAGAATGCAAAAATTTCATTAATATTTTTTACATATAGTGTTTCTTTTAGTTCTCATAGATAGTTTTTTCCGCTGTTTGCAAAATCCTATAAGAATATGTTTCAGAAATACAATATTTTGAAAATTGTGCCTGATTCTGAATCCACCTCCTAATGTGTTGCGAAGTGTAAATCGGTTAGAGAATACAAAGAAAAACGTTTCTATTTCAACGAAATTGCTACTTAAAAAAAGTTTCATTATTAATTTGATTTGTACAAATTTCTTTCGACCCACTTCCAGTGCCCAACAAAAATGGCAAACATCATTCTTCCACTTAACTGTTTCTCTTCCTTTTTAGAGCAGAAGTGTATATGTATCAGAGATAAGGATATTGGATTTCTAATCTTGTTCAGCAGTTATACTGTACTACTTCGAATCCGCAATCTCGGTCATCATAAATTCCGCGGAATATATATAATTACATTGTAAAAATCATCATGGAACGGGTTAAGCTTATAAAGAGCGTAAATGTTATAGCAATACCTTACAGACTGTTAGAGTACATTAAATAAATAAGTACGCGGAAGTAACGGGGATTTAGCTCACAATTTGAGCAGAAGCAAAGTATGTACTGGGGCTATAATCAATCTTTACAAGCTAGAAGAAAATAAAATATAAGCATTATTACTCGCAATCTACATAAATACCCGACGCATTCGTAACACTTTATGAACACGAGATCAGTTTTGACGTGCAATCGAAATGTAAAAATGCTGACATATCCTCTATGCACAAGCAGATTGTGTTTTTTCTGATAAAAATGTTTCCTTGTATGTCTGCTCTCGGCGACATAGAAAGTAAATAATTTGAATGTTGCAATTTTAATTCAATATATGTGTCATGCATGCTGTACTCCTTTTTGCTTCTAAAATTTTAAAATTATTTAAGAGTGGTAGGTACCAGAATAGAAAAAAATCGGTAAAAGTATTTACACAGAACTTCCCCCTTTATTTGTGCATGGCGATTACTAAAAAATGTATTAATTATGAAAGCACATTGAGAATAATAATCGGAATATAGTTATCACTATTATTACAAAGAAAACCTGACAACTTTTGGTCAAAGAAATATACATACAGCCCTAGGCTTTGTGGTCTTCGTTTATTTGTGAATGAAAATTAATACTCATAACAAAATTGTAAATTGTAATACCTTAAGCAAATAAACATTATTATTATTATTATTATTATATTATTATTAGACAACAAAAATTCAATACTAAATAACAGGTGCCAAATATAGAAGGCTTGAGCAAATAGCATGTCCATCATGGTTGAATTATTTTTTGGGATGACGACCCTGTACATTTTTCAATAAAATTATAACGCAGCCACACAAAAAAAACAAAATTTCGCTTCCACCAACGAAACCTAGTACACCCTAGGTTCTTGGGGTCGCTGAATCCGAATCCGAGGTCGGTTTGTCGGTATCAGGTCGCGTTAAGGTCAGTTCAAGGTCAAATCATTAGATTTCGACAGAAGAATTTGAGAAAATTTATATATAGGGGTTCGAGGTCGCTGAATCCAAATCCGAGGTCGGCTTGACGGTATCAGATCGCGTTAAGGTAATTTCAAGGTCGAATTGTGAAAAACCTGACCAAAATATTCACCTGTTATTTCGCGATTTTTCCAACTCTCTTACTAGATCGTTAAGTTACTCTCACGTTGTGAACTTGAACATTTAATTTTACGAGCTATGCACATTGTCGAGTGTGCCCATATCGTGTAATCGAGGGTGTTGTAGTCCTAATGTCCACTTTATTCACATATGCTACAAAAAAAATGTATTCTTTTGCCTGCCTGAACCATTTTGCTTTTCTAGATATTTCGTCGAAAATAATTTATTTGAACAGTGTCCGATTTCAATATACAGCTATTCTCTTGGCTTCAGCAATACCTTTTACGAGACCACTTTCAAGATAAAAATATATTTACGGTAGACCGTTCCTTTGTAAAGCATTTTTTCGGCAAATTAGTCTTTATCTGCTGCCTCGTCAAGTGCGATGTCGGCGACAACTGTCCCGAAAGGTAATGTGTAGAATGATCCGCTCATCAGCTTGTCGAGGTTCAAATCAATATTTATATATCACAAATCTAGCTTTTTACGCGATCGTATACATGTTATACATCTTATACATCCTCTGCTTATGCGTGAAATAACAGATTAATATTTTTTTCAGTTTTTCCACCATTCGATCGTGAAATAACCTTAATGCGACCTAATACCGACAAATCGACGTCGGATTTGGATTCAGTGACCTCAAAAACCTATATACAAATGTTTTCAAATTTTTCTGTTGAAATCTAATGATTTAACCTTGAAATGACCTTAAAGCGACCTGATACAGACAAACCGACCTCGGATTCGGATTCAGCGACCCCAAAAACCTGTGGTGTACCAGGTTTCGTTGGTGGAAGCGAACATTTTTTTTTGTGTGGCTGTGTAATAGATGCATAATATGCGAAATATTATTGCCATTTGTCACATTTTTAATTCCACATTCACGTAGTTGACTGCAAATATAGTAGTGGTTAAAAAATTTATTTTTATTAATTTTTCAAAAATAAAAAAAAAGATTTTTTTCTTCTGAAATAGACTTAGAATGTCATGAAACGTGGAATTTTTAAATTTGAACAAAAAAATGTTTTCCTTCTATTCTATAGTAGTGGTAAAAAAACTACAAATGTTTTCAAAAATATTTTCAAAAATGTTTTTAAAATAGATTTTGAATGCCATGAAACGTGAAAATTTTAAATTTGAGCAAGAAAATTTTTTCCCATCTATTCTAGTGGCAAAGAATTTTTCCAAAATGATAAAACAATGTTAATTTTTTTTTTTTTCTGAAATAACTTTAGAATGTAATGGAACGTCGAAATTTTAAATTGCTCTCCATCTATCCTAGTGGTAAAAACTACAAAAATGTTGATTAAAAAAAATGTCATTTTTTTTTCTGAAATAGGTTGGGAATATCATGAAATGCGAAAATTTTAAATTTGAGCAGAAGAAATTTTTTTTCATTATTTATTTCTTTTATGTATATTTTCCAGTGAAAGTTTAACCATATCTTCAAATTTGACTGTTCTCCGTCAGGTAGTTTTTTAGTTAATGCACCAACAGACAGACAGACAAACTAACGGAATTGAAAAACCTATATTCTCGTAATCTATATGATCTGAAACGTGAAAATCCGAAAAAATCTCGGAGGGTAATTTATTCTCGAATGCGAGGGAAGTAAAAGTGTAATATTTTTTATTTATCCAAAATATTGTTAAAATTACTGAAATGTTTCGCAATAAAAATTCAAATAAGAGACATAGCCAGATATTAGAAGTTCGTGTCTTGATCTATCAAAATTATATATGGTCACCAAAAAACGGAGAAAGCTTGAATTTAAAGCTTCCACTTCCGTAGAACGCTTAATACTCCAGAGAAATAAGTTTAAAAAAAAGGCCATCTGCGGAATGAGGCCGAACAAGCTGAATTTTTGCAGAGACCTTCGTTTTGATGTTCCAATGAAGCACACAAAAATCTCATATGCCTACCCTTGTGCGTCTTGAGATATCGAAGGTCAAAGGTCATTAAAATCGCGAAAATCTCGCTTCCAGTGCATCTGACGTCATAAGAACTCATAACAAAACTTACGTAAAATAGTATTCTCTACAAAATTGTTTATATATATTTTTTTCGTACGACCAACCGTTTTCGAGATATAGCATGATAAAGCGGGAAAAGTTAAGAAAAGTGCTTTTATAGTTATAGCTCTGCAGTATAATACAGTATTACCTGTTACGAATGCGCGCTCCCGCTTTATCATGCTATATCTGGAAAACGGTTGGTCGTACGAAAAAAGTTTATATCAACAATTTTATAGAGAATACTATCTTACGTAAGTTTTGTTATGGGTTCTTATGACGTCAGATGCACTGGAAGCGAGATTTTCGCGAAAAAAACGATTTTCATGACCTTTGACCTTCGATATCTCAAGACGCACAAGGGTAGGCATATGAGATTTTTTTGTGCTTTATTGGAACATCAAAACGAAGGTCTCTGCAAAAATTCAGCTTGTTCGGCCTCATTCCGCAGAGGAAGTTTTATTTCTCTGGGGTATAAAGCTTCTTGAGCTTTTTGCAGCATAGCTTTTGTGGAGTTTGGTACTTAATGCAAGCTTTGGCGCAACTCACTTAAAACTATATTTATTAAATCTATATTAAAATGTCTTATTCCCTATTAAAAGTATTATTTTCTTTTTATGCGCTACTTCCTTTAATTGTAGTTTCTTTTATAGTATAATGTTGTTTCCTCGACTATCATACAGTGAGAGTTTTTATCATTGTTTTTGTTCGATTTTTGCAGACTGCACTACACTGAATGTAATATAAATATGGCTTAAGATGCAGCTTTCTCAATGGATTCTGAATATTAAATTATATTTTTCTAAGGGTGAATAGAGTGTTCACGTACCTTCTAACGCTCTTTACCACCAAAGAAATACTTTGTATACGAGCACCTCACTCACAACACCTAAATATCAAGTAATAAATATTGGTAAAGATTACTTTACTCAGGAAAAGTGTATTTTAGTTAATGAAAATATTATGAAATTCTCAGTAACTTACTAAGTAAAGTATGATAGTATTTATCTCTTGTTATAATTTTGAACCCACAGATTTTAAAGGGTGGTTTCCTAAGGGGTGCATGGAAACACTTGACAATACAATTTTGTCACTAATTTTCTCGGACTGTAACAATTATTTTCAATCTGCTTGGATATTTTCTGATATTTGTACATTTAGAAGTTGAAACTGATCCACGGTGTGTATACCTAACATTCGCTTATTGCAAAAACAAATTGTCGGATCTCCACCTTAAGCGTTTTGCGCGGACGCCACTGCCCCCGCCAAAACCTCGTCCTCGTAACAAAGAAATGAAGACATAAAGACAGTCGCGTAGGCATCCATTTTTAATTGGCTTATGAGCGCCAATGACCATTTTAATTATAAACACACCTGCGTAAACCTGCATTAATTTCCCATTGCCTCAATTAGCTAAGCAGCTAGGCAACGCTGTCAATTAAATAAAAAATACGGTGCATTTGACACAAATATTTACTAGGTGTAATTTTGTTCACATCGTTAGTTACAATATTAATTAGTGTAAGCTATTATGCAATTAGATACGATGAGCATTGTAGAGCAAGGGAATTATTACTGTTTCAGATCCAAGATATGCAACCGAAATGGAGAACAAATTGGAATTGATTAATTAATTAGGAAATTTAAAATTAAAATTACTTGGTAAATTCTACGCTAGACTTTCCCTGTGGGAATAGAGAACGAACATTCCGCTGAATTTATTGAATTTACTAAGTTATTGCTAGTAGTGTTGATGCTTTCGAGATTTAAATTCATTCATTGATTGTGTTTAAGGACAATAATTACAAATTGTATAATAATCAGAGCTCCGAAATGTTATCTCGGTAATGTCAAAATCAGGGTTGGCTCTACCAGTGCGGATACTGAGTGATTGCGATCTTGGATGGTCTACCCTTTCCCTTGACGTAAATGCCAAGCACTGCCACAGTGTAGATAAAATATTTTTGTCAAAGCAATGTTTCACAATTTCGGCGGCGTCGTCTAAAGGAGATAATAATGCCGCATTAGTAAAAGAACATATAAAAGTACCGCCTTACACTGGTGTCTAATGTTGACACTCGGTCTAGGTTAAACGCCTTAACTTTGTTATGTATGATTTATTTTGTTGGCAAAAATGTTTTATGTTTTATGTTTATGTGTTCATGTTTAATTATTATGAAAAATAAACAAAATAACACGCCACATATGTATATTAAACAGAACAGGAAAGTATGTGTTTGATTCAAAATTGTCGTTTTATTTGCTAGATATGTCTTTACCGTTTTTATTGTCGCATTATTGTGACAGTTACCTGTACGTAATGTGCATATTTCTTTTTTTTAATTCAATGTTGTTCGTGGCATATAGCCAGCAAAGTATTCTGTTTAGAAAGATGTGTTTTTGTACTTATCTATGATAAGTTTGAGTTTGAAATATTTACGAGTATTTTTGCTAGTAATGTATTCATTTCCTCAATTCTATTTTAGATTATAGTGGAGTAGATTTGGCATTTGAAAAACAAGTGCTTTTTAAAAAAAGAAAAATTCCCATCTTATAGAGGACGACTTCCTCTACTTCCCTGACACTTTCACATCCGAGATCTTGGTGGGAGGGGGGGCTGTTAAACATATGGAAAATCGGTTTCTCTCCATTTTCGCGCGATCGGGTAGACGGCCAAAAAAATGTTTCGGATAAAAAAGAAAGGCCTCCCCGAGGCACGTAAACTGATTTTTGGTTTTTTAAAATCGACCAAGCCGGAGATATGGCCGTTGAAAGGATTGAGTTTCAATGTAGGAAAAGGATCGGACAAGAGGTATGAGGGGTGTTTAAGAGATAAGGAATGGGGTTAGGAAGGTAATTTTTTTTCTGTTGTGGGCGGTTATAAGAAGAGGTCGAGGCCGCGGGGGGAGCTCTCTTGGGCAATTAGGGATGGAGAGGAGGGGGAGAGGGGCAAAAAGAGAAAACGACCATATCTGCGGTTCTAATAGGGCGATTTTAAAAAATCAAAATTGGATTTTTTCCTTTTTTGATCAGCTATAATGTTGGATAGGTAGGAAATAATTTTCGTCGAAAATGTAAAAATGGGGGGCAAAAGAATTTTTTTTTTCCAAAACGATTTTTTTTATGAAGGGGGGTGAGTGGCGGGGATAAACTGCTCCTAAAAGACGGGGATTCTCATCCCCTTTAAAATGAAAAAAGAATTTTTCGAATTTCTTTATTACGACAGGCAGGGCGACAACATTTTTTTGTCCGTCTCACTGGTCGCTCGCAAACTGAGAAAAATCGATTTTCCATATGTTTAACAGCTCCCCCTCTCCCCGCACCACCTAGATCTCGGATGTGGAATTGTCAGGGAAGTGGGGAAAGTCGTCCTCTATAAGTTGAAAAAAAATTGTTTGAAAAAAGGCACTTGTTTTTCATCCCCTTTTTTCTGCCAGATCTACTCCACTATTACTCTTACATTTTAGGGAATTTGCATTTGCATTTAAATATAGACAGTTTAAGGAAAACCAAATGGCAAGAACATCACCTCTTTCCCCACCCCCAAAACGTTGGGTTGCTATAATTAAGGAACTAATGATAAGGAGCTTTGACGATGTTTTGGATGTGCCATCAGCACACGGAGACCAATTAGATTAATGCATGAATCATGTCTGTTGAGGTATCGTAAATACACACACAAGAAGTGTCTAGGGATATTTTTATAAATATACGTATTTCTTTCAAAAAATATAGGAAAAACGAAAGAAATTGATATAGTATTACTAAGTGTTTACTACGTTCCAAAATTAATATTTTGTATAAAAGGAACAAAACATTTTCGAGAGAATAACTAAAGTAAAAATCATTCTCTTACATAAAATTGTCGAGCATGGAGAAAGAAAAAAAAATAATAGAGAGTATGATCTCTACGCTGGTTTGTCACAACCCTACACCTATTATTGATAGACAATATTACGTTGTTAACGTCCACTTGGGGTAAACGTGCCCATTATGTTATCAGGAGCTTCCGAAATCGAAAAACATTGTGAATATTTCCCATATGTGGAGTAATTCTACGTTGAAGCATATTCCACACATGCTCTATCGGATTAAGGTCAGGAGATTGTGAGGGCCACGGCAATACTTCAATTCCCTCATTGGTCAACCATTTCATACGTGTGTAGTACTTGTGACATGTGGACAAACATTATCCTGCTTTAGGTGGAACTTTTCACCAACAACACCCGCGAATAGTCACACAGTGGGTTGAACAATATTACCCAGATACTACTAAGCTGTTAGGAAACCATTCGAAAAAACCAGCTCGATTCTGCCGCCTATGATTCCGCCCCACACTATTATTTTACCGCCTCTGTATTTGTAATCTTCCTTAACATGCCTTAAACGTTCCACATTTCCGAATTGTCTCCATACTCGCGTCCGACGAGAATCTGGATGAAATCCAAATCTGGATTCATCTGTGAAAAGAGTTTGCTTCCCTATTTTGATGTTCTTGGCACCAGTCTAATCTGGAAAGAGGTGGATATCTGAGTGGTCGTCGACTATGGAGATTGGCCTCGTAAAGTCGCTTTCTCACAGTATCTCGGTCAACGATCGCGTAATTTATTTATTTATTTATTTATTTATTGCATACACTGTTCAACAGGTAAGATACCCAATTACAGAACAGGAATAAAGGCATGCAAAGCATTAATTACAAGATATACAACATAGAAAGAAAGTAAAATGAAGAAAAAATTTACTTAAATGTACGAACTATGAATAACTAATGATACGAAGAGAGAGAAAAAAATAACATGGAAAAATATCGAAGTCGCTACATAATTTGTTAGAAGTACTGCAAATCGTATATAAAGGTGAATTCTTTAGTACGTTGGTACGCAGCGTAGGTAAATAGAAAACTTGGTGATTACGAGAGGTTAATCTGGGAACGTAAAAATTAAGCTTGCTAATTATTTCCGGTGCGTCAAAATCATTGTGTAGTAATTTAAACAAAAATACTTGAGAAAAGTATGCACGCCTAGCCTCAAGAGTAATCATTAGAGTAGTCAAGCAAGTTACTTTGCGGAAAACCAATCACTGGATAGATACCGTCGGATTTGAACCACAGTAATTTAAGAAATCTACGTTGAACTGCCTCCAAGTTATTCTTGTGAACATCATAACTGTAACTCCAAATTAGCGATGCGTACTCAAGTTTCGATCTGACGAAGGAATGATAAAGAATTTTCAGAGTATCAGTATTAGTGAACTCTCGACGAGTACGAACGATGAATCCAAGGGCTTTGGAAGCTTCAGACACAATGGTATCGATATGATCAGTGAAGGATAATTTACCATCAAAAGTTACGCCGAAGTCGCGAAATGTTATAGGTCTTTGAAGTATGACATCTAACCCGTAATCAAAAATAAAAGGTGCTGTTTTTAAAGAAAAGGACATTACATTACATTTACTAGAATTCATGAATAATTTATTTACTATACACCAGGTGTTTATTTTGTCAAGGCAAGTCTGAGGTTGAAAACAGTCATCGATTTCATCAATTACTGTGAAAATTTTTAGATCGTCGGCATATAAAAGGTGAGGCAAATTAATTTCGTTCACTATGTCGTTAATAAATATGTTAAAAAAACATGGGCCCCAGAATAGATCCCTGGGGAACTCCAGATGTGGCAGCAAATTCGATCGATTTGAACCCATTTAATGCAACGTACTGACTCCTATTCATTAAATAAGAGTTAAACAAAAGGAGCAAAGAATATGAGAAGCCGATGTTTTCTAATTTATTAAGTAGCAACTGGTGATCAAGTCTATCAAACGCTTTGGAGAAATCGGTATATATGACATCTACCTGCCCACGTTCATCTAAGGATTCAGAAATATATTGCGTTACACAGAATAAATTTGTTGTTGTGGAACGCCCTTTCATAAATCCATGTTAATTAATAGAGATTTTGGTGTTAATTGAATGATATATTCTATCATGAAGTAATATTTCTAAGACTTTACAGAAGTTACACATTACAGAGATTGGTCTAAAGTTCTCAATATCTAGTTTGTTTCCCTTTTTGAAGATGGGACATACTTTGGAATATTTAGGTCAGGAAATAATGCTTTCGCTACAACTCCATAACCAACTCAGAACTCAGGTGCGGCAATTGTATGGTACTTTCTTGTATTTAACATTAAAAATCTATCCTGAGCTGCAGTTGTGGAGCGTCCACATCCTGGATGTTGTTCGGCCGGTTTCCCAGTTTCCCTAAAACGTCACCATAATCGTCTTATGACATTTTGGGAAACACCTATCCGCTGAGCTACTTCGGCTTGTCACGTGCCAGCTTAAAGAAGACCTACCTACCGCTCGATTCATCTCGTCTAAAGTTAAATCTTATCGTTCCATTGTAAAACACAATATTTTCAATGCAACTAGTAAACAAGAACACTATAGAATAATTGAAATCGAACTACCAAATAATTTCACGAAGTATGGAAATTCTAGGTTTTTCATCAATCGTGCTAATCAAGTTTTTATTATCTGTTTTATATGTTTTCCAAACAGCACCCATAGATATTTATTCAGATTGAGAAATTAATTAACAAGTACGTTAGAAGTATAATTCAATCGATACAAAAATTCCACTTATGCCTTAAATGATTTCTTGCACATATCCCTAGACTTTCCTTGTGTGTGTAGAAGAAATATTAATTATTCGGTTTTATGGTACAAATACTATATATTAGTAATTTTGAATTGTGTGCTGTTGACAATATTCCCTTGCCTTCAACATATGTAGTTTTAGTATTTGTCTCAAGTGTTGCAAAACTCTAATGAAATGTGAAGAAGTATGAACGTGATGATTCCCCGACCCCCATATTTAATAATTAATTTACTCAAATTACTAAACTAACGATAACATCTTAATGACAATAAACGTGAAGCATTATTAGGTACTTCTATTAAGAGTGATAAGTTAATTACTTGGAACACTATAATATCCATTTTTACAGCTAATTTAGTTCAGTCCATTAATAAATCATCAAATCTCGAGAATACAACGGTATCTCTACAGCGGCAGCTCTACCTTTTCATATAGCACTCGCCAAGACCGTTTGCGGCTTGTACTGTCGAGCCACTTTTACCTACGTCAGTGTCTTACTGTAACGAACACAACACATCCGTTTTCGTTAAGTTTCCTTTATTTATGATGGGTTTTTATCTGAGATCTGGGTGGTGTGTGTGGTCTGAATTATTTTAAAGCACATTGTTTTCTGCCGGCCCACCAAACAGAGATATTTTTTTTCACACCGTTACCTTACATAATTTTTTAATTAGTCCATCTGGAAAAGTCGTGTCTTGAAAACGCTTGCATATATTTTCTGATGTGTGATTTCAAGTTATTTGTCTTACTAAGCAAATAGCAGAGTCACTTCTTTTATCGGCTCTTTTTATGTTCTATTGTTGTTCCGCGTGATAATTAGCTTTTAGTGGACGGTAAATGGTGGTTTCCTGGATGACAGATCAAACTGACGAATATTTATTTTATCGTGGGTAAAGTTGCTTTACATGGTGTTTGGAGAAAATAATTTTTAAATTGCGCGTATTGCCATTGTGCAAAATAATTTTGTTTAAATTTTACCCACTCACCTCAACTGAAATCTGAAGGAAAATAATTATTTATTCGTTATTCTTCTGCACCTAAGCTCCTCCTCAAGGACCGCCTACTTCAACAAAAACTAACTAATGTAATTGGCATTTCAGGTTGCAAGGTGTATTTTAGAGCAGTTTTTTGTCAACAGCGGTTCTCTTTCACAAACTATGTAAAACGAAGTGTTATATTTACTGAGTATTTAGCAGGTGTTTTGTTACTTGCACGACTGATGAAATGACGTTAAGCATATGGTGCATTTTTTACTAAGTATATAATAATGTACCTGTGAAATGATGTAGGCTACTTCTACGCTGCATTTTTATGTAAAGCGGCAAGATTAATTTTAAATTAAAACTACCCCTAAAATTGTATTCGGTCATCGTGTCCATACTTCCTTTCGTTCTCCAGGTTACATAAATTAATTAGTTATACATGGAAATACCTCGAAAATTTCTCAAGTCGTAAATACGTACAATTATTCGTTTAGGTACCCATTAAAACATGAAGAAATTAAATTCAAACTAAAACCATCATGCTGTAAAAACCTTTTTTCCATTTATGATGTTACATTCCATATTGCATTTGATGGAATAACTCTCAGAATCATACTACCCAGGCCCAACGAGAGGGGGGTCGGGGGTGTTTTCCCCCGGATTTTTTTCGAGGGGCGCGGAGCTTTTGAACTGACCTGGATTCGAGAAGTTGGAGATGCATATGCAAACTTCGACTGTATTTGTATTAGTTGAAGCAAGAGAAGGCATATTTCTTTATAAGTTTTAAGAGGCAATATAATTTTTTTGATGTGGAAAATCGTAGTTGCAAATATTGAGAATCGTGAGAAGCACTACCCCGCGCTTTTTGAAATCTTATAATCTAGATGAAAATTGCAACTCGCTCTTCAAAATTATATCGAAGAGCTGGGAGTCGGGGGCCCGCATGTTACTACCCCCGGGCCCCGATTTTCTCTCTCGACGGCCCTGGAGACATCGAGTCCGTTGTCGAGAACGAGAGGTGCCGAATTTACTGGAACTTCTCGTTTCCGACAATCAGGCTAATTCAAGCCAACAAGCCTGATATAGTCCTACTCGACCATCAAAACAAGGTGATGTTTGTGATCGAGTTCTCAGCACATGCTGAGCCAAACATCGCTTTGAAAGAGGAGGAAAAACGAACCAAATATCGTGATCTCCGGTACGAGCTCCAAGTGCTGTACCCAAGCTACTCGGTCAAAATGGTCGTTCTAATAATCGGTGTACTCAGAGGTATGAAGCCTACAGTGCTCTCGGAACTGAAGACCATACCAGCCTGTCGGAAATCAGCCGAATGGCTAGCAGGCCAAATGCAGAAAGCGGTCATCTTGGAGTCCTACCATGTGGTATCGGTCGGAAAGCACGGAAGCCCTGTCCGGCAACGGTGAAACCGAAAAAAATAATAATAATAATAATAATAATAATGGTCGTCCTGATAATCGGCGTTCTCGGTGGGATGAGGCCTACGCTGCTCTCAGCATTGAAGACCATACCGGCCTGCCAAAAATCAGCCGAATGGTTGGCAGGCCAAATGCAGAAGCCAGTCGTCTTAGGATCCCTGCGTCTAAGTAGACGCAGGGATCGCACACGATTCTGGAATCTACAACCACTAACCCTGCGGGATGTGGGGAGTGATTGTAGATAATTCGCTGGCGCTTCCCCCGTGAGAATGTCGGAGACACGGGAGAACTGTCCAGCGTCGCTAACGCGTGAAAAAAAAAATAATAATAGCTTTATTGCCCAACAGAAAACCCATTTACAAGACAATGTGAATAACACTAAGAGAGCTATAAAAGTATAAACATGAACATTCCACTGTATTCAAATAGTTGCAGTTTGTAATTTTACAATTTAAAGATTACTAAGTATCATGCAGGTTTCTATCATCAAGATGTTCAATAGCCACTTCTAATTTATTGACCGAACAATGGTTAATGTCACATAAATGCCTAAACTGTTAAAATTTTGACACATAACGTGTATAGGAGATTTCATTAGAATATTTGTTCGAGATATTTTACATCTAAATGTTAGATTCTGTCTTATGTTAGACCTAGGCACTTGAAAATTAATATCATGAAGTAAGTCAGGACAGTCAATCATATTATTTAACAACTCAAATATTAATGACATACAAGTTCTTCTTAGATCTAGGCTGATATTATTAAATCTATCAGATAAGTGGTTATAACTTATTCCTCTTTCAGGATAAATACCATCCATTTTAAATGTTAGATATTTTAAAAATCTTCTTTGAACCCGTTCGATGTTCAGCTTTTGACAGGCATAATATGGATACCAGATTAAAGCACCATATTCAAGCCTGGATCGGACATAAGTAAAATATAAAACCTTTAAGGCATCAATATCAGTAAAGGCTTTACAATTCCTTACAATGAATCCATAAAACCACATAGCATCAGATACTATTAAAGTTATATGATCATTGAAAGAGAGCTTGCAATCAAACGTTATACCTAAGTCTTTATAAGAGTTAGAGCGCGATAATATTTTGTTATCGATACTGTATGTGTATTCATATGTAAATTGTTTCCTTGTGATCTTAACATTTCGGGATATTAAGATGCAATTTATTATCTGTACACCAAGATTGGACATGATCCAGTTCACATTGCAACTTTTTACAGTCATCAATGCAAGTTATTACTGAATATATTTTTAGATCATCAGCATAGAACAGTTTAGAACAGTCAATAACATCATCTAAGTCATTAATAAATAGAAGAAACAAAAGAGGGCTAATTGAGGGACACCAGAGGTAACATAATATTGAGGTGAATTGAAACCATTGTACGTAACACATTGCTGTCTTTTACATAAACAAGACTTAAGAAATTCTATGGTTTGGGCATGAAAGCCAAATTTTGTCAGTTTTTTAAGCAAAACGCGGTGGTCTATTCTATCAAAAGCCTTTGAAAAGTCTGTATAAATGACATCCACTTGTCCCCTCTCATCCAATACATTTGACACATATTGGTTAAAAACAGCTAAATTTGTAACAGTTGATCTGTTACTTATAAATCCATGCTGGTAAGTTGATATCTGATTACGAACAGACAAGTAAATAAGACAATATTTCCGGCATTAAAATGTTTATTAACTGTCAATTAGAAAATTATTTATAGGCTTTTCGTAGACTCAGAGCGTCAATACCTATTTGTGAAAGTATAAATGAAATAGGAGTGACCATTTCATGTATGCGAGAGATAACCGATTTTTATGGCGGTATAAGTAAAATATACACCCATTTTCTTCACCTTTTTCAAGTTATATTTTTTCTACTACTCCGCTCGAGTAAGTATAAAAAGCACACTTCGAATTAGGTGTTCCTTTTGTCATGTTCAGAACAATTGTATACATTAAACTGAAAACATCAACATATGACTGGTTTTTCATAAAATGTTCGTTTTGCTGTAATATATACCTAAACCGTTATCAGAACGCAGTGTTTAAAAATTGTCCAACAGATCTACAAGGTCATTCTGGTTTGCTGCAATTAAGGTAATATCCTGCAAATTTAGTAAGTATATATTAAAAAGAAAAGAAAATACAAACACAGTCTTTATCACAGAATGGGCGAATTAAAATGTAAATAAGACAAGATAAAACGCGTAAAAAATAACTTTAAAATAATTGGTATATATAATGTAAAAGAAGTTAGTGTAAATAAAACCAAGAAATCATTTCCAAGCAATGTAGCAAGAACGAGAGGCAATGGCAAATTGCATAGTTTATGATTTAAATCGTTTGTATTTCTGTAGATTTTGATATTCAAGGAAAAATTGAAATTGAAGAAATTTTAGAGAGAGAAAACTAACAAAAAAAATCAAAGACGAGAAGAAGAAAGTAATTTTAAAAAATATGTAATGATAGGAAATTATGTTTGAATGTTTTTCTAGATAGAGTGGTGTGGCTAGATATGAAGCCGAAAGGCCTGCCAACGTCTGATATTGTAATTTTTATTTAATGCGAAAAGGTATTCTCAGATGCTTGCAATGTTTTCTTGTTAACAGGCAAAAAGTTTGAATTGGAAGAATTTTGCCGATGCAATTTCGATGTAGTCCCCCAGTAGCGTTATGTTATTCCACATCTTCGAAGACGTCTTGTGGATAAAAATTCTTACCCCTATGACAAAGAATCCTAATTCTCCGCCTTTTGTTATACTCTTCCGATTCCAAAGCAGCGTTTGACATCTTGACCCTTTAGGATTTTCCTCGTTTGTTCTTTAATTACATTTTCAGCAGTTATCCAAGCTTGTTCACATTTTCCCGTTGCTGCTCATTGAGCATCTTAAAGTGACTATTCCCTAGAAAGAGACATCCAATAGGGAAATATTTATTATTTTTACCCATAACTTTTCTGTCTTAGTACGTATATTTAAAAAAACTATAAGAGCACCTAAGTAGAACCATAACAAGACTATTACTATGAATTTTCACTCAATAACTTCAGTGGTTTGCAAAATAGCTAGATTTAAAACTACGAAATAGAAAGATTGGCATAATTTTTAAATTTAAATCTAGCTATTTTGCAAGTCACTAAAATTATTGAGTGAAAATTCATAGTAATAGTCTTGTTATGATTCTACTTAGGTACTCTTAGAGTTTTTTTAAATATGCGTACTAAGAAAAAAAAGTTATGTCCAAATATAATAAATATTTTCTTATCGGATGTCTCTTTCTAGGGAATCGCCTCCTTAAAGAAGCCCATAAGATATTTAGATATTCGCCATCTAGATGGTTGGCTTCATGTATCTCTTCCTTGATTTTTTTTTTTTGAAGAGCTGCACTGCCAGTTAAGATGGCAGACAGTGGAAAGATGCACATGAAAAACTGGTACTTTGAACCAAAATCAGGCCCAGGTAAAGTTATACAGAGTTTTATTGAAATGTCGATTTCCTGCTATTATGTAACCAATCTAATTCAGGAATCTACCCAGCCGCTGTAAAGGCGTCATGGATGTTGTTGGCATGGTGGTCTGACTATGGTATCTGTATTGTCTATATAAAACTGAATTAGCCTTCCCCTCCCTTGTTTCACTTTATTCTCCGATACGATATTTACCAACAACAGCAAATTATCATCTTCCAGTGCAAAGTCAACTTTGGTGTTAAAATAATTGATAATGATAATTTTGCTCTTAGTAATAATGAGGAATAAGACTCTAGATTTTCGTAGGACGCTTCCTCCTCTTCAGCAGCAGTTTTAGGTGTAGAATGTGCATAATCCGCCTCCCTTCTGATCGATGTTATTGTGTCTGGAGTGGTGTATCATGCTTCCTGTAGTGGATCTAACATTTTTGGAGGGTCTAAAGTGCACATCGGTAAGTCCTATTTTGATAGTTGGTGTTCTACGGTATTATTAATTTACAAACTTCTCTTGAATTTCGCTTTACCCTGTAATATATTTATCCAAATCTGCAGGCGTTATTAAAATAAGCATAAGGAAATAAAAAGTATTTTCTTATGTACCTATTTTCCAAAAATGGTTTGTAAGTCTTATAAGGAGGATCTCATTAGCAAACGCTTATGTATTTTTTACGATTTATCATCGATTTATAGAGTACTTATAATAAGTATAATAAGTATACTGAAACCGCAGTCTACCGTTTTATAGCGTCTATAAATATGCACGCTGATGATTTTATTGATCGTATACGGTTAATGGATAAGGTCCAAGAATAATAATTACACGGCCGGTACCCTGACGTGACATGTGTTCGGATCGAGATATCTTCATGTCAGCGAGAACAGAAGACTGAAGAAGGAGAAACCGAGTATGCAATAAAATGTTAAATGGAAGGCAGGTCGAAAAGTGATGTGTATTAAAACGACAAAGTAGTAATATCGGGAACAAAAACCACCTCCTCATCTCTCGTCCGAGCAGAAGAATAAGCAAAAAACAAAAGAATGAAATAATGATGGCTGGTAGCAGAGGCGCTGAGAACCGGGTAATATTTATCTAACCAGACAATAGATATCTTCTGTTTTTCAACAAAGATAGTGCACAATCACGATCTATTGTCGCAACTTGAATACTACTGCTTATGGGATGCCTTTTCTCGAGCCATTGTACGGCCCGACGGATAAAAATCTGTTATAACCTGCCGTGGTATCTGCCGCCCAACTTCCAAGGTAACGCTGCTATCACCCACAAATAGTCCGGTCGCAGCATTATTCACGGCTGTCCGCCGCTTATTTTTCTGTGGTGGAATAAAGATACTGTAATTTATGTATTTAATAAATCATATACATATTCCGACTGGCGATAACGTTTAAAATTTAAATTGTGATAATCCCGGTGATAATGAACAAGTAAGAACTATTCAGTCGGCATGGTAGGAAGTAAATATTAAATTCATAAATTCTGTAACTGTAAATAAACACATGTGGTGTGGTCTGTTTAATGGGGGGGGGGGCAACTCTTGTTACATTAGAGCTGGACGAAGCTTAAAAAGTTTCAAAAAGGATTTATATCTAGCAGAATTGAGCATAATCGACTACTCATGTGATTACACAAGGTCACAAAATAGAAAAGGCCATGTACTTTTGAGCAGAATATCATACCCCCTGTATTTTGAGGCGGTATGTTTTGCACAGTTTCTAGATGTTCATAGTAAAGAAGTTATGCACTTTGTTTATCGCATTACTGTCTTCTCATTTCCAAATTAACGCAAAGAATGTTCATTCTTTAATTATGGTGAATGCGCGGGGATCAATAGTTAATGATTGAAAATGGTAAATGCAATGAGGTTGCCTTTTGAAGAGGTACACGAAACTGCTCAAAAGTGCATAGCTTTTTTTAATTTTGTGTGCCCGTTTTACTTTGTTTGAAATTATAAAATGAACAGAGAACGTCAGTAATCATGATTACCGGTAATCATCAAGTGTTGTAAATTGAAATTCCTCTGCGGAATCTGATTTCTTTGTCATCACGATTGCATGAGGTTGCTACTTACTATTCTATTCTATTCTTATTGTATAAATAAATATTTGTATTTTCTTGAGTGTTGATATCAAATTAACTTGATGTATCCTGGGATTTTTCGGTCATCCTTAAATGAAAATTCTTATATTTTCTTACGTTTCGGTTTTATTAACCATCGTCAGAGGAAAAACTACAGTATTTATATTAACGTACGATTATTTTATGTGATTTTACAAATTTAATTTCATTACTTACAATTTAAGAAATTTTTTGTTTACACTATATTAATATTTTACGTTTATTTCTGTTGAAAGTTTTAATGCAACTAAATGCTGAACAAGTATTGCCTGCTTTCTGGTCTGTGTTATGTCACTATTTGTACAGTTTATTTAATTTATGGATGTTAGATATGAAGTTTTCTCTAATGGCTGGTAGTGTGAAATATGATATTTTAAGAATGATCTTGCGAACTTGATGGATAGATGTAAAAATATATGTTGTTTAATAATATCCCCTTTTTAGTTAATTTAACAAGTTAAAGTATGTTTCACTTAAATTCTCTTATGTCTTTTAATTTGTAACATTTCATGTATTGTCCATCGATGATAATTTGGTTCCTTTTGTAAAATTTTTGTATTGTCAAAGTTAAAGCTATGATTATGGTCTAAAGCGTGTTTGATAAGAGTTGTCGAATTTTGATTTAGTGTTCTTATATTATATTTGTGTGTATATATTCTTTTATGCAGGTATTGTTTTGTTTGGCCAATATATGTACTATTACAATTATTACAGTCTATTTTATAAATTGCGTTAGTTTCGTCTTTTGGTTGTAGTTCGGGTTTTAGTTTTGTAAAGAATTTTTTTGTTGTAGTATAAGGTTTATGTGCTACTGTTATATTGTGTTTTTTTAATACATTTGAAATATTCTCAGATACTTTTGGTATGTAAGGCATGGATACATAGTTATTATTCTTATTTTTTTCATTCATATTTTTATTATAGATCTTATGTATTCTTTTTTTAATTATTGGTTCATGTAAATGTTTAGGATAGGAGTTTGTTTCGAGGACTGTTTTAATTTTTTTCGAGTTGTTTTGTCTATATTTTGGATGTGAAAGTTGAATGGCTCGAACTGTTAGACTATTAACAACGCTTTTTTGCAATTGGTAGGAGTGTGTGAATTATAATTTAAGTATCTTTGCGACCAGATTTCTTTCGTGTACCAGTTAGTATCAATAATTCCGGATTCATTATATTTAATGGTTATATCTAAAAAGTTTATGCTTTTTTCTTTTTCAATTTCGGTGGTGAATTGCAGTCGTGGATGAAAACTATTGAAATTGTTAACAGTATATTCTATTTTATTTTTTCGTAAACAGATAATACAGTCATCTACATATCTTTTGTAAAATATAGGTTTATGATTTAATGATTTTAATATCTGACATTCTAATTCTTCCAGAACTAAGTTTGCAATGGTGGCCGATATGGGTGAACCCATAGCAGTTCCGAAAATTTGAAAGTAAAATTGGTTATTATATGTAAAATATGTACAATTTAGACATCATGTAATGGTATTAACAAATTCGTTTTCAGTAATGGATGTATGTTTACTAATTTCAGACCATTTGTTTTTTACACATTTTATTGCAAGTTCTGTCGGTATGTACCAACATACTAAAAATATGAATGAAAAAAATAAGAATAATAACAACTTTGTATCCATGCCTTACATACCAAAAGTATCTGAGAATATTTCAAATGTATTAAAAAAACACAATATAACAGTAGCACAAACCTTATACCACAACAAAAAAATTCTTTACAAAACTAAAACCCGAACTACAACCAAAAGACGAAACTAACGCAATTTATAAAACAGACTGTAATAATTGTAATAGTAATTGGCCAAACAAAACAATACCTGCATAAACGAATATATACACACAAATATAATATAAGAACACTAAATCAAAATTCGACAGCTCTTACCAAACACACTTTAGACCATAATCATAGCTTTAACTTTGACAATACAAAAATTTTACAAAAGGTACCAAATTATCATCGAAGGACAATATATGAAATGTTACAAATTAAAAGACATAAGAGAATTTAAGTGAAACATACTTTAACTTGTTAAATTAACTAAAAAGGGGATATTATTAAACAACATATATTTTTACATCTATCCATCAAGTCCGCAAGATCATTCTTAAAATATCATATTTCAGACTACCAGCCATTAGAGAAAACTTCATATCTAACATCCATAAATTAAATAAACTGTACAAATAGTGACATAACAGAGACCAGAAAGCAGGCAATACTTTTGTTCAGCATTTAGTTGCATTAAAACTTTCAACAGAAATAAAAGTAAAATGTTAATATAGTGTAAACAAAAAAATTGTTAAATAATAAGTAATGAAAATAAATTTGTAAAATCACATAAAATAATCGTACGTTAATATAAATATTGTTTTTCCTCTGACGATGGTTAATAAAACCGAAACGTAAGAAAATATAAGAATTTTTATTGAAAGATGACCGAAAAATCCCAGGATACATCAAGTTAATTCTTATTGTAAGAATACCCTCAATTTTATGATTTCAAAGATAATAATTCTTCCTTTGGACAACCCCAACAAGACGCCATACAGTGTCGTACCGGGAACTAGGTACTTCTGTAATAGTCCAAGATAGAATGACGCCGCTCTCCTTTGAAAATAGAAGTTAGGCACGCATTACATTACTCTAATATGAACGGGAATATTCGAGAATGATTTTCTGAAGGTATACTGAAGGTAGTAAAAGTGTCATCTAAAAACTCAACTCGCAAAAACTGTAAATATCTTGCGACCGTAAGATTTTCTTCAAAAAAAAGGGTCCCAATAAACGATCACCAATCACACCTCCCCACACGTTTATTTTGCCTCATCGCTGTGTATGGTCCAATGAGGATTTTCACGTGACCAATACTTACAGTTATGCCGGTGTACAGTCCTCTTTAAAGAAAATGTAGCTTTATCAGAAAAAACAGTGTTGTTCAAAAAAATTGGGTTTTCATTGCACAAGGTTCACAAAACTGTAAGCGCCGATCTGGATCGGCCTCATTCAATTCGTGGATTAATTGCACTTTGTATGGATGGTAATTTTCTTTTTTCAATAGACGTACAACAGAAGTTTGACTCATGTTATGATTTAAAGCCACCTGCCTTGTCGAAAGATGGTGGTTTTCCTCACGTTCCAGAAGAATATTTAAATTGGTTTCGTTGCTTGTGTTAGGGCGACCAGATCGGGGGAGGTCACCATGTCGAACCATCATCAATAGTTCTACGTGTTCTCTATAAAAATATCATTTTTCTGTTCCCCCCGCATGTAAGCATGACTAAGACTTTTAACTATCCCTCCCTTGTAGTACATAAGATGTTAATTTGCCGCCTCCTCTCCCCAAATTTGTTCATAATGTAGCATTTGAAAAATCTACATTAATAATTTCAGTTTCAATACAGTAAATTAACCCATTAATTCGTTTGTTTGATAGGCAACCACTCGTACTTCAAGGGGCATAGTGGGTTGCATATCTGAAATTCCTAACAGGGAAAGAAAGCGTGCTTTCTCTTGGTATAATATTTTAAGTTAAGGGTGTTACTCACGTATTCTGTTGTTGGGATATTACACAATGGTGTAATTCAGTCTTTAAATTACAAGTCCTTTTTGTTGGCGCATTTTTATTGGCCAGAGAAAGAGTTCTCTAGATGCTCAAGTTGGCAACACTAAGAACATGGTGAATTGTCAAGCGGATTTTCCGTCGAGGATTCATCTTTGAGACAGCCACGAGTGAACAGCGGCGGTTCCGATTTTGTGTGGAATTTTTGGGTTTTACATCGTTTGCACTGAAAAGGGATTTGATTGATGTACCCAATGGTCCTCACCGCCTTGCTGTGAAGATTTTGTGAATTCCCAGGAAGGAGTTTTGTCGGTTGCCATAAATCTGATCGCCACGTGTTTCGTGAAGGTTATACAATACTCTCTATAGGAGGTAGGCTTTTTATTTTACTTAGTTGATGTTTTATTTAGTTCTTATTTATTGTAATTATTACAGAGTGTTTGGTATAAGCCCATGTTTGGTATAAGCCCATGTTTGGTATAAGCCCATGTTTGGTATAAGCATATCTTTGGTACAAGTGTATGTTTGGAGGGACTGGCCCTTTGAGAATAAGTTATGTTTGGAGAGGCTTACATTTGGGATGAGCACAGGTTTGGTGCTGTAATTTTGGTTGTGTAAGGGGACCCAGTAGTTAGAGGAGTAATAGGAGGAAGTCTATTACTCAGATATTTGGTTTTGGGTTACGCTGACACTTTGAGAAGTTTAGGACTGGCAGAGTCGTTCGCAGCAGTCTCCCGGAGATTCAGGTAGCAACTTGATGCAACACGGAACTGCAGTTGCAGCCAACGTCGAGAGAAATGGTGACAAGTCACACTGCAGTCGTCACAGAAAATGCCAAGGCCCTAACCAGGTTTTTTTGTTCATTTTAGTTAAATATTCTAAAGAAAATATTATAGTTTAATTCAGTGGTTTTAGTTCATATGTTGAAGTAAGTAATAACACAATCTTGCAACTATAAATCAAGCTCTAAGTTATGTGTATAGAATGATAATATACTTAAGAGTTTTGCTGTAAAACACCCATGGTACCGTGAGATGTTAATTCACCTACTATTGTGTCACGCATATAATATTTAATTCATGGTAAATCCTTAATTCATGGTTGTAAGTTATAACTCATAGTTGTTGTATATTGGCAAACTCGTAGTTGCAAGAAAGTCTCAGTCAAGGATTTGAGTTTGAATTCAAATCAAGTTTTTATCAACTGCACAGAATATTTTTAATACGCATAAACCACAATTAGGTAAAGTTTTTTTATTCTTTTTATTGTTGTATGTCTCACGCGTGTTGTAATAAATGTCTAATGTCTACATGTTCTTATTATTTGCACTGATACTCCTGATATTTGCTTAAATTTTGAGATTTGAGAGTAAAGTAGAGTTTAGATATTACAGATATATTTTGAGTATTCCATCGCATGGTTGCTAATAACTTAATTTTGTTCCGAGCTGGCAAAATTATTTAAATCTTATTACGTAATATACAGCCGGTGGCGCCCTCTTGAGTGTCCACACACAATCCTAACCCACGGCCTATGCTCTCCAACAAAAATCGGCTGCCGTACGCACCGGAATAACATGTTTTAATATTTAGGTATCAAAATATGTTACACCAAAAGTGGCGCCCAACGTGGGGCCCGATTGCTACACCAAAAGTGACGCAACAACGTGGAGGCGCGATTGTTACACCTAGAGTAACAGAGTTTCAGATTTTAATAAGAGCCTAGTGTGGACACAAATTTTTGGTTTATGTTTGAGTAATTTAGTAGTAATTAATTTAATTTTAATCAAATATCAGGAACGCGTGTAGATATTAACATTTCTATCTTATTTCATGCAGGAATACGATTCCTATTGATAAAGTTTTTGTGAGATGTACAATAAAACACTGGCATTTCTTTAGACTCCGGCGATTGATTTGCGACGTTGCCACTTTTAAAAAATAGACTACATTTTCCGAAGAAGTACTGGTTGCGAAATTAAAACTGCTTATGGTTAGAAAACATTTCAGATTTTAAGGGGAATTATTAAATCGATATACAGGGTGGAAAAGAATATTTCCAAAATTTGTGATTGAATCTATTGATGATAATTCTTGCTGCAGTTTTAAGTTTGGTGTTTGCTGCATTTAATAGCAATTGTATATTTTACTATACAGGGTGAAGTAAGTAAGTGTTGGGACTTAGAATTTTTGGAACATTTTGCTATTTTAAGCAGCGGACTTGTGTGTTTGTTTACTACCTGCATTTGTGATTGTTATTGCTCTTTACATTAACGTTTAATTTAGTTAGAAATTTGCACTTTTAAAATTTTTTTGATCATGGAAGATACTTTTAAATCTAATCATTTATTGCTTGAAGAGTTGGAATATGAGTTGAACATCAGAAATGTTTATTCCAATAGAAATCAACAAGATAAGAGGAAAATTTTAAATAGATTGTTGGAAAAAGAACGTGATAGGCCGGGTCGTCTTATCAATTTAGATACTTATAAACTTGATTTTAATGCTGAGCAGCAAGCTGTGAATGCTACATTAGATTCGATCAAAAGTTTAATTGCTGATTTCGAGGGCACTTCCTCTGATTCTTTGTTTAAGAGAATAAAGTCTCGTATTGCTCATGTTACCGGTCGTGTTCAACGCATTATTGTAGAAGGTGATAACGCGGAAGTTGCAAACACTTTTAGAAATGAATCCTATGCTACATGTCTAGAATTAGAGGCCGATTTGCATGAACGAGTAACAGCTACGGTTCCGAATGATGACTTGAATCAAACTGTACACAGTCAGGTTGTTCACGTGCCCACTCCGATAGTGACGTGCGCGAGCAAAACGATTCCAATTTCTCAGTGGGGAGTAAAATTTAATGGGGATCCTAAGAGTGTTTATTCTTTCATTGAGCGTGTTAATGAGTTAGCGCAGGCGCGTAAGGTTGATGAACAAGAACTATTCAATGCCGCGGTAGAACTTTTTGTCGGAGATGCTTTTGTTTGGTATCGCAGCATTAAGACTAGTGTAGATAGTTGGGCCTCTTTAGTTTCTTTGATAAAGAAAGACTTTTTACCACCTAACGCGGAAGATGAAATTTGGGAACAAATTAAAAATCGTAAGCAAAAGAAGCATGAAAGGGTAACCATATTTTTTGCACAAATGGAAAATTTGTATAGTCGACTTAGTCATGCTCCTAGTGAAGTCACAAGAGTTAAGCACATTCGGAATAATTTATTACCGGAATATTTAGGTCAATTAGCTTTATGTGAGGCAGATACAGTTGCTAAATTGTTTAGTTTATGTAAAAAATTAGAGGAAGCTGCTTACTTAATATCTAGACGTAGTTATGTACCGCAGATTTCTAACTTGTCAGTTGAAGACTCACCTTCAAGTAGTCGATGTTGTTGTTCGTGTAATGGTAAACAAAATGCAAAGAGTAGTAGCAGTTTTAGTCATGTAGGGAGTACGACTCCTAAGGTTGAACAGGTTGTTGCCAAAGTAGAGCAGGTAGTCGCAAGTACTTCAGGAAAGGGGAATAGCGTCAGTAATCCCAGTACTTCAGCACAGGCTCGGAGTAGAAAAATTTGTTGGAATTGTGGTAAGCCCAACCACACTTTTTTGTCTTGCAAGGCTAAGAGGAAAATATTTTGTTTTCGTTGTGGTATGCCTAATGTTAGGTTAGCTAATTGCAAGAAGTGTTCCAAGAAACCAGTAAGGGAGGTGTGTTCTGGCCGCCACACTGTTCCCAGTAAGTTGGCCAAGCGAAAATTTTCGTATTCTAGTAAGAGAGAGTGGCAGTCCTGGCTCTCACATGTTAGGAATTTTTATAAGTTTTCGGGTAAGACAGACTTGCATGGGCAAGCTGCACCATTGTTTGTTAAGAAAGGTACTGACAACAGGCCTTACGTTTCCGTAAAATTGTATGGTAGGAACATAGTGGCTCTGCTTGATTCGGGAGCAAATGCTTCTATTATTGGTTCAGGTGGCCTTGAGTTATTGAGACAATTGAACTTAGAGATTAATCCGTCTCATACTCAAAGTGTGTTTGTTGCGAATGGGAGTCAGCAAACAGTAACAGGTTTGGTTAATTTTCCCATATGTATAGGAAATGTCTGTCAAATTGTGAAAGCTTTAGTAGTGCCTTCTTTGCCTCAGTCTTTTATTTTTGGTTGCGACTTTGCTAGACAGTTTCAAATTAAGATTGACTTTAAAGATTCTTGTGATGTAGTTCCAGATGCACTGTCTCGCATTCCTCTGGCTGAACCGGAAGTTCTTTTGTTAGAAATTTCTTTGGAAAATTTGGATGATTGGTATCTATCTATGCGTGAAGATATTTCTTCTTTTCCAAAGCGTTATCCTCAATGGAAGGTAGTAAATGGTTTAGTCTATAAGCTCATTCCATCTCGTGTATCGGTGCAGACAAATCTTACGGAGTGGAAGTTACTTGTTCCGAAGGGACAAAGGCAGCAAATCATGAGCTCATGCCATGATCCTGCAGTTTGTGCACATTTTGGGTTCTTCAAGACATTGGCTCGTCTGCAAGAACATTATTACTGGCCAAAAATGCGCCAGGACGTCATGAAGTATGTTCGAAGGTGTCAAGTTTGTGCTTCTCAGAAGATAGCAAACACGGCTAGAATGGGACTTATGGGTGGCGAGAAATCTGCAAGTTATCCTTGGCAGATAGTGTCTGTTGACATTATGGGTCCATTCCCACGATCTTCGAAGGGAAACACTCATTTACTTGTGGTAGGTGACTGGTTCACCAAGTACACATTAGTTTGTCCTATGCGTAAGGCTACTGCGCAAAACGTGGTTAAGTTTATGGAGAATGAAGTTTTTCTTGTCTTTGGTGTACCTCAGTTCATTTTGTGTGATAATGGAAAACAGTTTGCAGGCTCTGAGTTTAAGAAACTGGCAAAAGAGTATCAGGTACAAAAGATTTGGTTCAGTGCACGTTATTCTCCACAGTGCAATTTTGTTGAGCGCAACAACAAGACAGTTGGTACTGCCATTCGGTGCTACATAAAAGAGCACAAGAATTGGGACAAGGAAATTCATAAGATTAGGCAGGCTATTAACACTGCAAAGCATGAGGTGACAGGGTTCACCCCGTCCTTTTTGAATTTTGGTAGGCATGTTCCTATTTCGGGAAATTATTATGGAGAAGTAGTCTCCACTGACGATGTTGAGATATCGCCAGGTGATAGGCAAGGCTATGCTTCAGAGTTGAAGTGCCTTGTAGATGTTTTTAAGGAAGTTCGTAAAAGACTTCATGTTGCGTATCAGCGCAATAGTAGAGTTTACAATCTCCGGAAGAGAGACGTTTCGTTTAAGGAAGGCGACCTTGTTTGGCGCAAAAATAAAGTTCTCTCGGACGCGGCGATTGGGTTTTCTAGGAAGTTAGCTCCTAAGTATGTACTGTGTACGGTACGTAAGAAAGTTTCGCGTGTAGTGTATGCCCTCACCAATGTTGATGGAACTGACGCTGGTGAATGGCACGTCAAGGACCTAAAGGCTCACTTTGGTTCAAATTCTGAAATTTCGGTAGGCTAAGATGGCTTACATCAGGCTTCAAATTGGGAGTTTGAGTTTTAATTTGTGTTTTGTAGATAGATCTTTTGATTATGAAATCATTTTGATTTGTATTGTTGTGTAGTGTTCATCTGATCAGTTTATTATAGTTCCGATACTGTGACCAGTCTCATGAGTTTGAATTTCCCTTGGATAAGACTTTCCCGATTATGATTTTACCGATTATGACTTTTACCGATTATGACTTTCACTGATTTTGATTCCTTATGGACGTGTGGTACACGCAGTTACCAAAGTATCCAAGCAATTCATGTCATTTGAGCTTTCCGTTGTAACACCTGTGGTCACTGGCAGATGTAACGTCAAAAAAGAAAAGAATCTTTTTTTGAGTTTTAAGTTTTTGGTTAAGATTTTTTCTTTTTTATTTTTGGAAGGGGGTGGTGTAGCATTTGAAAAATCTACATTAATAATTTCAGTTTCAATACAGTAAATTAACCCATTAATTCGTTTGTTTGATAGGCAACCACTCGTACTTCAAGGGGCATAGTGGGTTGCATATCTGAAATTCCTAACAGGGAAAGAAAGCGTGCTTTCTCTTGGTATAATATTTTAAGTTAAGGGTGTTACTCACGTATTCTGTTGTTGGGATATTACACAATGGTGTAATTCAGTCTTTAAATTACAAGTCCTTTTTGTTGGCGCATTTTTATTGGCCAGAGAAAGAGTTCTCTAGATGCTCAAGTTGGCAACACTAAGAACATGGTGAATTGTCAAGCGGATTTTCCGTCGAGGATTCATCTTTGAGACAGCCACGAGTGAACAGCGGCGGTTCCGATTTTGTGTGGAATTTTTGGGTTTTACATCGTTTGCACTGAAAAGGGATTTGATTGATGTACCCAATGGTCCTCACCGCCTTGCTGTGAAGATTTTGTGAATTCCCAGGAAGGAGTTTTGTCGGTTGCCATAAATCTGATCGCCACGTGTTTCGTGAAGGTTATACAATACTCTCTATAGGAGGTAGGCTTTTTATTTTACTTAGTTGATGTTTTATTTAGTTCTTATTTATTGTAATTATTACAGAGTGTTTGGTATAAGCCCATGTTTGGTATAAGCCCATGTTTGGTATAAGCCCATGTTTGGTATAAGCATATCTTTGGTACAAGTGTATGTTTGGAGGGACTGGCCCTTTGAGAATAAGTTATGTTTGGAGAGGCTTACATTTGGGATGAGCACAGGTTTGGTGCTGTAATTTTGGTTGTGTAAGGGGACCCAGTAGTTAGAGGAGTAATAGGAGGAAGTCTATTACTCAGATATTTGGTTTTGGGTTACGCTGACACTTTGAGAAGTTTAGGACTGGCAGAGTCGTTCGCAGCAGTCTCCCGGAGATTCAGGTAGCAACTTGATGCAACACGGAACTGCAGTTGCAGCCAACGTCGAGAGAAATGGTGACAAGTCACACTGCAGTCGTCACAGAAAATGCCAAGGCCCTAACCAGGTTTTTTTGTTCATTTTAGTTAAATATTCTAAAGAAAATATTATAGTTTAATTCAGTGGTTTTAGTTCATATGTTGAAGTAAGTAATAACACAATCTTGCAACTATAAATCAAGCTCTAAGTTATGTGTATAGAATGATAATATACTTAAGAGTTTTGCTGTAAAACACCCATGGTACCGTGAGATGTTAATTCACCTACTATTGTGTCACGCATATAATATTTAATTCATGGTAAATCTTTAATTCATGGTTGTAAGTTATAACTCATAGTTGTTGTATATTGGCAAACTCGTAGTTGCAAGAAAGTCTCAGTCAAGGATTTGAGTTTGAATTCAAATCAAGTTTTTATCAACTGCACAGAATATTTTTAATACGCATAAACCACAATTAGGTAAAGTTTTTTTATTCTTTTTATTGTTGTATGTCTCACGCGTGTTGTAATAAATGTCTAATGTCTACATGTTCTTATTATTTGCACTGATACTCCTGATATTTGCTTAAATTTTGAGATTTGAGAGTAAAGTAGAGTTTAGATATTACAGATATATTTTGAGTATTCCATCGCATGGTTGCTAATAACTTAATTTTGTTCCGAGCTGGCAAAATTATTTAAATCTTATTACGTAATATACAGCCGGTGGCGCCCTCTTGAGTGTCCACACACAATCCTAACCCACGGCCTATGCTCTCCAACAAAAATCGGCTGCCGTACGCACCGGAATAACATGTTTTAATATTTAGGTATCAAAATATGTTACAATAATTACCTTTGAACAGTGTCGGCAACTAAGGCCTCCACATACAATCGTCAGTATACATTGTCTAATTATCCATTTACTTGACTTAAAACAATTATGTAAATAGTAGGGCATTAACCGAATTTAATATAAAATCTATTTTTAAGAGAAATATTAATTTAAAGAAATCTTATGTAAGATTTAAAATTTGAAACCCCCACCTCCACCTTTTGTGTCTATGTCTGTCTGCGGCTTCATATCTCTGCAACAGATGATCCGATTTTGATGCAGTTTTTTTATTTAAAAGAGTATTTTTAAGCCCCGACGCAAAAAGGTGGGGTGTTATAGGTTTGAACCCTTTGTTTGTGTGTGGCGTCCTAGTTCTAAGGGTAAGCCGTTTCCAAAATTTTCAGGTTCATTGTTAAACACTCAGTGTAACGGGCGATGTATTCAAAGAAATGGCGAAGGATCGGTGTTATCTCACGTATTGAATTAATGCTTATCTGAAATGTCTTTAAACAGGCCTATAGGCCTACATAAGGAGAATTTATGGGCATTATTGGGCCTAATTTGAGTCATAGGTGAACTTACACCACAGTTTTCATCTAATTTTATAGCATACTGGGTATAATAACAAATTTTTCAATTAATTTAGTTGAATTGTCATTTGTAATCTCCCAAGTGCTTAAATTATTGCCGGAAATTTCCGCCGGATTCGGTAAGAAAATTTAACACGAAAATAAACTAAATAAACATTAGTTTCAACTGACATTAAGATTATTCTAACATAACAAGGTATAAGATTAGTAGGCCATGAATGGGTCCTTGTTTACAAAGTGACAGAAACGCATCAGAATTAGTAAGTAGTGTTGTTGTGTCAAGAGTTAAAAGTAAGAGTTATTTGAAAATGTAATATTTATAATTGATAAATAATATCGTTTCCATCCATTTTAGTTTAAAAAATTACCGAAAATTATTTAGGACTCTTTTTGTGTATTATGAAATAAGTTTTATTCACTAAAATAGGTGGAACCTTGTTTTCTTACTATATTTTCTTGTTTTATACATATGGCATAGCTAAGTTTCAGCACATTTAACTTGACAGAGATGACTTTGAAACTAAACGTCATTAGTTATTTATCATTATTTCATTTACAGTTTAACCAGTTTAAGCTCATATTTCTATTCTTGAAGGTGTTTTCGAGATTTTCAAAGAATAAGATTATAGAGTATCGAAAAAGAACATAATATACAACATGCGCAATGCGCATATTACGAAGAACTTTGTAACGTTAAAGAAGCCATCGAAAATTGAAATACTCATCATACCTGATTGAGAAGTGTAATATGGAGGAAAACTAAAATGAGAAGTTATTGGTGATCATAATTAAACAAAATAAAATGTTTTTTTCACAAAGCTCGATGATTTTTTTAATAATTATCTCGTTTGATATGAAAAATAAAATTCCATTTTTATGTAAAAGCAAATGTCAGATATGATCATATTATGTCAATAATTTTTTAGGTTGCCATGGTAACGACACAAAAATAAAGCTCTGATTGGCTAAAAAAGAGACGTGTGAAATTAAAGTTGGTCAATTATTGGACAAAAAATGAAACCAAATATTTCCGCCAAAAAATAAAAGGTACTGTTTTTTCTAAGTATCTTTCTGAACTCAAAAATAAAGTCAATTGAGCCTGTAGTTTCAATTTTGGAGATTTTCAGGTTTTTCATGCTAAAATGACGCGACTAAAATGACACACGGAAATCACAGTAGTTAAATAATGACCAAAAAGTCGTTGAGCCTCGATACTAGTAAATTTAAACAACATATCCAAAATAACCCAGAACTTCAGTTAAGAGAATAACGTATATTCATTTTCAATCGACCGGGCTACGGCTATCTGCCCGGCATCGGCATCAACATCGTCGATATCACCCACAATCTGGCTCCACGGAATGCTGTCCTACAAGCAAAAATATATAAAAGTTAATTATAATCGGACATAAAATAAGAACTTCGAGCGGGCCGGTTCACGCTGAATCGCCAATCAGTTATGGTGTTAGTTTGTGGCCGGGCTGATGAAGACATTTCTCGGTGTTGGCAGCTCAAGGTCGCCTTCTTTGTGGCTCCGCCCTCAACACCAAACGCCACTAAAATAATAGGTTTTGTTTTATTCGGATCGGATCCTCGGTTTGGCCCTCTTTAATGAGCCCCAAGTGGACCTGCTGACTTCTGTGTTACATTCGAATAGTGTTGGTTCCGTTTGCTCTTGGTGTGGTTTATAGTATTTGACCTTATCCATATTACGGATATATTTGCTTATTATATGTCGGGTAATATTTATAATTTTGAAAGAGTTAAATGTAAAGGTAGAAGCATGGGTAAGGTAAATAAATGGACCCCAATAGGAAGACGGGAAACCTTAGATTAAGAACTATATGAACGTGTATGTAAGGCTGTGAGTAAAATATCTAATTTTCATTGACCATTTTCGACTTTTTCTGGAAATATTTCAATGAAACTTCTAAAAATGGGACTTTTCCCAAGAATTTATTTCTCGTAAACCAAGCACGATGAATAGAAACTATACGGGGTGGCTCACCGGGAACTGAATCGATGAATACAATGTAACAAAAATTTGGAAAAATTTGGGAGTTTCTAAAGTCAGTGTGGAGAATCCAAACAAAATAATTACAAGCATCTGGTACTTCCGGTTATACCGGAGGTTGATACCAACTTGCTTATTTTAAACGGAATATCCTATATTTTTTCGACTTTTTGAAACATACAGCACACCCTTTACCTAAACCCAGTAGTTTCATAGATATTTGACATCCTATAAAAAATTTAATAGGTGCAATGGTTTGCAATAACCGTTATAACACAAGATGAGCTAGTCTCTACAATAAAAATAAATTCCATAATAGTATACCAAGTGTTATATTTTTCATGTTATAAATTCAAACCTTAAATGAAACGCCCTGTATTTTTTACATCAAACTATGTAAAATTAAATCCCACCTTTTCTAGTATAGGCAATGTAGGGATTAAAGTTACAAGTTTTTGAAATATTCGCGATTTTCTGAAATGTTCAAGAATTTCTAATAAAAATTGTCATCAACTTAGCCATGATTAGAAACAATCCTGAATGTCAGTCATTCTCTTACAGCCACGAAGACTTTATAGATGTTTATTATTTATGAAGAATGTGATAAAGTAATATCAGGAATATGGAACACCTTTGCTGTAAAACGCATATTGAATAATTTTAGAATATTTTGTTCTGTCAAGGCAGTAATTCTAAAAAGGAAGCCTTAGACATATCAGCCAACGAAGAAATCTTTCTAACCTGAATTTTAAATTTTCCTCAAAAAAATGTAATGTCACCACTCTATCGTTTCTCATGGTACACTTGATTTCAAAAGAAACTGGTACAACTATTGTAATCGAAAATCTGAACAGTTTAGTTGTGTGCATATGTCTGTAAATAGGGCTGGCCAGGCATGTCGAGAGAGAGGGGGGTGGAGAAGAAGTGATTTACCCCGGACCTGAGTTTTTTGGAGGAGAACGGTTTTCTTAGTGTTTTTAAACTTATTAAACCTTTCTTTTTTATTTTATTCAAATGGAATTTTAAAAAATAATTAGAAGATAACTTTTTCAAAACATTTTCAAGACTGCCATATTATTGTTTAAAAATATATATTTGTTAGGGATAATTCTACTAATGGTTGTAATTAAAATACTAACTGAATAATGATAAATCTATTTTTAAAATAAGAACACAAAAATACCACTTGAGACAAAAAAAAATGTAAACAATGCAAAGTGACCATAAAAATATAATAAAAAAATAAAATAAATGAACTTCAACTACGTAATACAGAATTAACTAATATTTTGTCATTGCGCCATTAGCGTCTAAAACTGCCTGAAGTCTTGCAGGCATGGACAAAATCAGATTTCAAGGTGAACTTCTTGCGACAAGTTCTCCCAAGCGTCTTCAATTATCCCTTCCAATTCTTGGGCATTGTTTGGATAATTATTTAATTTTCTTATATGTTTCACTATTAGCTCACAAACATTTTCAGTTGGATTTAAATCGGGGCTTTTAGATGGTCACGGAAACAACTCTATGTTGCCTGACACGATGGGCCGTATGTATGGAGCAGTTGCCTTGTTGGAAAATGAAATTATTTTCCGGAAACACCTCTATTACTGACGGCAACATAATATTGTCTAATATTTCAATATATTTAATGGAATTGAGATGACCACCACTGCTCCAACACACACCTAACCCATTTAGGCTTATCCAAGCCCAGACATTAACTGAAAGCCTTCCTGATATTTGTGGATCGAAAGCATATTTTTCGTTGTATCTAGTGGAAGGAGGCCTATGTACGCGAACATGTCCATCGGTACAGGATTTAAAAACCTTTTCATCAGAAAAGACAACTTGTCCCCAGAAGTTTTCGTCATTGATTATATAGTTGAGTGCAAAAATAATCCTATCCTACTTATTTTCCTCTTAAAGTTTGTATTTTTTAGCCGCTGAACAACTCTTCAAGTCGCTTTGTAGTTTTATTCTTCTGCAAGCAGTAGGTACCGAAGCAGGGAATTTTGTCTCTGAAATTGCAGTCTGAAAAGGGTTTTCTCTTAGGTAATTTATAAGATTTTCATCTTCTTGATTATTGCTCTTTCTGGATCTACCGGAACCAACTTTACGGGATATCGTTTGGTTGGTTTCCCATTGTTTTGAACACTCATTATCGTGGTTTTATTGACATTGTATTCAGCAGCAAGTCTTCTTATGGACCGACGATCTTCAATTTTAGAAACAATTCGAAATGTTTGAATATCTGTTAGATCTCGAACCATTTTTAATAATGACGCCACTGATTAACGTCAAAGTGACATTTGTAAGATTATTAATATCAATCAAAGAACGAATGATTTACATAGCCAAAGGAAAGTGTACCAGTTTTTTTTAAATCAAGTGTACAGTAAACAGTAAGCTGCTCATGTTCTTGAGTATTTCATTCCCTGAATACATGAGAATTCAAGATACTCCAGTAATGCGAATTGAATCGATTAAAAAGTAATTTTTAAGTTTAACATTATCTGTCCATATAATATTTCCCAAAATAATAATTGTCACCTTCAGGTCATCAAAATAAATTCAAAAAAAATTACTCTCGTCAGGAAATCTGTTTCTTTTAATTGATGAACTATTGAAACGAGAATGGATTTATGTTTTGACAAGATTCTGTAAATTGAATTTTTGGATAATCCCGATTCCATAGCAGCTTACCTTAAGGTGGCCATTCCCTAGAAAGAGACATCCGATAGGGAAAGATTTAATATTTTTGGCCATAACTTTTGTTTCTTGGTACGTATACTTAAAAAAAACTATAAGTGTACCTAAGTAGAACCATAACAAGGCTATTACTTTGAATGTTCACTCAATAATTTCAGTGGTTTTCAAAATAGCTAGATTTAAATTTACACATTATGTTAATCTTCATATTTCGTAGTTTTAAATCTAGCTACTTTGCAAACCACTGAAATAATTGAGTGAAAATTCATAGTAGTAGTCTTGTTATGGCTCTACTTAGGTACTCTTATAGTTTCTTTAAATATACGTACTAAGAAAAAAAGTTATGGCCAAAAATAATAAATATTTCCCTATCCGATGTCTCTTTTTAGGTAATGGCCACCTTTATGACATAATTGGTAATGCCCGAAAATACCCCATGATTGCTATTTTTATGTTTTCGTCATTAACAATGGACTTCCTCCTTAGAATTCCTGCTTTCACACAGTCAAATATTCTAAAATTATTCAGTATGTGTTTTACAGTGTATAGTGATGGTTTCTGTCCTTGTGGGTATCGAGTAGCAAATTCTTGGAAAACTTAAAGAATCCGCGATTATTTTATTAAACGAGGATAGATGCGTTTCTAATTATTCAATAGATTTTTGTACTAGTTGGTTGCCCATCCTTAGAGACGAAGTAAGTAAAAATAAGATAAATATAATTTAATGTCTCACGTGACTATGGAAATAGATAAACAAAGAACTGTCATGGTTGACGGCCAAAAAAGTTTTGAGAACGGAAGTAGATTCTCTTCCGAAACGTTAACTACCTATAGCTTTGATTTTCAGTTTTTAGTTTATAACATTGTTCTAGTTTATATATTTTTAGGTATGAGACTTTTTGAAACAGTCAAGTACTCAAGAACCAACCTCTGTCTGATCCGTTTGGCGCAGAGGTTTTTTCATTAAAATTTTTAAATATTTTTCAGTGGCAAAATACCCAACAAAAAGTAAGAAAATCTTGGTATTACACATTCTCCATAATTAATAAACAAATGTAAAAAGTCTTCGTGGGTATAATTTAAACGTGCTGGCATTTTTTTACATAAGACAATGACTGACGTTAATGATTGTTTCTAATCATGGCTAAGTTGATGGCAATTTTTATTAGAATTTCTTGAACATTTCAGAGAATCGCCAATATTTTAAAAAGCTGTAACTTTAATCCCTACAATGCTGGAAAAAGGGGAATCTAATTTTACATAATTTTATGAAAAAACATACAGGGTGTTCCATTTGAAATAAAAAAGTTTTTGAGGTTTGAATTTAACAAATTGTAACGTGAAATAGAACACTTGGTATACTATATGGAATTTATTTTTATTGCAGAGACTAGCTCATCTTGTGTTTTTTCTATATGCCAAAGAGCAAATGAGGATCTCCTATACGAAGGGAAGTTATAACGAAGTTATAACGATTATTGCAAACCATTGCACCTGTATAATTATGTATAAAACGTCAACTATCTCCGAAACTGCTGGGAATAGGTACAGGGTACAGGTACAACTGATCGTACAGAACACTAAATGCGCATGTAAGACACACTTGGCAGGTTTTTCATTACATTTTTTGCTTCTGCCTCTCTTATATTACGCATTAACTTAACAGAACTAACGAGTAATTAGTAGAACATTAAAGAAAAATTATATTTCTATTATGACACCCGCAATTAACTGAAATCAAGAAAAGTTAAAGGAAACATAATAGAAATAAGCTAACCATTATACTCTTCGCCGATTTTTTATACAATTGTTGTACATTCTATAGGATACTCTTCAGAGTTAAATAAACGGGTGACGGCCTTGTCTAATTACGAGATGAATGAAAGCTGCCAAAACTTGCTCCATAATCGCATTTGTGACAGATTTATTGCTATTTCAATAAACGGCATAAATATATAAATCTAATAAATTTAAGTAACTAATATTTTTTTAATTAATTTATCGATTTTGTTTAAAATGAGTTTCTTACTTTAGCAAACACTATTTTCGTGTCCAAATTTCAAAGAAATCGGACTTTTCGTTCTTCAGTTATCGTGGTTACAAGAATCGTGATGGACGGACGGACATTTTGACAGTTATTCAAAATTCCATCACCAATATGGTAATATGAACATTTTGTCTCTACGACAGATATTATCGGTTTTAGAAATGTGCCGATCGAATGCCATATACTCTATTTTGTATTTGCGAAGAGTATAATAAAATAAAATGTTGTGGTTTTATGCACTTAATTATTCAATGGAACATGAAGTCGACCTGGTACTTTATTCTAAAGTTCCTAGATCCGAAGCCATAGTTGATACAAATTGACCAGAAATCGAAAAACCATTTTCTTTATAATATGAACCGGATCAAGTTCTAGAATGATCGTTCGTTTGCCAGTTTACTGCCGTCAGATTGCACCCACACGTAATATATAAAGCAGAACGCAACTACGTTTTTTTTAACCGACTTTCCTTTTAAAGAAGGAGGTTCCTAATTTGACCCATAGGTGTTTTTTAACTTTCTCACCCACAAAAATAATGACGTTATTGCAATCGGTCTAAAATATGAAATTGAAATATGATCAGATCCTTACGTTTTAAAGACTCAGGGACTAGTGTAGGCGAGCTAGCTGTTCAGGAACCCAGATCTCAGGCAAACTGCAACCTCAACAAAGGAAATACGCACATGTAGTTTGCGATGTTGAAAGAAGATGATAAAATAATTTGGGAAAAAGAATATTTGGAATTTGCAAAAAAAAATCGCGAAAAACGGCTTATCGCGTTTTAAAGGAAAAATTGAATATATACGAAAAAAAGTGTTGAGGTAAAAAATTTACACAATCAAACAACAAAAAAAAGAAGCCCGGTGGAACTCAATTGGCCCACTGGTTCCCTCGCAAATTGCAAAAAAACGCTAAAATTGCACCTTTTTTCAAAAATTCATAACTCCGGTTCAAATATATTATAAAGGCTGAAATTTGCACATGTTGGAATTTTAATAGTCCTTAACATATCCTCAAAATTTCAATTGAAAATACCGTGTACATTTTGCAAACCGTTGCTTTTTGCAAAATGAGGCACTTTTTTGCACAACGCCGCGAGGACCCTGTGACGGTTGGACTGATATTTAACCAACGCGGTTGTACTTCGAGATTTACTCTACAACGTGTTTTTGTTTTGTTTTGCTGAAAGTCGAATTTAAGCATGCGAAAAACGCGATCGAAAACCGTTAATTTCTTAGCTATGGAAGTGGCGAAGAGTAGGGGTAGCGATAGCGAAGGGGAACTCGCGTATACTAAACACAAAAAAGTGACTTTTAAAACATATTTGTTGTCACGATAACGCCGAAACTAGTGATTCTATTTTTATTAAATTCGGCACTTGTTTTTGCTTAAAAATACACCAGAAATATCATGATTTAAATGATTCCTCATCGCTCCAAAATCGGGGGATTCTTTTACCAAATCAAACTGTTACCAGCGTTCGCGACTGCCTTGGAAAATTCTTGCATCAAGTTTTTCCTTCTCTTTGGTAGCCAAACTTTTTACTCTTTTACATCTAGGAGGTTACTAATGATTCCAAGTGAGGCGCACTGCACCTTGTTGCTGGCTGTCGAACCCCCTCCTAAAAGTGTTTATTTTTACCTCCTCTTTTTGCCGTCTTCCTCCAACTAAGTGGGGTTTTATGGACTCGAATATCACACGACTCTTGGTCTATTAATTAATTTCATTTTGCCTGACACGTTATCTCTATTGACTGTCCTCTCTTTCTTCTTTCATTCTTTAAGCTGTATAGATAATTTCATATTAATTTTGTTGTTATGAATTTTAATTAATAAATTAATTGCTTTATTTATTTTGTATCATATGATAGCTGCTAGATATTCTGACAGAATTTATAATATAAAGGTGTTTAAAAATGTTACGTTTCAGCTACTGCTCTCACATAACCCTAGTCCGTAAAAGTTTTTAACACTATAGCATACGGTAATACCTACTTTTGTGTGGTAATTTGAAAATAATTGATTTTAAAGAACTTTCCATAGAACTCCGATTAAATAGCCCTCTATCGAGCTGCATATAACAGATGTGAATAAACATTGTTTATATAGCCTATTGATTATATTATGATTAAGGCAGGTTGTATCTTGCATCCGCCAAGACCAGAATCTTTGAAAGACGACTAACTGGTTTTCATAGCGCTTTTTACAACTGCATCTAGTAAATGAGCGACATAAGGCTTTGTGTTAGCTTCACGGTAATCATACAATTCTGAAATTGAACACCGCGCCGTTGAAACGTTAGTAACAGATCGTATTAACTTTCCCAACTAAATGGGATAATAAAAATTTATTTCTTCTACTGTTCAGAATGTCTATACAGAGTCTTTCTGAATCTTGCGGCCAGGTTTCGAGAGATGATTTTCCGTTAATATAGAATAAGAAGCAGGATGATTTCTTGATACGTAGGATGGCTGAATTTAGGTATATAGATTGTAGGGTACCGCCCTGATGTGAATGGTGTTGATCTGCCTGCTCTAGGTGGTTGCAAAAAAATGAAGGATAAGTAAGACGGCTGAATATAGTTCTATAGGTTAGAGAGTAAATCTAGACTTTTACGTCTATAGAATATTTTATAGAATATTTTTCAGATGTGAATAGAATTGGCGCAAACGCCTGCGCCAGGAGGTTACGTTTCAGAGATATGGCGTCTAATAAACACACTATAGTTGCAAAAAATGAAGGATAAGTAGAATAATCCTTATCGTATAATGGTTTGGATTTGACCGCCATTGCATTTTCTATGGCTTCTCATGCATTGTTTTGGATATTTTGTGGTATTTCCATATTAATTTTCCTTTTTACTAAAACATAACAAACGTCAAAATATCAACAACTGTCAGATACAGTTCATAAACGTCAAGTACCAAGAAATGTCATGGACTACTAAATGTATTTGAAGAATGAAAAGTCAATTTTTCATTAGAAAAATATATATTTTTTTATTGGTACCCTATTTTGCGTACTTAAAGTACGCCTCAGAGTGTTTAAATCCAACTTTTAAAAACGCGCGTGTTTTAAAGGTTACCATGGCAACAACTACAACCCGAGTCAAAATGTCCACTTTTTAATTATTGATCTGACAGGAATTTTTGCGGTATTAACCGCGAATCTGCTTTTCTATTTAAGTAATCAACGTTAGAACTAATTTTAAAGCAATGTACAATCAGTAACAACTGTAGTGACAATAATTAATCCTATGTGACAGATTGCAAATTACTTTTTGCATTCCTCATTTGACACTGACAGGTATCCTGATGTCACATCACGAATTCAACCATTTTATATTCTTAATTCTTATATCCATTTTTTGTAGTAATAACACCAGTATTTATGATTTCAAAGGGTACCAATAAAAAAAATAGCGTAAAGTATTCGGATAACTGGTCTTTAAAACACTTGCTCTATTTCGAGCACTCCGGTTGTATGTTGCCCATCAGGCAACATACAACACTCGGGCCAAAGGCCCTGGGGCTGCATCATGTTACCTTCCGGGCGTTATAATCTATACAACGCACTTGGTGCATAAAATACTGTTAATGAACATCCAAAAACTACATTAGTAAGTTCTTTTTCAAAGCATCGTCTATTAGTAACACGCGGCAATCTCCAACATTGTTTTTGAAACCATTTGCCTACGTGCCTACAAACTGTATTATTTTATTAGTAAACCATGACAATGTGTCATGGCGCATGATCCTTTTTAAATTGGAGAAATTAAATGAAAATGAATTAAATTAATATTTAATAGTCGTGGACAAAGTATAGTATTCTACACGCATATAATGGCTACTATTCACCGTCGTGAATATTAGCCATCATTATTATGCTCGTTGAATATGCTATTATAGGCGGCAAATTATAGCTCGTCGCCATGGGAAACGAGATCGGTAGAGTGACATTGCACACTGCTCATCGGTAAACGGCAACTTTGCACTGACAAACATGAGCAAAGAAGTATACTTACTATATGTGTCGATAGTAGATACAATAGCATTTCACGACAATTTTGGAGAAAAAATTGTGTCATTTCAACATTTTAAAATCCTTACGGACTAGTCATAAAATGGAATAATTTATATTATTTAACATCAGTTTAAGACAAAAAATGTGGCGTAGAAGATGGCCATTCCTGATTTATTTCATTCCAAACATGTCTACATGGGTCCCTGACCCGTGGCCATTTAGAATAAGGAATCTATGAATTTATTTAGACAGATAAAAAGCTCGAAAGATAAAAACTGAATTAGTCTACATTCTACATAAATAAATTTGAAATTATAATTGAGCGCCTGGAGGTGTTTGTATTATTTTTGTGCCGCTCGCATTCGAGTAAAATTAGTTCCATCTTTTTTACATCTCGTGTATATTCAAATTGTACACATATTTATGTACTGTTGATAATGATCACAATCACGAAGAATTTTGGAGGAGGTCTAGATAAATAAGGATTGAAAAACGACGTCCATCCTGATAACTACTCCTGATACAGTGCATTGTTTTCAGCTATTAGGATATACAGGGTGTTCCTTAATGACGTGCTAATCTTTCAGGGTGTGATTCCTTAGGTCATCTTATGAAGAAAAGTTCATATGAACATATGTCCATAACGGCTTAAATTGTTTGCTACAGGATGTTGATTTTTTTAATCGTTATTTTTTAATATCTCAGAAAGTACTTTAGAGGATATAAAACCACATATTTTAGTTGGAAAGGTTATTTTATAACTCCACTTGCGTCCCTGCACACACGACCTTTGATATCACTAACCGACAAATTTTAATTTTTATTTTGTATCGTTAACCAAAACCGCTTATTTGTATTGTTTTGGTCCCAGCTACGTCTAACATAGTCCTAAAAAAAATTTGTTGACTCTAAAAAAATGTAATAACTGACCTTATTCACATGTTATGGTATAATTTTAATAAAAAAAGCAATTAATTACATTACATGCGCTTCTTAGCCTGTCTCTTATAAGCAGAGCCCGGCGCAAAAGTAGTTATGCCAGAGACGGTCTTCACACACAGATAAATATTGTTACGGATTTCCACCTTTTTGGGAAACACCCTGTATGAATCCGTGGGTTCTAAATAATTTTAATAAGAGATAAACACTACTAACACTTTATTTAACAATTTACTGACTGTACAATACTTGTTTACTTAATAGTTAACCTCACTTTTCACCGAACGTGTCACTTCTAAAATAAACTTCCTCTTCCGCGCTTGTAATCGCGCCTTATATACTCCGAAATTAGCTCTAGATTAATCCAGAATCTTCTCCAACCATAATCTAGAAAAGTCCTTGGTTCTTTCTAGAGCCTTTCCAGTCACTATCAGTAGGCATAGGCGTACCATCTCCTTTTCCAAGGGGTGTAATTCATAACACTGCCCCCTCCTTAAGCCTGATCGTCCCGATCAGGCAACTCAGAATCATCGATGTATTTCGCCAGTCTGTCCAAATGCACGATCTTCATCTTGGACTTTTTGCTTCGTTGAATCCGATAGACAACGTCATTAATTCGGGTAATAACAGTGTACGGTCCGTCCCAAGGCGGTTGAAGTTTCGGTGACCTGCCTTTCTTCCGCTGTGGGTTGTACAGCCAAACCAGGTCTCCTGCCTTGAACCCTTCTGAACTACCCTTACGGTCATATCGAGCCTTCATTGTCACTGGCTATGGTGATTTGGTCTCTAACTAACTCATGGACATTCCTTAGCCGTTCACTCACTTCATCTACATAGCTGTTCACAGGAAGCCGTTCTCTACCTGGTGTTCCAAACATCAAATCACACGGCAGTCTGATCTCATGTCCAAATACTACACGAGCCGGAGTTTGTTTTGTAGTCTCGTGGATAGCAGCTCTATATGCCATGAGGAAAAACGGTATGTGGAGATCCCAGTCACGTTGATTTTTATGAACGACTTTAGAGAGATGTTCTTTCATAGTCTTATTATGTCGCTCCACCATTCCATCTGATTGCGGGTGAAGGGCTGTCGTCCGTGTTTTGTGTATTCCTAATAACTTGCAGATCTGCTGAAATACCCCTGACTCAAAATTTCTCCCTTGATCTGAATGCAGCTCCAGGGGTACACCAAACCGACATATCAAGTTATCTACCAAGACTTTGGCGACAGTAACCGCTTCCTGGTTCGGAATTGCGTAGGCTTCAGGCCATTTACTAAAATAGTCCATGGCAACCAGTATGTACTTGTTACCGTCCTTGGTTACTGGGAATGGTCCGGCTATATCGATCGCAATCCTCTCAAAAGGAGCCCCGACGTTATATTGCTTCATTGCACCCCTACTCCTAGTCTGTGGTCCTTTACTGGCTGCACAAATTTTACAATTACGACACCAAGCTTCAACATCTTGACGACTATTTACCCAGTAAAATCGTTCACGTACTTTATTCAGGGTCTTGTTAACGCCGAAGTGTCCACCGGATGCTCCATTATGCACTTCTTGAAGTACTTTCGGTACTCGACACCTGAGAATCACTAGACGCATAACAACTTGCTTCCCATCCGGGCTCTCCCATGCTCTTTTTAACAGCCCGTTCATAACTCTAAGTGAGTCCCACTGTGCCCACAAAGCCTTCAATCCAACTGCTTTGTCCGAAACATCCTTCCACTCTGGTCGAGTTCCTTTTTCCTTTGCTCTCAATATAGCCCCAATCTCTGCATCGTTCAGTTGTTCTTGTCTCAGGGCTTCAGTTGTCCAATCATCCGGCACCTCCACCTTGACAGTGTTGACTGCTCCCGTGACCTGCAGTTTCTCCCAGTGGTTGTGCTTGCAACCTTCCTTGTACCTTCTTCCGGATGAAATGTTTGCATTTCTCTCAGGTTTCGTTTTATCGTCATATCCTTGTAGTGGTGGCCTTTCTGTAATGCTCCGAAGCTGGGAAATCTTCACTTCTCTAGGGGCACCACGTTCGTTATCTGTCACAGCCTCTCTGGTACCGGCTTCCTCTGGTTTTCCCCTTGGCTTCACAGCATCTCCGGCCTTCACTCTCTCCAAGCTCCTCTGTGGACATTCAAGCTGGATATGTCCTAGTTCCCCGCACCTGTAGCATTTCATACGCCGTCCACTTGGCCTTCCACTACTTTGTTTATTCTGTGTCTCTGCCCTGTTTCCAACATTCACTTTCCTCGAGTTCCGCTGTCGACAGTCTCGTTTGATATGTCCTATCTTGCCGCAGTTGTAGCATTTAATACCCCCGCTTGGCTTCTCTCTATTTAGTTGTGATTCCTGTCTTTTCGGAGGATTCCATTTAGCTAGTAACTGACTAATCATTTTATTTACCTCCTGTATCTGGATCAAGATAGGGTTCTCTTTCTTCTTTTCTGGTTGCGATTCTTCAAGCGTCATAGCCCGCACTCTTGACTTTGGAGCATCCCTACACACAGCTTCTATTTCTAGTGCACGCACCAAGGCTTCACTACTACTGTTATGTCGGGATAGCCTGAGGACTCGCCTGATCTCCTCGTCCCTTATCCCGTCTAGGAATGCCCCCACTGCCAATTGCTCTTTAAATTCTCTTGGCGCATTAGGATACGCTAAGTGTGCCAGTCTTTCCACCGCAGCTTCAAATTCTTGCAGACTCTCTCCAGCTTTCTGAACGCGCACTTTCAGCTGGGTCTGGTATACTTGAGCAAGGTGTTGATCTCCATATCGTAGATCTAAGGCAGCTTCTAAAACTCTAAAATTCCGTTGTTGGTCTGCCGGAATTGTCTGGAGCAACTCCAACGCTTGGCCTCTTAAAGCCACGATTAATGCCTTAGCCTTCTCTTCGTCATTCCAGTTGTTTGCACTCGCTGCTGCCTCAAACTGTGTCTTGTAAGTCATCCAGGAATTTTGACCATCAAAGGAGGGAATTTTTAATCGCTGGCCTGATGATACCACTTGCTGGTTTCCTCTATCCCTCAACTGTTGTTTAAGTTGGTCTATTTCTCCTTCTACCTGATGCATTTTCTCTTCAACCTTGTCTACTTTTTCCTCGACTTTGTCCATTTTTACTTCGACCTCATTAACTTTCGTCTTTACGCTACCCATATCTTCCTTAATCTCATTTTTTATTTCTTCAACGACTGTAAACAAGGCATTCTGTTGCGTCTCTATAACTTTCCTTAAGTCGTCATTTTCCTTTTGACGGCGTTTCTCTTGATCCTCAAACATTTTTCTTAATTCTTCTTGACGTTTTTGGTCTTGTTCTTCTTTTTCCTGGCGCTTTCTTTCCTGATCCATCATCATCTTTTGCATTTGGGCCATAAAGTCCTGCATTTGTTGTTCGGATGCCATGCTTCTGGTCGTTACCGGCATACAATTACGTTGAAATCAAATAAGTTTAATAATTACGTCACTATCGGTAATGGGACTGTCCAGAAAACCCTCAAAACGACACGAAAAAGTCTTATCTAGAGTCTTCGTCACTTAACCTCTAATGTCCGAATAAAATGTCCAAAAAATGTCTCAAAAAATGCACTTGACACTATTTTCCTGTTCGAAAATAACCATCGAACAACGTCCAGTAAATTAGTCCTCCGTGTTAGCACCAACTTCGAGAATACACTGCCAAACCTTCTCGAACACTTCCGAAAAATCCTCTTGTCAAAATTCCGCTTCCGACACCAAAATGTTACGGATTTCCACCTTTTTGGGAAACACCCTGTATGAATCCGTGGGTTCTAAATAATTTTAATAAGAGATAAACACTACTAACACTTTATTTAACAATTTACTGACTGTACAATACTTGTTTACTTAATAGTTAACCTCACTTTTCACCGAACGTGTCACTTCTAAAATAAACTTCCTCTTCCGCGCTTGTAATCGCGCCTTATATACTCCGAAATTAGCTCTAGATTAATCCAGAATCTTCTCCAACCATAATCTAGAAAAGTCCTTGGTTCTTTCTAGAGCCTTTCCAGTCACTATCAGTAGGCATAGGCGTACCATCTCCTTTTCCAAGGGGTGTAATTCATAACAATATAATGTTTTGTATGATTCACATAAGCAAATAAATACATTATTTATAGGAAACAAATACCTACTTTTGCGGTAAGAAATAAAAAGTATGGCATAAAACTCATAAAATAATAAATAAATAATTTATCATTGGTTTGGAGAAATTATTTATTTGGTATAGTTGAGCAAGTAGATGTAAGAGATGTTTACTGAAACTGGTGGATAAAAAACACCATACTTCGTCCGCACATTATATATACCTTCAGCGTCGCGCGTCAGTCTGATTGTCTAATCGAAAACAAAAAACTCGGCACTTTAAACGGCGTACGCCACTTCAACTTTTTATATCAGTTAAGGAAATGTAAACATCTCCCATATGTTTCTTCCCAACTGTATATTAAACAATTTTCAATTTAAAATATAATTTTTATCTGTGCACATAATATAAGGCACTATAATTAAAAAAAATATTTTCGACGACACAAAGTCATCACCACGCTTGTCACTCTCTTTCTGCTTTTTTACGACAGCAAATAGAATACGATAAACAATAATAATAGTAAAATAAACAACAGATTGCGTTTTATATTTTGCAGAAGACTTCAAACATACAGAAAGCATTTGAAACAAAAAAGGTCCAACAATTATTATTAATTTATTACACAATGACCAATGCCATGTGAGATTGTTTCATATGCACATACGCTTATGGAGTCAACACTACAGACTTGTCAGTACATTTAATAGAAGTAAATGTGTCGTGATTTGTTATGGCGTCGAGTGGTTTTCCATTAAATGAAACAGTACTTTCGTAGATTAAAGATTTTCTGTGAAAAAACACTTTCGTGGACATGCAATTCGAACATTTTAAAACAAGTTTCATCTGAACGTCATAAAAACTAGAATTTAGCATATTTACATGGATATTTCTCACGGATCCCTCTAGCTACACGCAACGTTCAACGTAACCCAGAAACAGATCAGTATACAGTAATTGATGCAATGAACATTATAGGTATTTGATCTACGTCAATATATTTTTAGAGTATCAGGGGATATTGCTGAGTGAAATACGAATTGGATACATAACAGTGTTAAGAAACAACCCCGGTTTTTCAACATTTTTGTGTGGCAAAGAAGTGGACTGTTCAATGCCGGACATAAATCTGCCATCTATAACTAAACTACACTTATTTTAAATTTGCACCGATTACATCGGTAGACGTTGACGATGCTTTTTCACAACACAAGTGGGACATTCAGTGACAGGCGCCGGAGTTTTATTTCTGACGATTTAGAACAAGTGCAAATAATATATTTTTATTATTCTAATAAGGTATAGTTACTAGGCATTTCTGTTTGTGCATCCAACAATAAGTGCATCAAAGTATGACTTATAACCGTTTCGGGGCCATTTACCTTTAAATATTATGGAATTCACTAGATATAATTATAAGGTAAAATATTGTATTATTGCGCATGAAAATGTTTATATAGTTCATATGCGCAAGGCCGACTCTGACTTTTACGTCATAACTACCTCGAAGCCGGGGTCTGCTTATAAGTTACTTCTGGAGCATCTCTTATACATGTCCAACAGTAGTCTGCTAACATCACAGAAGTCCATTTGCCCTGATATCTTTTATCCATATTTTGAACATCCTGATGGAATCTCTCTCCATGTTCATCACTTACTGCACCACAGTTTTCTGCGAAATAATCTAGATGTGAATGTAGAAAGTGGACTTTTAATGACATATTGCATCCTAATTTCTGGTAGCAAGAAAGAAGATTCCCAATAAGGTCTCAAGGCTCTTTTGTTAACGAGAGTGTGTTACTACCATTTTAAAGGAATTGCAAACAACTTTTTCATTACCTTCTAGAATGTTGTCAAATTCAGCATCTTTGAAAAGGTTCTTGAGTTGAGGGCCCACAAAAATTAATTTTCGCATCACTAAGTCTGGGAATTTTTTGTTTTAAATAACTGAAAGTACGTCCTTCTTTATCCACAGCTTTTACCAAGTTTCTCATAAGCCCCAGTTTTATGTGTAGTGGTGGCAGTATCACCTTTAGTGAATCAACTAATAGAATGTCAGTAACATTTTTTGCTCCTGGTTCAAAGCCCAGTCTTGGCGGCCAAATTTTTCTTTTGTAATGTTGTAATTGCGCTCGACTGTCCCACTCACAAAGAGAACAGCAATATTTGGTATGTCCTTGCAACATACCAAATAAGATAGCTATCACTTTTAAGTCTCCACAGATCTGCCACTTGTTATATTCTATAGTTTGTAGCAATACATTCATGTTATTGTAATTTATCTTCATTTGGACAGCATGGGTGATTGGAATTGATGGCAATTTATTTGCATTGTGGAGTAGCACAGCCTTTAGACTAAGTTTCGAGGCGTCAATAAAAAGTCTCCAGTCACTAGGATCATGGGGAATGTGTAAAGCACTCATTAAACCGTCAATGTCCTTGCATGCAACCAAGTCATTTTCCATTTTGAAAAGGGGTATAAAATCTTTTTGACGACTTCGATACATGGAAACTTTGACATTTTCTCGTAGTAAATTCTATTGTTGTAATGGAGTAGATCAAGGTCTCTTATAAGATCACTTAATTCGCATTGTTTAATTTTGTGGTTCATCACCGGACACTTCGGCAGAGAAATCAGGATCTTGTGATGTTGATGGCTGGACTAAATCGTCATCTACATTATCATCCGATTGTCCGTCAGAATCAAGACTGTATTCTTGAGGTGGAATAGGAATAGATAGTTCATCACTATGGGGGGCCCGATTTCCAGTCCGCCATTTTGAATTTCCCAACTTGGACTTCAGATTGGTGATCAACGACCCCAAGAACCCTCGAGTAACCACTTTCGTCTAACTTTACGGCACATTGTGTATGATAACAAATGTTTCGATTAATTTAATTAAATTGTCCATTAATATTGGACAATTATTGGACAAAAGATGAAACCAAACATTTCCGCCCAAAAATAAAAGGCACTGGTTTTTCTAAATGCCTTTCTGAACTCTTTGCAACAAAAATGAAGTCAATTGACCCTGTACCTTTTTTTAGAGATTCTCAGATTTTTCTAAAATGACGCGACTAGACGTCTTTTTTCATAAATTAGGTAATCACAAGCACATCCACAGCCGGTTTTTCCGAAGTATCTTTTACAAATCCCGTATTAGCCATTTGGAATTTAATGACACGAGAAATATAGAAAGGCTTTAAAATGCTATGTTTATACTAGACAATTGCGACATTACCATTTCACGAAATCGATGACGTCACCGCCAATCATAGCGTGTTTTGCATACCCGTTCAGTTATTCAAATTTTATGATATTCATTTGTCGAAATTTTAATTTGGTAGACGATAGAATGTTGTTTAAATATTGGAAGCTGCTTTAATGTACCAAATACTTCATTTTAAGATAAAAATAGCAAATTTGCGTATAGTAAAAATACCTAATTATACATAATTGTCACTTTAAGGTGACAATTATACACCGTTGTCACTTTAAGTTGACAACTGACCTCGAAAGATGGCGCGAAGCTGTTGGACGCGTTATACGGCAAAAGGAGGTCAACTACAACATTGCATGAATCACACAACGTATGTCAAGAAGTGAAACGTCTAAACCATCTACATATAGACTACTAACTTTTTTTTCAATAGTGAAAAAAGTTTATCGAATTAATTCTCGAATTTCAGGGCTTACAAGACGGAACTGTGCCTCCATTAGGGTACCCACCACTGCAACCTTGCAGCCCGTCTTCATGTCTCCTTTGCTCCGACAAAGAGGGCGCGAAAGATGGCGTGACAAGACCTTATTTACTCACTTATTATTTGCATATTTCAAGTACATCTCCTTTATGCGAGATCTAACTAAATACATGCTTTTACCGTGAGAAACAATTAACTCCTTATTAAATAAGTTTATTGGTAACAATGTCCATTAAGAAGGTAATTTAAGTCAGGTTTATTTACTTTAACGGAAACTTTGGCTTTGCCGCTGTCGAACTGAGCAAGAAAAACATGTTTCTGAAATTAAGCATTTTTGAAAACGATTTAAGACTGTAACGTCATGTGTGAGGATAATTATAGTAATTTGGGTGAGTCAGTTCTGGTGGTGGTCCTCGACAGTGGTGGCTGGAAAAGTATTATTCAGGGACAGATCAAGAGGTCAAGAGACTTCTTGACTACTATGGATTCTCAAATTTATCCATCTCTGTGTCCGGCTTTAATAACTTTTAAAAATGTGGTGTTCATTCGTCCGGTATGTACGTTTTTTGTATTCAACCATTTCTATGGATTTTTTTCTCAAACCGTAGAGTATGTTTCGGCGGTGGATCCTTTCAGTTTTACCAAGCTATATCTAATATAAGCTGGGCAAAAATTGGAGAAAAGTATTTTCTATTCGAGAATACGCGAGAATATGAAGAAGGCGCCAATGATAAAATTGTGTAAAAATTAGTAGTTAGGTATTTTAGAGTGGCTGATACTGAATCTGATGTCAAAAATTATATATTCAAAATTGCTTATTAAATAAGAATGGAATGAACTGCAGATTTATTTGAAATTTGGCCACTAAAATATTTTTAAAAAACTTTAACCACTTTCAACAAAACGGTCACTAAAATTATGGAATAAAATTTCGCCGTCGGCGGCGTCGTTCGGATAATTGAGGTCAGTATAGAAATTAATAACAAAATCGAACGTTCTCGAAAAATCGCAGTCGGATCGGACAAGAAGAACACGGACCCTATTGAGAGTGGCACTGGGATATGCGTAACGTAGCGCGCAAGATGGCAAGTTTCATTATAAGCATAGTAAGCAAAGAGATTTAATGGAGTTTTTTTCAATTAAAAGGGCATTCCAATCAATAAATCACGAGAATTATTTGAGAGTGTAATGTTTTTATTGTGTTTTAATAGAAAATGCATTACTGAGATAGAAAGGGTTAAACAGTCGTGACAATATTTTTTTATGACCAGCATCCTCGAAAACGGGAGAGGGGGTGCGTGTAAACGTTTAAACGAAGACTGTAGTTAATTGTAGTTCTAAATTCACTAAAAAAAAATCAAGCCTAAATGTACGATGGGCCCTGACAAAATTCCCGCCTTTCTATTACATGATTGTGCTAACGTGCTTGCAATTCCTCTCAGTTTCTTATTCAACCTGGCCATTAAATGTAACATATTCCCCGATTCACTCAAATGTTCTAAGATAATTCCTGTATATAAAAAAGGTGAAAAAAATAACATTGAGAATTACAGACCCATAACGATTATCAACAATTTCTCCAAAGCTTTCGAAACTTTGCTGTATGTTCATACAGCAAAGTTTCGAAAGCAACAACAAACAACATTTTCTTATGCAAAAAATCACATTACTGAATATCAGCACGGTTTCTTCAAGGGAAGATCTACCTCAACCAATCTTTTTTGTATTACCCAATATATACCTGATGCTATCGGCGCAAACTCACAAGTAGACGTAATTTACAGACTTCACTAAAGCATTTGACAGACTGGACCACAGTATTTTATATTCAAAATTTCAACAATTTGGTTTCTCAAAAAATCTGCTATTATTCTTCAAATCATATCTTGAAAATAGACACCACCACATTGAATACTGTGGTCAGCGGTCTGTAGAATTTGTATCCACTTCTGGCGTACCCCTGGGTTCAGTGTTAGGTCCTTTATTTTTCAATATTTTCATTAATGACATTACAGCAGAACTGGGTGTCAATTGTCTCTTATACGCAGACGATATGAAGTTGTACAATAAAGTAAATGATGTTACTGATTGTGTTGCTCTACAAGCGGCCCTCGGTAAAGTAAATGAATGGTGTAATTTGAACAAACTACAATTGAATGCAAAGAAGTGCCATGTTTTAACTTTTACCAATAAACATCAGCTGGTCGAATTCAATTATTGCTTAGAAGATTCAGTGCTTACACGTCCATCAACCTTCCGCGATCTCGGTGTAACATTTGATAGTAAACTAAACTTCAATTGTCATATAAACACCGTAACCAACGAAAGTTTTAGAACACTGGGATTTATAACACGATGTTCTCATGATTTTAATGACAGTAACACGCTGAAACTACTATATCAGTCTTTTGTTCGATCAAAATTAGAATACTCTACAATTATTTGGTTTCCTCATTACAACCTACATATGCAAAATATAGAGAGAATCCAGAGACGTTTCTTAAAGACTACAGGAGGACGGTGTCTATCCTGCTATTGGTTTTCCTCAGACTGCACTTTTAAACAGATTTTCGCTTTCGAGTTTGGAGACTCGCCGAACTATTTCACAACAAATGTTTCTTTTTAAAGTAATACATAATATAACAGATTGTAGTGCTATCTTAAGTTTACTAAATTTTCGAACACCTAGACCAGGTTTCAGACAAAACACTTTATTCTATCTGCCTACCCCCAGAACTAACGTACAGAAATTTTCGCCATTGTACAAAATGTGTGAGAACCATAATAGTCTTCAAGACCCGTTTGATATATTCCACTGCAATGTAGCTGAGATAAAGAGATTAACTGTATAAATTAAAACACGTTACCATATTTCTATTTACTTATATTCTTTTAATATTTTTTAATATATTTGTATGTACTTATCATCTCCTGCCCTGTAATTGGAATGCTCCGTTGGTCAGCGTGTTGTTAAATAAATAAATAAATAAATATGAATTTTTCCACCCCCTTGGAGGGTAGAAAAAACCGTCGATGGTTGTTAGTGTTCTTTCACGTCATCGTACTTTTCTGTACTAATGAATTAAATATAATTACGAGTCACTTTCCTCCAAGCATGCCTTACCGACCATTAATGTTAAAAACCCAAGATAAAGGGCGGTTATTGTCCGTTTAAGGAGGTAGAAACAGCCCTGACAATATTTTTTCATGTTCAACATCCTCGAAAACGGTGAGGGGTACACGTTTAAACTAAGATTGTAGGTAATATCAATTTTTCACCCTCTGATAGGCCACAATCAGCCCCCAAGGGTTGTTACGGTGCTCTCATTGTCATTGTCCATCTCCCTTCAATCACTTCTGATGGAAACAAAACCATTTTCCTGTTGAACCAATATTCGGAGCCATGCTATATGGAAACCATGAAAAGGGGTGGTTTTTGGCCGTTTGAAGAGGTAGGAGAGGTCAAAACGCAAAATTACCCTCATATTCTTGTTAATCATCATCGAAAATGGGGTGGAAAGTTATTTTTCGTAACTTTAGACATTTGCCTACTCGACCGGCGTCTTACAAAAATTCACAATTATGGAAGAAGGATTCTCTATCAATACTGTGAAGACGTGTAGAAAATACATGTCCTTACGTCCGAAGAAGTTATCCAACGACAGATTCTTTTTACGATACACTAATCACTACTTCACAACCTGTTGGAATCAACACTTTGTCGAAAGTTCCTTCAAAAGTTGCTTCATAAAATATTTTAAAGTTTATTATCTACAATGTCTAAAAGGTTAAGACATCAAATATTCTTTATCGCAAGTCCTTGTCGTCCGACTTATTGACTCCCCACTTATGTATTGAATTTAGGCTTTCACATTCGCATACTTTCAAATTCTAATAGACGAGCAATACTTAATTTTTCGAAGCCAGTCTCGTGGAGACTTTTATTCGGGAGGCTTTAGACTATAACATCAAAAAGTTGGTGACTGGCCGAAACCCAATTTCCATATGATTATTGGTGGGTTCTTTATTAATTGCTGTCCTTTTCTTACGTTTTGGGACATAGGATTGCACTGCACGTAGCTCATAATTTTATCGAGCATTACAGCCATTTTAGATATTAAAGGGGTATTTTTATATTAAAGAGAAATACTAAGGATAAAAAATTTTACGTATTATAGACACGAAAAAATTACATTACTGAATAGATGTTGAAGCAATTTTAAATTGTAAATTTAGACAATAAAAAGAAAGCGAGAGTTTCCAACCCCCATTATGATTATTTATTTACAGAATACCCACACTCGCAATTAATAATATAGCAACCTCGAAACCACAAAAGATATTCCGGTCTGCCCACTATCATAAAAATAACACCATTAATGCTGTAGGATCTTTTGTAGTGTGCCACATAAGAGGACGTCCCGTGCAGTTCCCATATTCATCCTCTATACAAGAATGTTTTTGCCGCATGTTTTTGCGATTCGGTGGTCGTGTGCCTCGAAATTTGCTATGAATAATTCCGTACCTGGCCAGTGATTTATTATAATAGTTTAGTACGAATTATGCGCCTCTTTGGCCACAATAGATTTAGGATTTCATACTACGTTGAATGTCTACCTGTACGGAATAAATAAAATTGATATTTCATGAGCGCACATTCATGGGGAAAGTGATACGATTACAGTTTTTTCTTTGTCAAATTATAAATCGACAAGTATGGATCAAGTTCCAATCTTCATATTAAAAGAATAATGTATTAAGTAGTAAATCATTAAGTATCTTAATAAACCGATATTATTTTAAGCAACATTTCAGAAAATTAAAAATTTTACAAATCATCCCAATATTCCGAGAAAGTGGTAAATACGACATGGTAAATTACCAGTCTGTTTCATTATTAGTATAATAGGAGGCAATTCAACAAATACGTTCGCAAAAATGAAGTATTTCGAACCCCCCCCCCCCCCACCGCCCTTTTTAATACTTTGTAACATATATCAAACCCCCTTACACGAACGTTCATGTACAAAAATCCTCCCTTAAGAATGAAGCCCAGCACTATTTTAAAATTAATCATTTCACTGAAACAGTTTCTATTGAATTGTGTAAATTCAATCATGATTCATTCGAAAAAGATCTACTCAGTAGGATTGTTTTTTAATCTATCACGCGTCTTTGACTGCTTGAACAACGATTTGGTTCTAAAGAAATTATGGAATTTAGATGTCACAGGTAATGTCAATAAACTTATGAAGACCTAGACAATTAGACAATATAAAGTTTGGTACACCTGAAGGTAGTGTATTTTGTCCACTGATGTTCCTGTTATTCATTAATCATCTGCCAAATTTTACCAATAATGGTAAGATGTTTTTATACGTCAACGATAGCTTTGAAATTATTTTTGTTCAATTTTTGCACCGCAAAACTTTCAAAATATACATTCGTCTGTCTGTTCGTTAGACAGACAGACGACAGACGGTCAATCTGTCCGTTCGTCTGTTACGTTTCTTGTACGCCCGACAATTTAAGAAATAAAGGTCTGAAATAAAGGCACCATCAGGAAATATCTAAAATGTGCTTGTATTCATATTATAGTTATTTATTGTATAAGTGTTTTAGATAGCGTTTTATCCACGCAAGAAAGTTTAAACTCGATAACGAAATTCGAGAGTTTATTTTTCTTGGGTGGATAAAATACGACTAAATGACGAATGCTATCCGTTTTATCCACAATCACGGTCATTTAGAATCAGATTTCGTAAAAAAATGATTTGACATTTCGCTCTGTCTACGGCTGTAACGTCAAAAATAATTGAAATTTATTTTAAAAAATCGGTAAAGGTATTTACACAGAACTTCCCTCGTTATTTGTGCATGGCAGTCACCCTAAAAAATTAATAATTACGAAATGGCATTGAGAATAATAATCGGAATAGAGTTATTGCTATTATTACAAAGAAAACTTGATAAGTTTTGGTCAAAAAAATATACAGATTGCTCATCCAACAGCAAAAGTTCAATACTAATAGCAGGTGCCACATATGGCAGGCTTGCGCAAATACCTTTGCAAATGTCCACCATGACTGAATTATTTCTTGTACATTTTTCAATAAAAGTATAATAGGTGCATATGCCAGATATTATTGCCATCTGTCACATTTTCAATCCAACATTCACGTAATGGAGCGGAAGTATAGTGGTGGTTAAAAAATTTCATTTTTTTAAAAATTTTTCGAATTATTATTTTTTTTTAATCAGGCTTAGAATGCCATGAAACGTGGAAATTTGAAGTTTGAAGAAATAAAAAAAATTATTTCATTTTAGTAGTAAAAATTTTTTCAAAAATATTGGTGAATTTTTTTTTTTTTTTTTTTGAAATAGGTTAAGCGTGTCATGAAACGTAGAAATTTTAAATTTGAGCAAAAAAAAATTTTTTTCATCTTGGTGAAATTTTTTTCAAAAATGTTTGAAAAAAATTTTCAAAAATTTTCTTTTTCTTAAATAGGTTTAGAGCGTCACGAAACGTAGAAATTTTAAATTTGAGCAAAAAAATTTTTTTCATCTTTGTAAAAATTTTTTCAAAAATGTTTGAAAAAAAAATTCAAAAAATTTTTTTTTTCAGAAATAGGTTTAGCGCGTCATGAAACATCGAAATTTGAAATTTGAGCAAAAAAAAATTTTTTTCACTATTTATTCCATTTAGACGGTCCACCCTGTATATTTTCCAGTGAAATTTCTACCATTTCTTCGCAGTCAGTAGCGTCAACTACCTACCAAATTTGACTGCTCTCCGTCAAGCAGTTTTTTAGTAAATGCACCAACAGACAGATAGACAGACAGACAGACAGACTGACGGAATTGAAAAACCTATATTTTCGGAATCTACGTGTTCTGAAACGTCAGAATCCGAAAAAATCTCGGAGGGTGATTTTTTCTCGAATACAATACTTCCCTTCGGTATGCGAGGGAAGTAAAAACTTAGAAGGTGTTGAATGATTGCTATTTAGTTTTGATTGTTTATCGATTCCATTTGTAAACATTTGTGAAGTTGGTGAAAAATGCAAGAAAGCGATTTTGATCCTGAGATAATTCTTCGGGAAGCTGAAGAAGTAACTCTCCAATTATTGCCTGCGAAGTTCAAGGAAGATTGTGAAAAAGTATTTTCCAAATTTAATGAATAGAAAAAAAAGCGGCGGGTAATGACAATAAATGAGGAAGTTCTGCTATCGTATTTCTTAAATTTGAAGAAGTATGCAATTTCATCCATGTGGTCGAAGTATTCGATGCTGAAGGCCGCTATAAAGGTCCATAAACACATACACATTGGAAAATATAGTAAGCTTACTGCCTATCGGAAGAGTGAGCCGAGAGGGTATAAAGTGAAGAAAGCTGCGATTTTGGAAAGAGCACTCGTGGAAGAATTTTTGACAAGGGCTTGCGATAAAGAAATAATAAACTTTGAAATATTTTATGAAGCAACTCTTGAAGAAACTTTCGACAAAGTGTTGATTCCAACAGGTTGTGAAGTAGTGATTAGTGTATCGTAAAAAGAATCTGTCGTTGGATAACTTCTTCGGACGTAAGGACATGTATTTTCTACACGTCTCCACAGTATTGATAGAGAATCCTTCTTCCATAATTGTGAATTTTTGTGAGACGCCGGTCTTGGTATTTGGTAGAGAAACAAGCAGATATGCGCCCCTGTCTTCTACATCATTGATTTTCAAATTCGTCAATTCACAGCAACGACAGGCACCAGACACCCCCATTATTAGTGCAACCTAAAATATTTCAAAGTTTATTATCTACAATGTCTAAAAGGTTAAGAGATATTACCTTAATCATCAAATATTCTTTATCGCAAGCCCTTGTCAAAAATTCTTCCACGTGTGCTCTTTCCAATACCGCAGCTTTCTTCGCTTTGTACCCTCTCGACTTACTCTTCAGATAGGCAGTGAGCTTACTATATTTTCCAATGTCTATGTTTTTATCCTAACAGAACTTCCTCATTTATTGTCATTACCCCCCGTTTTTTTTTCCATTCATTAAATTCGGAAAATACTTTTTCATAATGTTCCCTGGACTTCACAGGCAATAATTAGAGAGTTGCTTTTTCAGCTTCCCGAAAGATTCTCTCAGGAACAAAATCGTTTTCTAGCATTTTTCACCAACTTCACAAATGTTTACAAATGGAATCGATAAAAAATCAAAATTAAATAGCAACCATTCAACACCTTCCAAGTTTTTTTAAATTAATTTCAATAATTTTTACGTTACATTTGATTTTAAATGACCCTGATTGTGGATAAAACGTTGCATAGCGTTCGTGTTTCAGTCGCGTTTTATCCTCTCAAGAAAATTAAAGTCTCGAATTTCGTTCTCGAGTTTAAACTTTCTTGCGTGAATAAAACGCTATCTAAAACACTTATACAATAAATAACTATTATACAAATTTTGAATCTCGTTCAGTTTGAAAGGCAATGAAATTTCGAAAGGTTTCCTTAAGTCTACGTTTCCTAATTTATCAACTAAACTTTACGGGGTATCCATTACTCTTAGCTACATCCTTATCTAAAGACTTCTCCTTTACAAATCTCGGAGGGAAACTTAATAGACGATGAATCAAGAAATCGAGACCTGCCATTGTGTGCAGGGGACAGTGGTGTGTGAGTCATTAGGGATATTTCTTGGTGTCTTTTTTATATACAGACTGTCTATTTTACGTGGGCCACACCAAATATCTCGCTTAATATCTATTGTAGAAGAATAAAGTTTTAGAAACAGTTATCCCATTTTTTGTGAGCTGTATTTCAGTAAAAAGAAATTTGAAATCCATAGCCTACTTTATGAGATATATTACAAAAACCTGAAAAATAGGAAAACCACAAACGGTTATAGCTTCCTTATTTGAGGAGATACGAAAAAAGTTAAAGGAATGAAAGTTGACGGCAAAGACAATAAGAATAATAACGTGTAACAAAAAAATCGAAAAATGCAGTTGGCTTTGACATACGCAATTGTGCAAAAATGAAAAATACATATCTCAAAGTAGGCCATGACGCCATTAATTCCGTTATTTTTTTCTCATTCCAACGATATAAAACATGTCACAGAAATTTTAACCGATAGTGTCAATATTTAATATTTTACGAATACCACAATTCATATAATTGAATCGTAACAATCAGCTGTGCCATAATAGTAAAAATTCACTTTATAATAATTATAATTCCGTAATTATTTATTACAATTTAATACAAACCAATAAATATCTCATAAATAAAAATACAAGTACAAAACGAACATCTAATGAAAAAAACGAAAAACTATGTATAACAGTACTACCTACTACTATATTGAAAAAAAATTGTGTGTATTTATTTTTCTAACTACAAATGCTCAAATTGTGAACCATGCATTCTGACACATAAACGTGCTCTACGAGACACGTCACGCATTACATTTTGGAGCATTTCAGGAGTAATTGCCTCACATGCGTTTCGAATTCTGGTTTTGATGTCCTCAATATTTTCAGGGGCAGTTTGAAATACCTAGTCTTTAATGTAACCCCAGACGAAAAAATCCAAGGGAGTAATATCTGGTGATCGAGCTGGCCATAGAATGGGTCCATAGGTGCCTATCCAGCTATCTGGCATAACTTGATTTAAATAATTTGTACATATTACAGCAGTGTGAGGTGGAGCCCCATCTTGTTGAAAATATGAATAATTTAATCTTTCTGCCACTGTTAATTCATAAAGAAAATCTTGAAATTCGTTTTGCAGGAAATTAAGGTATCTACGAGCGGTTAATTTGCCATCATAAAAATAAGGTCCAATTACTTTAGTCCCTAAAAGACCCAACCAAACATTCGTAGAAAATCTTTCTTGGAAAGCAGTCTCTCTGCACCAATGTGTATTTTCTCGTGTCCACTTATAATGCATATTTCTATTGAAAAATCCATTATTAGAAAAATTTGATTGGTCCGACCAAAGAATTTTGCTACATATCAGCGCGTCATTCCTTTTCTTATTTAATAACCATCTACAAAATCTTACTCTCCTTGGCTTATCTCCCTCATTTAAATGTTGAACTTTCCTCATTTTGTAGCATCGAAATCCGTTTTTTTTTTCAATATTTTTCTTGCACTGTCTTTTTTTATGCGACAGTTTCTCTGAATTTGTCTCAAAGAGGTTTCCTCATTTTAGTTAACATAATTCATTACTCTATTCACTTTTCTTACATTATCCGCAACATGCGCTCGCCTTACTACTTTTTTTGAAAATGAACCGTGCGTTTTCAGATTTTGAACTAACTTCCTAAACATAGTTCGATTTGGCTGCGGAGCATCTGGAAATCTATCTCCGTAAACCGTGACTGCCATCTCAGCGTCGAAATTGCACTGACAATAAATGCTAATCATATCGAATTTGTTATTATTGGTGTACACCATAATTACTGATATAAAATTTGTCTTAGAACTCGACAACGCAACATACAACATACAACAGTGACAATCTGTCAAATTTATTAATAACTGTATACATTGTTTTTCACTAATTATGGCACAGCTGATTGTTACGATTCAATTATATGAATTGTGGTATTCGTAAAATATTAAATATTGACACTATCGGTTAAAATTTCTGTGACATGTTTTATATCGTTGGAATGAGAAAAAAATAACGGAATTAATGGCGTCATGGCCTACTTTGAGATATGTATTTTTCATTTTTGCACAATAGCGTATGTCAAAGCCAACTGCATTTTTCGATTTTTTTGTTACACGTTATTCTTCTTATTGTCTTTGCCGTCAACTTTCATTCCTTTAACTTTTTTCGTATCTCCTCAAATAAGGAAGCTATAACCGTTTGTGGTTTTCCTATTTTTCAGGTTTTTGTAATATATCTCATAAAGTAGGCTATGGATTTCAAATTTCTTTTTACTGAAATATAGCTCACAAAAAATGGGATAACTGTTTCTAAAACTTTATTCTTCTACAATAGATATTAAGCGAGATATTTGGTGTGGCCCTCGTAAAATAGACAGTCTGTATATTGGGACACCAACACTCTAAGAGCTCTATTACACTAGGCCACCGGTGGCGCCACCAAGCTGAGACACTGGTGGTTTAGTACATCGCGGGGCATTTAAGTAAATATGTCTTATTACACTAGGGTAACTGGTGGCTCCACCGAAAATTGGTGACGTGCTGGTGGACAGCCCTGGCAACCGCTCGGGCAACTTGTGGTGGCGTGATTGCATAGCGAGACATTGTTTTATATGTAACCTATTACACTTAGACACCAGTGTTGCTCCACCAACATCATTTGCAACTGATATATTGATAGTTTAAGTTTAATAATGTCGGATAAAGGTAATAGAGAAAAGTGAATGGTGAAAGTTCGTAAAATGAGGGTTTTGACATACGAAAGTAATTAAAAAATGTGTTATCATCGGCACAAAGTTCTTTAAACACAGTATAATAAAGGCCTTTTTCTTCTCTTAATGCTATCATTGGATGTACATGCATTTTTCCATATCTGCATCTTTTCTTTCTTTTTCTTAATAAGACGAGGAGAAGCACACTCTCGTACCATGACATGGTTAAAAATGCACTGAATATTTTAGGTTGCGTCACCGGTGGCGATGCTCTTTTTCACAGCTCCACCAGTTGCGCCACCAGTGTCTCAGCTTGGTGGCGCCACAGGTGGCCTAGTGTAATAGAGCTCTAAGATATATATTCCTGAAATATATTTTAAACAAAGTTTATGTAAGGATGACAAAATTGGTTGACAACTCAAACACATATGATCAAATAGGACTGTCTTTAGTGAGAATGGAAAATTGCTACCGGCCGCGGGTATTTGAAATTTCAAAATATTTGAAATTTTGTGGCGACTGCAGGCGATTTGTCTAGTGTCTTGTGCATATTTCGTTATCTATGCATTTTTTTTTAAATCACAAGAAAGAAAATGCTTAAAATGACATTTTCTATGCAAAATTACCTTTGGAAGTACAGTAGTCATCGTAAAAAAAATGTTCAAAAATTTTTTTTGTGCGCACGTTTTCTCTGGAACGGTAAGATATTGACTTGAAAATTGGCACACTTATGTATTATAAAGAGATCTGGATCTAGATTATAGTTTGAGCTTACTCCGGTGAAGGGTTGGGGGTAAATAGGGGTAAATAGCAGAAAATAAGCAATATAAGCTGGCAATAGTCCAGTGTTGTATATTCGAAGTAAAGGCATCAATTTACACATAGTGTTGACTCCACATGTATCGCCCGTGTTCGCTCTCGCTCGGTAGCAATTTTTACATTCTCCCTAAGACAGTCCAATTTAATCATACGTGTTTAAGTTGCATGCTTTAGTCCACGTCCGTCCGCGTTCGCTTCCAACAGCTTGCACTGAAGCGTTATTCCTTACATCCGAAACCTCCAAATCTCATCAAATGAATATAGTCTACTGTTATATCCTTTTGCAAGAAATCTCGATTTTCTATATCTACGCCTCTGCCACCAAAGCGAATAAATAAAAAATGAAATAAACATTAGTAGATGGCCGTGACGTGATTCTATTGTCAAAAATTCCTTCGAAAAGTTGAATTTCAATTTAACATTACATTCGGACTAAATTTAGATTTATCGAAGTTTATCTTAATCTGAATCTCCCGAGCCCACACACCGGACTAAAGTGTACTTAGAACTGATTTCATATCTGAGATGACCAGTGGGTTTAGATATTTATCATTTTTTTATTTATCTCCTGAAAATGTCATAAATATTTTCTTTTATTCCTCTTATTTTGTTGTAAATGCTATGATAATAATGCAAATGAAATCTTCTGTATAATTGGGTGATTTATACAGACGGTTATCTACATATTTTTCAGTGATTTAAGGACTGTTTAACGTCGCAGGTCTTCAAAATATAATATAAGTTATAAATTATGCACGACTTGAGTCTTATACAATTTAAGTAAGTGTCTAACATTTCTAGGGTATTATGCTTGAAGAAATGTTAAATAATGTATTTGAACTAAAGTATTTGCTGGAAGATATAATATTTTTCACTCAGGCAGATACTATATAGCCTCAAATAGCACCAAACTTGGAAGCATTCTTCTTCATTCTTCTCGTAGTCAAAAATCTAACTCGTGCATACTAAATTTAGATGACTTTCGCTATTTAAACCTGCCTAGAATCGGCATTACCAAATAGTGTAGCAGACAGAACCATTAAATGTGCAAAAATTTTGCCGTGAAACGTCTTTCCCGCGGGGGTCCGAGGTGCTGATGAAGAGGAAGAGGATGAAACGTAAAAAGTAAAATATTTTAAAACGCTGTAGCTTCGAAAGTTTAAAATCAACGGAAGCAGTTGAGGTGGCGATTCCCTAGAAAGAGACATCTGATAGGGAAATATTTATTATTTCTGCCCATAAGTTTTTACGTATATTTAAAAAAACTATAAGAATACCTAAGTAGAACCATAACAAGACTATTATTATGAATTTTTACTCAATAATTTCAGTGGTTTGCAAAATAGCTAGATTTAAAACTTAAATCTAGCTATTTTGCAAACCACTGAAATTATTGAGTGAAAATTCACAGTAATAGTCTTGTTATGGTTCTACTTAGGTACTCTTATAGTTTTTTAAAATATACGTACTAAGAAAAAAAGTTATGGCCAAAAATAATAAATATTTCCATATCAGATGTCTCTTTCTAGGAAATGGCCACCTTAATATACCATTAGACTGTAAACAGATCAACGTCTATAATGGAAACGATCCGACTCCTGTAGTTTGCATGACGTTTCTAACAGTTGAAAGTCAATAAACGCCCATCGCTGCTTAGCGAACGGACATCGCGCAATTACAAAAATGAGATATCATTTGACTTGTATCAGCGAACCCTAACGTTTAATACTATAAAATTTGAGATTGAATGTAACTTTGAAAAGTTGTAAACGCTTTAGTGTTTTAGGAACTGTGAAAATATTGCAAGCTGTACAAGAATGTCGAAATAAGAGGCTAAAAGCTTATAGAGAACGTATATAAAATTAAAGATGAAAATCTCATTAAGAATATATTATTTTCATATTTAAAAACTGTTTTCACTGTTGTATTCTACATAATTACCTTTAACTGAGGTCTCAAAAAATATATGCTATCGTTTCAAATTTTTAGGAGTGCGGTGGCTGGAATTGAGTGAGTAAGAGCGTCCACATTAATGTAACAAAACAACAGATTTTTTTAAGTTAACTTATCTTTTCTATTTAAAAACACTTATTCTGGATAGTTTTCACTGAGACATTCATTGTTTTCATAGTTACTTCATTATCATTAACTTTATTTCCCCTATGTAATTCCCCCTATCCATACAAGCATTCTTAGCGAGTATAAGTACTTTACCCACTTCATATATCTCTGATAATAGTAATCTTTTATGGCATTTGTCCACAAAGTTTCTTAACAACATATATCGCACCAGTTCAAACTTTAAATCATAAATGGTATGGGTACTCTTTGTCACTTAAGTACCACGAGATAATTTCAACAAAACGTCATTGATTAGAAGCGATGAATTTGTTATTCGTCGTTAATGAACACAAGCTGTCTTGCTGTTTATTAAATGCCACATTGTTTTTACACGATTCCACGCTGAATAGTGTTCGTTTGGAAGATCGCTCGGCTTTCAAGACGGCTCACTCTTGGGGTCATTTAGCACGGAAAGGTACGTCGAAAAAACGGGTGCGAAAAATGAAAGAAAAAAAGATAAATTATATTACACCGTTGTACGAGGGTATTAAAAGAAATGTGTTCTCACAACTTCAAGATAAATGTGTCCCACTTGGATACAGGCCGCAATCAATTATATTATGTAATACTCTAAAAAGAAATGTTGGTTGTTAAATAGTTCTGAGAGTCTCCAAACTTGAAAGTGAGAATCGGTTCAAAAGTGCAGTCTGGGGAAAACCAATAGCAGGATAGACACCATCTTCTTTGCACTTAAATTAAAGTATTAAGAAACTCGTCTGAATTCTCTATATTTTTTTTATGTATTTTTATGCATTATACCCTCTAAGAAGTGGAGACTGTTACGCCCATGATTACTACTAGCTGAAATTAAGTAGAAATGGTTAGGCAACCAGTAATACAAAGCCTTGATTCATTCATGTACACCATCTCTGAGACAGTAGTATGCTTTCTAGAAGTGTATAGAAAGAGATCGATTTTTTTGGAGTGTGGTAGGAGAAGATTCTCGATTTGGTTCTAGATGACTCTAGAAGCGTCTTTAGAGTATATAAGGCGAAATCCATGGCAGGAAGTTCGAAGTTCGGTAAGAAGTTAAAAAGTGACAACGTGAGGTTAGAAATTGGAAGTAAATAGAGAGTGTAAATTTGAAGCAATAAAACATTGTTTTAGTCCAGTAAAACTATGAATGTAATTACTATAGAAACAAACTAATATACAGGGTGTACGAAATATTCTCCTCTTTCTCATAACCCTCCATAAAAAGTTTGTTTACCGCAAGAGAGGGCACTTTCACCGTAAATAGATATTTACTTGTGGAACGGTTAATAAAAAAAGAGAATATAATCTGTTATAATTGCACCATGCATGGATTTTAATAATGTAATGTCACACCGTCAGTAATATAATTTACTTATCTTGTAATTGGGGCTTGAGTCGTGTTGGATATTGCAATTTAAATTAATATATGAATATTATTTTTTGCTGGTAGTGAAATTGAAGAATTGCGTAATAACCCGGCGGTTTTTACAATACCTGCGTTGATGAACAGTTAATAGTTGAGAGGGAGATGTTTGGATGTACTTATGTAGATTTCGAGCTAAGTGCCCCGGCTAGTTGCTAATCCGTCTCTAGACAGGACGCCTAGCGAGTAGTGAAGAAGAATCCATCTCGAAGTGAAAACTTGGGAGATCCTAAGCAGTTTATCATAAGGCGGTCATTGTTTTCATCTCAGCGCAGTGCTCACGACCATTCGGCCAAAGAAAAGACAAATTAAGTCATTATCTTTCATTGGAGAACATGATTGATCACGGCGGTTATGATTTATGTTATATAATTACTGTATCTTTATCGAGATTATAAAAAATATATTATTTGATGTATTGTGCGTTGGTATAAAGCCCACTTAGAGATGGGTACAAAGAGCTTGAAGGTTAGGACATCTGAGTACCTCAGGCCGAAAGATTATTTTAATAACTTGTGACTAATTAAGTATGAACATTTTCAATGATATAGAATTTGTTTACAAAATAGCAATAATAAATAAATAATTTAAACAAAGCTGTTTAAAACCAACTGAAAATGCGCTAAAAAGAAAACGACAATATGTAATTGGTTCTAATTAATAAATGTAAAAGTGTGAGGCGCGCCAACTATTTACATATTCAATACTGCCCTGCTACAAGTTATATTTTGTTATTTGTTAATTTTTTCACCGATACTAAGGTAATAACTGAATTTAACTGAACTACGGTGAAATTTTACCTTACAACTTTTAGAGATCGTCTTTTAAAGGCAGTTCAGTTTTCTTCAAACATATTTTTCTCACATTTTCTAGTTGTTCAATTTCATGTACGTCTGCAAAAGTTATGCAACTGTGGCAACCCTATTGGAGTCACCATTTTGAATCTTTAACTTTTAATGCCCGCGCCTTCGCCATAATTAACGAATGAGAATTCTTTGCGTCTATTTGAAAATGAAAAAAAAACAATAATGCAATAATAACTGACATAACTTCTTTACTCTGAACATCTGAAAACTATGCATAACATACAACACGGGTAAAATTGAAGGAACTTGTTACTACATTTTGAAAAAAAAATGTAGTATAGGTTTTGCATTTTTGCGGTGGACCATCGAAACCCGAAAAAAGCGTCGGATCGAAATGAAAGTCATATCTATCGACTCGAGAGTGAATTTAGAAAATTTCTTCCGTCGGTCAGTCTGTAGGTCTGTCTGTCGGTTTGTCGGTCTGTCTGCCTGTCTGTCTGTCACGCCCAGCCCCCCTAATTCGTTTTCTGATTTCGATGAATCTTGGGCAGTTAATAGGAGGCCCCTAGATAACCTTAACGCCGGAAGCTCGGCTCCGTTCGGAAACCGGAAGTACCCGATATAGACGTTTCGAGTCTTTTGGGAAAAATTGAATAACTCGGTAACGGGTAGTCGGATAGAGATATTTCAAAAAATCGGTAAAGGTATTTACACAGAACTTCCCTCGTTATTTGTGCATGGCAGTCATCTAAAAAATTAATAATTACGAAATAACATTGAGAATAATAATCGGAATATAGTTATTGCTATTATTACAAAGAAAACTTGATAAGTTTTGGTCAAAAAAATATAAGATTGCTCATCCAACAGCAAAAGTTCAATACTAAATAGCAGGTGCCACATATGGCAGGCTTGCGCAAATACCTTTACAAATGTCCACCATGACATAATAATAATAGGTGCATATGCCAGATATTATTGCTTTCTGTCACATTTTCAATCCAACAGTCACGTAATGGAGTGGAAGTATAGTGGTGGTTAAAAAATTTAATTTTTTTGAAATTTTTCAAAAATGTTGGTAAAAAAATTTTCAAAATTTTTTCTTCTGAAATAGGTTTAAAATGTCAAACGTAGAAATTTTAAATTTGAGCAAAAAGGAAAGTTTCCTTCTATTCTATAGTAGTGGTAAAAAAAGTTTAAACTTTAAAGATTATATATTTTTTTTAAATAGGTTTAGAATGCTATGAAACGTGAAAATTTTAAATTTGAGCAAATAAAAAATATCGATATATTTTAGTGGTAAAAACTTTTTGAAAAATGTCGGTGAAAAAAAATTTTCAAAATTGTTTTTTCTGAAATAGTTTTAGAATGTCATGAAACGTGAAACTTTTAAATTTGAGCAAAACAAAAGTTTCCATCTATTCTAGTGTTAAATTTTTTTCCAAACTGGTAAGAAAATGTTGCAAAAATTTTTTTCCGAAATTGGTTTGGAATTCATGAAACGTGGAAATTTTAAATTTGAGCAAAAACAATTTTTCGTCTATTCAGTAGTAGTGATAAATAGATTAAAAATGTTTTCAACTTTTTTTAAAATGTTTCAAAAACATTTTTAAATTTGTTTGAATAGTTTTAGAATGCCATGGAAACGTGGATAGTTTAAATCTGAACAAAGAAAAAAAATTCTTAGTGGTAAAATTTTTTAAAAAGAGTAAAAAAAAATTCTAACTTTTAAACGCTCGAACGCTAGAACGCTATGAAACGCAAAAATTTTAAATTTAAAGAAATAAAAAAAAATCCATCTATTTTTGTGGTAAAAAAAATTTCAAAAATGTTGGTAAAAAAATTTCAATTTTTTTTTTATAATTAGGCTTAGAATGCCATGAAACGTGGAAATTTTAAATTTGAAGAAAGAAGAAAAAATTTTCATCTATTTTAGTACCTACCTAGTAAGTAAAAAAAAATTCAAAATTTTTTTTTCCCGAAATAGGTAGCGTGTAATGAAACGTGGACATTTTGAATTTGAGCGAATAAAATTTTGTTCACTATTTATTCCGTTTAAACGGTTCACCCTGTATATTTTCCAGTGAAAATTTTACCATTTCTTCGCTGACAGTAGGGTCAACTACCTTCCTACTTCTCTCCGTCAAGTAGTTTTTTAGTTAATGCACCAACAGACAGACGGACAGACTGGCGGAATTGAAAAACCTATATTTTCGTAATCTCGGTGATCTGAAACGTCAGAATCCGAAAAAATCTCGGAGGGTGATTTTTTCTCGAATACAATACTTCCCTTCGGTATACGAGGGAAGTAAAAAGAAATGGTGCCGCTGGCAAAGCTCTACAAGTAAGTATACCAGAGACCATGTCGAAAAACAAATGAAAATTGAATTTTTTTTGCAAAAAACTGGTTTCCTCGAAATCGGGCTAGAAAGCACGATAACTGTCCAGAATATTGATCGGTTTCAATGAGACTTGGTGGATCAAAGGTACACGGTCACAAATGAAGCCTATTGTTGGCGGCCCGGATCCGTTGTCCGCAAGTATTTTTTCCAGGTCCGAGTATGATTTTTCAAAGAAATTAGTAACTCCCGAACCGTAGGTCCGATTTTGATTTTCAAAAATTGTAATTGTAGGGTTCGATTAGGTCTATTAGTTGACGTTTGTGAGAAATTTGACAAAACAAAAGCGAATCTACAAATCCTGAAAATCTGAATTTTTTTGATAAATTGTACAAATTCCGAAGTTTTCTAATAAAAATCGAAAATTAACTATTCCGTCGATCAATATCTATAATCAGTATAAGGCACGGACCTTTTTGGATTTGCATCTCATGATAAAGCTGTACCTATCCTCCCTATTTCCCTCTATTTTAGGGGATGTTTTTGCGTTTTAATAAAAAATCCCCTGGTAAATCAGTTTTTTGGCTCCGGATCCGGATTTGGCATAAAGAAATACACAAAATCTATGTACTTAGGTCTCTGGTACAGAACTTTTTTTCTTTTGTGGTGCTGTGTCATTTGTTATTTTTAAACGATCAAATTAATGATGAAGAAAAGATACTGACAAAGTATATCTAGTCAAAATGCTCTCGATTTTTAAAGCCTCTCCCCAGTCAATACCGCCATCTGTATATCCTTAAACAATAAAACAATGGACGTTTTTTAAGAGAATACAAGTTAATATTTTTTACAATTAGTAATTTATAGATCGCGTGTGTGTGTAATTTAACTATATTATCCCGCTCTTAGCGTTTTATTGTTGTGGGTTATATTTACATTATTTTTAACGAGGTTTAGATTAGCCCAGAGTTCCAGGAAAAACTATTGGAAGTCGTCAATTATGGTTCGGCTTTTTGTTTGTTTTCGGGTCTCCGACAGTGATACTGTAATTGAAAGGACGGCTAAACACAAGTTGTTAAATTACGACAGTGTGAAAGTGATTATTTGTAAACTGTTAACCATAAATTCTCATAGTTTAGGAGAGGTATGGGGTCCGCTCTTTAGTTTGACCGTGGCGAACTTCATTTTCAAATAATTTTGCATTTATAAGCTAACTTCGCGACGTGAGATCCCTTATTTACTACACGAGATTATAAAAGAATCAGTTTTTAAGTAATTTAAAACGAGCTGCCAGAACGCACTCAAATGTAAATATCCTGTTAGGTTTTGAAGTCAATGTGATTTATTATTAAAATATTACATTTATTCAGAGCCGTTTCTAAGCACTTTGCTTAGTGCTTGTTTAAGCATTATAAATTTTTTCTATTTCTAGCTTAATAACAGACAACAATGTGTCTCTGTCGGCAATATAAACTCAGAACTTCTCCCGGCCAAGCATGAGGTGCCGCAAGGCTCTGTCTTGGGGCCCCTACTTTTTATGTTGTATGTTAATGATTTTTTCACTTTATGTTACATGCATCGCTTGTGCCGACGATACATCCATTATTGATTTTAATTTTAACATTGATAACTTAAATAAGGATAGCACTAGTTCTATGAAACAAGCTGGCGCTTGGTTATCTTCAGATACTCTTAAATTAAATTAAGAGAAAACACAAAAAAATTCTTTTTCAACAAATAATACACTAATTAAAGGTAACAACGTCAAAATTCTTGGCGTTGTTTTGGATGATTCTCAATTATCAAGTTCTATTTTTATGTTACGAAGGCTGAAAAATCAACCCTGTTCTAAAACTTTAAGAACATGTTATTTTTCATAACTATGCGATTCTCCTATTTCACGCAATAACAATTTTTCGTCTTCAGAAGAAAGCAGTCAGAACAATAATTGTGAGTGCTGACTGGCGAGATCACTGTTCTCCAAATTCTTGGTATAATGCCAGTTTCATCCCATTATATTTATACTACTTTACTAGAAATTCACAAGAATACATTTTCTATAAACTCAGATTTTCATTCTTACGTAACCAGGTCTGGCAATCAACTCAGGCAGCCTCGCGTCAGATTATTAACTAAATCACAGAAGAATTCTTTAAACCTTCAGTTATACAATCGTATTCCTAATGACATAAAATCACTTAATGTTAAAAGTTTCAAATCCACAATAAAAAAAACACATTTTATTGCTTCTATTCAAGTGAAAAATTCTTGAACACACAAATTTATAATTAATAAGCATTTTATTCTTTTTTCCAGCTTGTTTGATGTGCTCTGGTCATTCTATCTCGTTTTGGAATTGACCCCGAATTTACTACGTCCCTTCTATAGTATTTTTTAAAATTTTTGTTTGTGACGTACATACTTGTATATTTATGTATATATGTGTATGTATTTCTTTAATTGTTGATCAATCCTTTTATCTCTCGTTGTTTTATATAGGTATTGCCTTGTAATACTTTATCGTGCTTTGACTTGAGAAAGTCGACTTTGTAACTTGGTCAAATAAATTTAATCTAATCTAAGCATCGGGAACACGTGCTTAGGAGCACTTTTAAAATTGGTGTAATCCAGCAAAGTGCTCGTCAGCACTAAAGTACTTGCGAGCACGCCAATGAGCTCCCAAGCACTTCATGGCTCGTGGGCAAATACTACTCGCAAATTAGGAATCATTTTTACATGAAATTTGTGAATTCACAGCCTATTTTGAAAAAGACTATTCAAAAAAACGTTATTATGATGAAGAAAAATTATATAATTACATCAAAATTTTATTTAAATCACATCTCTCACGCAATAATAATAATTCTTAAGAAAATGTTTTATAATAAATTGTTTTCATTTATTACCTTTTTCAAAATAGTCTAAAATATTTTTTTCTAAATTGAGTGTGTGTCTATTTCCTCGAGAATGGTTGAGAATATTTATTTATTTATTTATCTATTTGAATACAACCACCCAACAGGTTACCAATTACAGGATGGGAACATTACAATAGAGAAAACGAAAACAATATAATAAATTAAGCCAATTAAACTATCACGACATAAAACATTGCAATGATGTAAAAATATTATAAGAAAATAGAGATACAAAGATAATTATAGGAGAAGTACAAAAAGAATATAAATCATAAATTAAGGTGTTTAATAGAATTAATACTACAGTTAAATATATCAAGCTTATCTTGCTGTAGATTATAATTGTTACACATGAAATATAAAGGTGAAAATTTTAATAAGTTAGTTCGAGGAGTAGGAAGATTCCGACTTGTTATACGAGGTATATGAAGATTTATTTGTTCTAAAATGAGAGGGCAATCAAACAGGTTATGCATACTTTTGTAAAGAAAGACTATTCAATGAATAATTCTTCTATTTTCCAAGTTAGACTTGAAATCTGTCCAGTATAATATTTTGCGAATAACCAGTTATTGGGTAGGTACAATCGTGGCCAGAAAAAAGTTTCCGACCTGAACAGCGTATTTCATAATTTTTCCCTGCGTGAGTATGACTTTGCCTTTGAGTATTATAAGCTCCGCCCAGGCGGCTGCCGCTAAGGAAATGCCTTTAAAATTAATACCACAATAATAAATGTTTCGAGTTCCGTGTCGGCAACGCAAAGACTCTGTATTTCATACTCACCGACTTTTTCATTGTTACTACTACTACAACCATTGATATTTGGACACTTTGCAAATGAATGAAAGAATCATGTAAAGAAATAACTTTTTCTTGCTGAATTTCATGAGCATATAATATTGTTGTGAATATTAACTGTATATGTATTTGAACTTATTAATCTATTAAACGACATTAATCGACTGTAATAAATAATAAAACGGTAATTTCTAATCTCATCGTTAAAATATATTTTTTGCTGACAGTAAATTACTGAGGTCAGTGACATTTTTTCAATAATGCCACAAGGAGCTTGAAAAAATCGATCTGGACGTCCTACCCTTTCTAATTAATCCAATGGAATAATTGTGGTTTGTGAAAAATGGCTAAGATGCAATGAGTAAATTAATATTAAATGTCAGTTCAGTCATTTCAAAACTGATTAAACAAAGTAAAACTGTTTTATTATCTTTAAATGACGTTCAGCACTGTAAAACCAATGCTAATCATACGATATCATGTGCACAGATAAAAATATTTTAAATTAAGAATTGTTTAATGTAGTCGGGAAGGCACATATTATAGGAGATGTTTACATTTCCTTAATTGATACAAGAATTTGAAGTGATGTATGTCGGTTAAGGCTGTGTTATCAATGTCAAAATACCGCGTTCACAGTCGTAAATCTTTCAACATATTATTCTCAAAAACAAACCAACAAAAATCAGATTTGATTTAAATATTAGAACTAGTTAACTTAAATCTAGTACGTATCATATTTTATATTTGAAAACTAAATGAAATTAAATATTTCTTTTGAATTATTACACGCGAACGTGCCACTCAATCGTCCGCAATTCACCATTAATTTTTTTATATTCTTCAATGGGACTCAAATATTCAAATAAAATATGATACGTACTAGAATAAATATATTAAATGTAAAGAAAAGTTAAAAATCGGCATAATATTTGCTCCTAAGGGAGATTAATATGTTAGAAAAAATGTATTCCATTTTGCCAATTTAATTGGACGATTTACTAATAGAGGGCGAAACAGTAGCAACTCGAAGTACCAACCATGCTTCAAATCACTAAAAACTGCAGGGTCGAACTTTTTGTTTTCTCTACCATTTGAAATGTAGTTTAAAATAATTTAAATTTACTTACCAATTGAATTGTTACATTTCTAGTAGCCCGGGAGGCAACGACAGATTTTTCGCGTTAATATCTATGTTAAATTTTTTTCCAAAGAGAGTTTAGATAGCATCTATAATGAAGGTGCAATTCTACCAAACTCTTAGTGGTGCATAAATCAGTAAAAAATTAAACATTTAAAATTTCGTTTTTCGAATTGTCACGAATTGTCAAGAAATGATGATTCGCCTTCGGTCCTGCCGGCCCCAATTTTCGATTTTCACCTCGCGATTCATGATGTACGGTCGACGTGCCGACCTTCTCCTCGATATCGAGATATAGAACGGGTCTCCAATCGCCGTATTTGTTCAGTTCTTACGTTTGAAAAAGTGACTTGCGGTCGTGCTAATCGGCGACTATTTTTAAGTGGTTTCCCGAGTTCGAATCCCGTTCGGGGATTTTTTTTTTCCGTTTTCAATTTTTTGGCACATATTTTGTATTCTATATTTGCGATTTGCTCCGTTCTATTGCATTTCTCGGAGAAGTTTTGCATTTTCCGCCGCGGAATATTAAGATGCACTATTTGGATTAAAAGTCACATTCTACCTCCGGGCTCCGGGTGGCTAAATCTTTGGTAGACGTTGCAAAAACGACAATACGTGGTCAAATCCCGACAATTTTATTCCTCATTAGTATTAATGAACAGACAGTATTTTTATAGATCTGTTAATAAGCTTTTATTTACTCCATCATATTATATTATTCTGGTAAGGAAATTTCTAATTTTTAATCGAAATAGTGCAGATTAATATTTCGCGGCAGAAAATGCAAAACTTTTCAGATAAATGCAATAGAGCGGAGCAAATAGCAATTATACAATAAAAAATATCTGCCAGAAAATTGAAAACGAAAAGAAAAAGTGTCCCTGGGCGGGATTCGAACTCGGGAAACCACTTAAAAATAGTCGCCAATTAGCACGACCGCAAGGCAATTTTTTAAACATAAGAACTGAATAAATGCGGCGATCGGAGACCTGTTCTATGTGTCAATGGCGAGGAGAAGACCGGCAATGACCATACAACGAAAATTTCGTCCATCTGTTTTTTTCTTTAATTTTTTACTCATTTATGCACCACTAAGACTACGGTAGCTATTAAAAAATTTTGTCGTATTAAAATGTATTTATTTAATTAAATCAAATAGATGTAATAAGATAGTTTATTGTGTAAAGGCAGAACTGTTATTAAGTAACACTTATACAATACTAATATTTTAAAAGATACACCAGCAAAATATTACCGTATTATAATAATCTCAAGGAGCCTGTTTCAAACAGGAGTAATGTTGTTTTAGGTTGGAAACTTTTTTCTGGCCACGACTGTACCATCTTCAACAAAGCATAAATACTTAACAAAACGGCGCTGAATATTCTCAACATTATTTATGTATGACCATATCAACGAGCAGTATTCCAATTTTGATCGTACGAATGAATAGTACAGCAACTTCATAATATCAGTGTTGCTGAATCCTTTACAGTTTCTTATTATAACTAAACTTTTTAAAGGTGACGCGATGCTGAAAGTAATATGCTCCTTAAAACTAAGACACTTATCAAAAATAACTCCAAGGTCCGTTACTGTATCAGGTCTCTGCAAAATTTGTCCGTTTATATGATAGTTGTAATCGATGGGATGACGCATTTTAGAGAAGGTGTGTATGTTACATTTGGATATGTTAAGAGGCAAACAATTGGATAGGCACCATTCAGTAACGATATTTAGGTTATTCTGAAGAATCTCCTCTATAAAAGTTTATGGGGGTTATATGGGGGTGAAGAGAAAAATTGACGAGGTAAGAAAAATTTTTTTTGCCAAATTTGGTTTGAGCGCATCAAAATACTTAGGAAATTATTTTTTTTTTGTAGACCTATGTAGCGGACATGTATTAACGTTTTTACATATCATTATATGTATGTTGTTGAAACGCCGATATAAAAATAAAACAAGACTATTTAAGATTAGTTGTTTAGTGGTGTTAAAGAAAGTGTTTGAAACGATACTGCAACATTTTGTAACAATCTTATAGATGCACCACTTTATTGATATAAACGTTTATAGAACGTTGAGATAGCTATGTTTCGGTTTTATTTGAGTTTTAATAAAAGTTACACAGTGTTAAGCAAAGTTTTATTAACGTTTATTAAATCATTATATAACTAGTCTGCGCTACTTGGGGATAGCACCATCGGGAGATTATTAAAATTGCAATGATTCTACAAACATTTTTGTTTGATCGATTAACGAACTAAAATTCAAAGAATATTTTTCTTTTTTGGGAATTCGGAACAGTGGTCAGTGCGTAAAGTAACTTACGATCTGGGCACTTGTGGTTTTAAACGATTTTGTTATTATATCAGCACAAAATATATAGTTTCGATATTATTTCTGAATATTTCCAAATAAATTAGACATTCCCTAGAATCCGCATCACCAAAATTTCTCCGAATATAGTGTGAGAAAACACATGAAAATTACTATTTGAACAAATTACGATCATTTGACCGCTAACATTTTCTGTAAACATGCACCGAACATCAAAGAGCACCGATGATTTCCGCAACATGTCGGTATTGAAAGAGGTTCTCTTTATTTACACAAATCCGAGTAACACTCGACACTCTTGAAGTAAAGAAAGAAATCAAATATTGTTATTTGTACAGATAAAAGCATCAGCAAATATATTATTTCTAAATTATGAAGACATGATAAACACTAAAATAGATTGATTTATAAAATAATATATTGCATAACTGAAGCCAGTTTCATACATATTACGAAGGCTTTTAAGTTATATTATATATTTTTGCTTAAATGTATATGAAAATTTGTCCCTTTTAGGATATCATAGACCATATTAGTCAAGCAATGAAAAAAAAGAGGTTGTGTATGTTCACCGGCGACTTCGGCAAAAATTGAATAGTGATAACGGAATTAAAATAAATTTTATTTGTGGCGTCAATAGAGGTTTTCACTTTGGAAATATTCCGGGAAGCGGTAACTTTTGAGAATACATCTCTGAACATGTTCGGAACAACATACCAAAAGATGCCAACAATAAATAAATAAACAATATTTTTCCCAGTCAAATTCTGTACAGAATATTGGTATGTCAGATAAATTGTATACATTGTATTAGTAAGGTAGATAAGACAAAGTAGACAAAGAAGAAAAAGATGCATATACCTACATCGTATACATATTTTGAAAAAATAGTCCTTAAGCATCGTTTGTTATTATACAAATTAGTTGCAAAATACCAGTTTTTGTCAAATATCTCTTAAAATGTTTTTTTCTTAAAAGAACTAATTCGAAAGTACGGCAAATATCACATTGAAAATGTATTTGAAGTTTTTTTGTACGATCAAAAATGTAGGCATCAGATTTTTTTGTTTTATGCACGAAAGTGTAACGCGACGTAAGTACGGTGCGGTACACTTAATTTGTTGCAACTTTTGAACTAATTAATGAAATTGAGGTCAACAAAGCTCAAGTGAAAGAAGAAACATTGGCTATTGGATTATTATATTTTCAAATATAAAAATTAATGTATGTAGGAATAGTACATATATGAAGTCGGAAAGAAATTTAGATGAAATCGGTAAAAGCTTTACCATTTCTACAATTTTTAGGCTAGAAACCTGGAACTTTCACATATTACTCTTGAAGTAATGTATAAAAAGATTCGATGAGTGAAAAAAATCTCTTTTTGAAGATGTACACTTCCAAAATTTCAAAATTTTGAGAATGTGGTAAAATTTTATATCCTCCTATTACTCTGGTTTAAATCGCATTATTAGATTTCTGTAGGTGCGATTTTTAAATCTTGAAATGTGTACTTTATGATGCTTCAATGGGACTTACCTTAAACATTAAACTAACCCTTTTTATTTTACGATAATAAAAAAACCAAATTTTTCTGCTCCAAATTTCGTCAAATTAGGTGTAAAATAAAAGTTGATAACTTTTATAAAGAATTTATTTATCATACCCATCCAGCATATTATTTATAGTAGAACCTCAAAATAAGTAAATCTGATATAAACTAAAATTTTGGAATATACAGGGGTGGCCATAATGCAGGGGTAGATTCTATGGGCCAAAATATGAGGATATAACCAAATATGCTTTAGTAAAATGTTGCTGTGGAAAAAGATACAGGGTGTCAAATTTCGAATAATTTTTTCGTTTTATTTGCAATAACTCAACAGCCTCTTGACTGATCTTCGCCAAATTTGTAAGAGGAACTTTTTTTATTCTAGGAAACAATAATTTATTATTGCATCACGTTAGATCATAGAGGGCGCCGCGGGACCTGTATCTGATGTTGAATTTTTTTCATATTTTTTTTGATGAAACGTTGTGGTACTTCTGATCAGAGAATCTGATGGGGGCGTCATTTCCACGTATAAAAGTTACACTTAGTAGAACTTGATAACTGCATCCGTTTTCGAGGAAATTGCCGTTAAACATTTGAATAATTTTTCGAAAGACAAATTCAAATTTAAAGAAACAAAGTGTATTTATTTAAAAAAGTACAAAACGTAAAGAAAAACAAAATCGTAACAACAGCGTAAACTCTTTCTCACTTTCTTATGAACTAATGGAGTATTTTCATGGTCTTGAGATAAGTACATAAGTACATAAATCAAAAGATTGTGTAAAATAAGGATCTAATCTTATTAGAAGACCAAGAAATAACATAAAAATTGACTTAATGACATTAGTATATATTGTATAAACTTTCCTCCCATGCAAAAACCCCATTGCTGCAACTTAGAGTAAATTTTCGATATGGTCTCCACCTACTTCTATGCTTTTTCTAATTCTTTTTATAAAAGATTTTCTCACAATGGAAAATACATTATCCAATAAAATTGGCTGCGTTTTGTACTTTGTCCCACAGTTCTTCTCTTGAATTGATAGTGTAACATATTTTGATACCTAAATATTAAAACATGTTATTCCGGTGCGGACGGCAGCCGATTTTTGTTGGAGAGCATAGGCCGTGGGTTAGGATTGTGTGTGGACACTCAAAAGGGCGCCACCGGCTGTATGTTACGTAATGTGACTTAAATAATTTTGCCAGCACGGAACAAAATTAAGTTACTAGCAACCATGCGATGGAATTCTCAAAATATCTCTATGATCTCAAGACTCTTACTTTACTCTATGAAATCTCAAAATTTAAACAAATATCAGGAGTACCAGTGCAAATAATAAGAACGTGTAGACATTAGACATTTATTAAAACACAGACATGAGATGTACCACAATAAAAAACAAATAGTTCCCCAATTGTTCCCTAAACTTAATCTACATGTGCAAAAGAAATGCAACATATGTAATGACCCCTTCTAAAGTTATTTCAGTGATTTGACCTCTTTTATAGAAATGCAACTACGCTTAAATGATACCAACAATGAGTTTTAGATTCACAACAGCGAGTTAAAGATTCACAATGGACTAAAATTACAGCTCATCAATAAAATATTACGTAACAAACAAGATCCTGTGAGCTAATTTTCGCAATGCTCGCTGTGTGCACTAGGATGTTACAGACTGATCTAAAAGAATATGTTCTATTAAAAATACTTCATATATGACATAGTAGAAAGTAAACTAGTATCACGTGGTACCATGCGCTACTTACAGTAAAAAATCTTAAGACACTTCATATACTAGGTGTGTAGTTGCAAAATCGTTGTGTAATTTACTTTAATATTTTGACAAAAAATCACTGAATGAAACTATAAAAATTTCTCTAAAATTATGTAACTAAAATGAAACAGTAAAACCTGGTTAGAGCCTTGGCGTTTTCTCTGACAACTGCAGCGTGACCTGTCACCACTTGTTAAGATGTTCTCGACGTTGCTTACGACTACGACTCCGTGTCACTCCCAAAACTCTGCCAAAATCTCTTGGAGACTGCTGCGGACAACTCTCCAACCAAAACTTCTCTAAATGCTGGCCGGACCTACATAAAACCAAACATCTGAGTAATAGACTTCCTCCTATTACTCCTCTAACAATACTGGGCCCCCTTACATAACCAAAATGTCAGCACCAAACATATGCCTATACCAAGTATAAGCCTCTCCAAACATAACTTATTTTCAAAGGGCCAGTCCCTCCAAACACTCTGTAATATTTACAATAAATAAGAACTAAATAGAACACCAACTAAGTAAAATAAAAGCTTACCTCCTATAGAGAGTATTACATAACCTACGAAACACGTGGCGATCGGATTACGACAAGCAACAGAATTCCTTCCTGGAACTTACAAAATGCTTCTGGCAGGACGGTAAAGAAACACTGGGTACATCAAATCAAATCCCTTTTCAGTGTCAGCGATGTAAAACCCAAATTCTTCACTACAAAACCGGGACCGCCGCCATTCCGCTAATCTCGTCGCTGTCGAAGAACGAAAGTCAGACCAAAATCTCCTACCGTTCTCAGTGTTGCCAACTTGAGCATCTAGAGAACTCTTTCTCTAGCCAATAAAAATGCGCCAACAAAGGGCTTTGCATTTAAAAGACTGAATTACACAATTATGTAATATCTCAACTACAAGAATATGTGAATAACACCCCTAACTCGAAAGTATGCTTAAAGAATATATGTTTACTACCCATAATTTCTCATTAAGATAGGCAACCATCTACTATCAGATTCTAGCTCGTGGGTTGCATACTCAAACAAGTGAACTAATCAAGGTTAATTTACAGTATTCAAACTGAAATTATTAATGTAGCTTTTTCAAATGCTACAATAGTATTTGCATAGACTAAGGACTTCATATGTCCCCACACATAATAATCCAAAGGATTATAATCAGGACTCCTTGGTGGCCAAGCAAACCCACTTCCTCGACCGATCCATCTGCGTAGGAAAGTCTCGTGAAGATAATTCCTAACTTCAATGGAGAAATGAGGGGGGAGCTCCATCTTGCATAAACCACATTCTGTTCCGTATGTCTAGCATGAAAGCACATAATATATCAGCAAGAGTATTTTGAAGATAAAACTGTCCATTTAAATTTGGAGGAAAGACAAATGGTCCCAATAACTGATCGCCGATAATCCCACACCAAACGTTAATCTTAAATTCGTGCTGAAAATGCCTTTCTTTAACGGCATGAGGATCTTCTACTTCCCAGCAATGGGTATTTCTCCAGTTAAAAACGCCTCGGCGAGTAAAAGTTGCTTCGTCGGTAAATAAAATGTTCTTAACACAATTTCGATCCTTGTTGTGTTTATTTAGAACAAATTGACAAAATGTAGCCTTTGTGGAAGATCCCTTCGAAGTAAGTTTTGTACAGGAGTGAAGTGATATGGCTAGAAGCGTTCTTTGCGTAAGACTCTTAGAACAGATTGTTTACTCACCCCTATTGCCGCTGATAAACGACTTGAGCTGATTTGAGGATCTTCATCCGCACGAACTAAAATTTCTAGTTCTTAATCTGCATTCGGTCGTCCTACATTATTTTTATGACGAAATGAACCCGTTTCTTCTAAACGACGACACAGATCTTTGAAAATCTCATGGTCCGGCTGTATTCTATTTAGATATTGAAATGAGTATCTCCTCGCTGCAGCACGTCCGCTAAACATTTTTTGTACGTAAACACATATCATGTCCCCCATTTCCCTATTTGAAAAATTATTATGTCGAGGCATTTTAAATAAATAAGTTAAAGAAATTAACTCGAGGAACACAAGAACAAAATAAAATGATTAAATGACGTACATGACAGAACTAAAACGTAACCAAAGCACACTTTTCAATAAATACACTTTGTTTCATTAAATTTGAATTTGTCTTTCAAAAAATTATTCAAATGTTTAACGGCAATTTCCTCGAAAACGGTTGCAGTTATCAAGTTCTACCAAGTGTACCTTTTATAGGTGGAAATGACGCCCTAATCAGATTTTCTTGTCAGAAGTGTCACAACGGTTCGTCCAAAAAAAATATGAAAAAATTCATCAGATACAAGTCCTGCGGCGCCCTCTATGATCTAACGTAATGTAAAACATAAATTATTGTTTCTTAGAATAAAAAGAGTTCCTCTAGCAAATTTGGCGAAGATCTGTCAAGAGGCTGTTGAGTTATTGCAAAAAAAAAACAAAAAATAATTTGAATTTTGACACCCTGTATCTTTGTATCTTTTTCCACAGCAACATTTTACCAAAGCATGTTTGGTTATATCCTCATATTTTTACCCAAAGAATCTATCCCTGCACTATGGCCTATTATTAATGGGTGACCCTGTATATAAACCTATATTTTTCACGAAATATTGAAAAAATCGACTCGATATTGATGTTTCTAAAATGTTTATCCTGTTCAAAATATCGAAAACATATTCAAAGTGGTAGACGGCCATGAGTCAAATTATGATGCCTGACTAGCAGAAAGAGACAGAAAGGCAAAAGATCAATACTTAAAAATGAATTTATACTTATCGTTCAATATTATTTGAATATTTGTGTTTAATAAAAATCTTGTTTACTTTTTATATCGAAATATAAATATTATGTTCTTGAGACCTCATCAATACCACATTGAATATGCTAATCCGAGCTATTGTTTAAAATTTAATGAGTCACGTCATTTTTAATGAAATTTGTATCGATAAGTCGGTCATATTGATTCAGCCATTTTGAATAACCCTTTGTGACATCATAATCTGTTTCAGCGATCTTGAAATGTCAAATTGAATTAAATTGCCTTAACAAAAAAAAGTTTTTCTTGTTATTAATAAAAAAATTCCTCACATTTGTATGTTTATAACCTTTTATTTTAAGCGATGTAAAAGTGATCAAAAGGTTTTGGGAAAATCGAAACTTCCCGTAATTATTCTGAAATAATGCATATTTCAGCCTCTATTGACTCCACTATATACAGCGTGTCCCAAAAGTCCAGGAACGGTCAAATATATCGCAAACTGCTAAATCTTTTCGATAAACAAAGAAACGCGTGTTCAATATTTTAAAAAACCCTATCCAATGAGAGTAAAGTTGACTCCCCCCACTCCCCCCTGCAGAGGGGAGTGGGGGGAACTTTGAAAAATTAAATGGGAACCCCCATTTTTTTGTAAAAACGTGGTGCTTATTTTAGGTGATTCACGTAACGTGAGTCACACTGCCTCAAACCAGCTTTAATATTTTTCGTACTTAAATTGATAACCACCTTTTTCTTGGCAAAGTCCTAACCGAAAGTAAACTTCATCGGTAATTTTCTGCAATATCTCTGGAGTTATTTCAATTGACAAATCGCGTATTCTATACCTTTAGATAGGTATTTTGCCCCCCTTTCCCCCTGCACAGGGGGATGGGGGTTTTTAAATATTGAACATGTGTTTTTTTGTTTCCGGTGTAAACCGATTATTTCAAACTTACGCCTTTAAGCTAATTTTTTGCGATTAGAGCGCCATCTGTAGCGAATCCATAAAAATGTTCCAGACAAACCTTACGTAATTTCAGCTGTACAATCTGCTGTTTTAATAAAAAATGGGGTTTCCCATTTAATTTTTCAAAGTTGGCCCCCTCCCCCCTGCAGAGGGGGTGGTGGGAGTCAACTTTGGTGTCATTGGATAGGTTCTTTTAAAATATTGAAACTTATTTTTTTTTTTCGAAAAGATTAGCAGTTTGCGATATATTTGACCGTTCCTGGACTTTTGGGACACTCTGTATGAAAGCTAGGCTTTTAGGCTGTGTGCGTCTTAATTAGCAACCTTGAGAACTTTTTTGTACTTTTCGACTACCGATAGAAATTATTTTCCCCAATATTTACAATTTTTTTCTCTTAAGATTGGTCTAAAATAGAAACTTGACTTTTGGTATTTTGCTAACGAGTATTTTTATTTCAGGTGTCGGTGGTCATCCCAAACGGCAGCAACCGAAGCGACGGCGGTGGCGAATTTTGGGCCGGCGTTCTCGAAGAAGACTCCTCGCTACCCCTGGACGCAAGCGAAGGTGGCCTCTTCGCCGGCAATTTCGTACCGCCTCCCCCCCGACCGCTCTTCTTAGACGAATCGGTTACCCCCGATGGACTTACTACCTGTGATTTATGTTCGTGGGCATGGCAAAGTGGAAAAGGTGTCTATGCCTTCGACGCTACCAGGGGTTAGTACTAGCTGCATAAATGATAATAATAATATTGTTCAAAAAATCGATTGTGGAAGCCGTTACTTTGTGATAGTTAATCATGACGATATGAGAAGGAAAACTACTTAGTTTTCTACCACTAAAATTTATTGTAACATACACGTTACTGCAGTTTCGGTACTTTAACGTACCATTTTCAAACGTTGATTCAAATGAATTATGAATTCATTTGAATCAACGTTTGAAAATGGTACGTTAAAGTACCGAAACTGCAGTAACGTGTATGTTACAATAAATTTTAGTGGTAGAAAACAAAGTAGTTTTCGTTCTCATATCGTAATAATATTGTTGTTTTTACGACAAATGATGTTCATTTAACGAGCGTAAAGTCAATCATAAACAGCTACATTTGGTACAGAATTTCATTTCGCATCAGTTGCTAGGCAACCAATGGTAAATTTTATTTAAAAAAAATGAAACAAACGAACTACAGAGAACTCTATTTATTAAATGAGCATGAGACTTCAGGGGTGAGTGAATAACAGAACACTTCTGTTAAATATACAAAAACAATATAGAATAAACAATAAATACGTATACATAAAATTATTAGATGGAAATGCAAAATGTAGTCTCAAACATTCGCGTTCCGAGTAAAATTCTACTATTATAGAAACAAGAGTTAAATGATAATCATTTTTACCACAATATCAAAATCTATAAACTAGTTACAAAAGGAAACCGACAAGTTAATATTCGATGTGTTAATTGTCAGACTAACATATATTTTCGCACACCATGAAGGAGAGTTACTTGAGAACCCGCTGTATAAATTCGAGACTCGCGACGATTTTACTAATTAGTTTTTCAGGGAAACCACCGATGAAAACTACATGTTTATAACAGAATGCAATGTCTGGAAATTCTGGTTACCGAACATCCAGGGACTACAGGATCATGACTAACTAAATACGTTAGCAAACGCTGTTTATGGCGTCGGCCATTTAAAATACAGACAACGAAGAAGGTAAAAAATAAAATAAATAAAATTCTAGAAAACAAACAATTAATTGAAATAAATAAATTCAGTTCTGAAAAAGAAACAAATAAATAATTATTAAATCAAATATGTATACATATAATATAATAAATAAAAAATCACGTTATATTGCATTTGCGCGTATGTAAAACACTAATGAAACGATAAATTCACAATGTACACTAAATCAAATCACATATAACATTTTATTTAAAACTCTAATCACTACACTCTTCTTCTTCTTCTTTTAGCGGGGCGCCTGGAGGTCGCCGCACTTAGGCCTTGTGGCCCATTGTGCTACCGCTAACAAATTAAGGAGCTCCCCCGTACAGACCGGATTCCAGCCCAAAGGCTGAAATCCTTCCCACGGGAGAACTCCTTATTTCCTCCAGCACTGGAAAGCCAGTGCCGAAGTGCTTGTACCTCAGGTTCATCAGTCCTGGGCAAGAAGTGAGAACGTGGATGGAAGTCTCCTCCTCGTCCTCACAGAACCTGCAATCGGGGTGGTCAACCACCCCCATTGTGTGTAGGTGTTTCCTAAAAGAGCCATGTCCGGTCAGGAGGCCTGTTACGGCTCTAATTTGCTTTCTGCTTAGACGCAGAAATTGCTTTGTTCTCTCCGGCAAGGGTCCTGAGATTAGGAGCTTCGCTTGCCGGAGTCCTAGATAGGAATCCCAGAGGTCAATGAACTGGGAGCGAGTCCAGTTATCTATCAACCTCTCACTCAACACATCACAACCACTTTCTAAATCGATATCATCGTCGATATCTGAATCTACAGATATTATTAAATGGTCTTGATTAGGGCTGATGCTTTTTTCTAACTTAATAAATTCATCTTCAATTTTAATGACATGCTGAATACACTTTTTCCAATTATTTGGTGTTATTTCTCCCACTTTAGCTTTAATAAGGTCGACTACTTTGGCATCAAATTTGGGGAAGGTGTTATATTTGCGAATACTTCTTTTCAGCTGACTCCATATTAGTTCTATCGGGTTAAAATGCAAAAATATGGGGGTAACCGTAAAACTGTATATCCTTGAGCATTAGCCATGCTATCAATCACATATTGTTTTGGGAAGTTTTGCTTCTTAACAATTTCCAAAAGATCTTTCTTCCTAAAATTTTCTTCAAATTCCAAATTATGTTTTCGGAGAAATTCTTGAATAGCTTTTTTCTCTGTTCCCGTATTTGGTATTTTCTCAATTTGTCGCGAATGATACGAAGCATTGTCTAAAACAATTACTCTGTTTTCTTCTATATTTGGTAACGATGGAGTCTGAAACCATGCTTCAAAAATATCCGCAGTTATGTTTTGGTGATAGTCAACGTTTGATTCTTCCATTTTTTTCCCACTTGATTTGAGATCATTATGCACCCATCCATTTTCTGATCCATAATGTACAATTACTAATCTGGTTCCTTTATTTGCAGGCATATCAACTTTACATTTCTTTGAACCATCTATCCAGCCTTTTTCACTGTACCATGGGAATCATACCAAGTTTCATCTAAATAATAAATAGGTCGTTGTTCATTTCGAAATTTTTTTATATTTTTTAAATATTCATTACGCCACTGCACAATTCTGAAGCTCTCCATAATGCCTGCCCTTTTATTAATAATCTTGAACCTAAATCCTATCTTTATTATCCAGCGCCGAAGTGTTGCTTGACTAACTGACACTGCACCATTTGTTTCCAGTTCCATATGTATTGATTCCACCGTTGGTACCTCATTTTCCATATACTTGCTATAAATGAAATCTCTTAACAATTTCACCATAGACGAATCTAATGCTCGTGATGCTCCTTTATCCGATCTAACTTTTCGATTAGGTACCACATCCCTAATTATTCTATAGATAGACCATTCTGAAATTTCTGTTAAGTAGGCCGTTTTTTCCACGCCTCCTTTTTCACCTTCACTTTCTTTTATATTTTTATAAACGTATAAAACTACTTTTTTAGTATGTTCGTATAAATATTGTCTAGAACTTTTCTCTGTAATTTGCGAGCCATTACCATTTCCCACATCTTCGTTAAATTCTCTGCTGGTGCTAGGTTGAGGATCTTCCCAAGCCCTGAACATTATAACACTATTATTTTACCACAGCCAGTAAAAAACGGAAAACACTCGAATATTTCACCATCCGCCGGAATATTTTTACACAACTACATAAAATACGCTTAAACAAAGAGCAATTTCACTTATCTGTTAAAGTATTATACATTCTAGGCACTCACAATCAAAATAAAATGTAAACACTGAACCACATACTGTATTATTGTATGAAGCACATAACCTATATATTCTAAATATAACACAACTCGTTCGAAATATCGCGGAAAACTGTGGTCCGTCTCTGCTTAATATCTGTGACATTCTGCTTGCCCTTTCACAACATTATGTATGTGTGTAAAAAATTAAGTAAACAGTAGTGACCGTTAGATCGTAAAACATTTTAGGAGTGAGTGGCGTAATTATTAGAAATTATAACTGATACTGGCGAGTTTCCCTTAATTTCTTATTTTAATCCATGCCCCGCTCTATCCTAGTGGTAATAGGCGGCAAAGCTTTGAAATTTTTTATCTTACTTAGAAATATGAAGTTTACTTTAGAAAGTTTATGCGTACTTACAGTTAATTCTTCTGTAATTTGGATCAATTTACTAAAGCAGGGAGGTTATAGACTTTTTAAATCATAGCGACAAATTCTCGATAATCAACGTTTATATCGAAGATCCTACCTTCAATGCCTTTTTCCTCCCGATTACACCGTGATGACGCTAAAAGTGGCGGGATCGTTTTTGATTGGTTAGGTTCATAACATTTATAAAATGACGCACAATGGATCTATTTATTCGTGCGTATGGATTTCTAGCGTACTAGCAGGGTAGACTTAAGGTAATTTTAGAACAAAATATTACATAAGGGCAGTATTTTAGGTAAATTACTCTTATTAACGCGTGGATAAAAGGTAACCCGTTACAATATCTTTCTGAATCAGCCTATAAGAGTGACTATCAGCAAAATACTTTTGGGTGTCACAGGCTCTTGGAATAAAAGTATAATATAGTACATAATAATTATAATAATAATGATAATAATAATACTTTATTTCCACATTTAAAATGTAAATATACAAGAAAATGTAAAGTACGTCAATCCTTATACTAGAGTGCAAATATAAACATAAACACTAGACCTGTAATAAATATTACAATAGTCAACAAGCAAAATTAAAGACACTTAAAAAAAAGAAAACATAAATTACTTATATAAAACGTGTAGACAGTTAAAAGATTTAAATATATCTGTATTAAACAAAAAACTCATCCAGGGTATAGCACACTTTATTTACTAATAAATGTTTTAGTTTTACTCTAAAAATCTTAATATTTGAAGATGATCTAACTTCATCGGTTAAAAAATTGAAACATTTACAGCCATTTATATATAAAACTTTTTTGGTACATTGCTGTTCGAAAGGAAGTAGTATACATTTGCTCTTTATGCCGCGTTTCATACCCGTGTCTTATTTGATTGTTTAAGTACATAGTCTTGTTTTTAAAAACATACGTACAGATCTCCAATATATAAGTACTCGGTAAAGTCAAAATTTTTAGATTTTTGAAGGCGTTTCTGCAAGTCTCTAAACTTTTTAATCCCGCTATTATGCGCACTGCATATTTCTGTAATATAAAAACCCTATTTACTTGAGAACTATTTCCCCAATTAATTATGCCATATTTTAATCTTGAATGAAAGTTGGCATAATAAAGAGTTAGTAGAATTTCCGCACTGCAATGATTGGACATAAATTTTAGTCCAAAACAACTGCTTCTTAGTTTCTCACATAGCATTTCTATATGTTGATTCCACTGTAGATGCACATCTACAGTAATGCCTAACATTTTAATGGGTTCTGTAGGAAATATTTGAAAATTGTTAGAAAAATGCAATTTCTCCGGGTTTCTCTTTAAGCTAAATACTATTGAAGTAGTCTTATTTTTGTTTAAGCACAATTTATTTTTGTCTGTCCAGTTAGATATTGCATTATATACTTTTTCAGTGGTAAGTTTTAAACTAGCTAAATTATCCTCAACTATAAGGATGTTAGTGTCATCAGCATAACAGATTGTAAGAACATTAGGTATTTTATTTAGGTATAGAAGTAAATCGTTCGCAAAGAGTATAAAGAGTAAGGGCCCAAGTATAGATCCCTGTGGAACTCCCTGTTTTACCTCTAGACTATTACTGGATACACCATTGGGCATTTGTACAATTTGTCTCCTGTCCTTTAGGTATGAGGACAGTAGATTTAAAGGAGAGCCTCTTATTCCATATCTACAAAGTTTAGCTTTTAGTAACTGAAGGTCAACACAGTCGAAAGCTCGAGAGAAATCTATAAAAAGCCCTAACACGAACTTTTTGTTATCTAGTGCGTTAATTATTTTATCATGGAAGACACATAATGCTGTCTCGGTGCTTTTATTACTAGTGAAGCCATGTTGTGATTTGGATAGCAGGTCGTTACCATATAAAAAAGACGTGAGAGGTTCCTTAATGGCTAATTCAATAAGTTTTGACACAATAGAGAGAAGACAATATATGTATGCTGGATGACTGCATTAGTCAGTTTTTATCTAGTACTTCAACAATATTTTATAACCATTATTTCAATTTCAATTATTTTACAATTGTACTTGGATAAAAGTTCATCAGCCTCTGCCGGTTATCTACGTTTTACCTGACAACCTTTCTCTCTCAAAAAGAAAACTTTTCTCGCAGAGTGTGCCTTTTTAACTTTCAATGTATTAAGACGGCATGTCGTCATTTTAAAATTGCAGTGAAAATTAATTTTGATTAGTCATTAAATACATAAATGAACTCATCATCACAGCAACACAAACAGATTGATGGAACAAAACTGAAGTAATCAAGGATATATTACCAACTTGTATCTCATGACAGACGAGAGAAAATGCTGACAGACAGTGTACAGGAATTATAAATGGATATTAAACAATTAAGAAACATAAAAATCTTCAATAATGATAAAGATACTTTAATATACCGTATAGAATCGTTATCTCTTGTAATTTCCTGCCAGTTTTTATCAGAAATGCATTCTACGTTTCATAATTAGAATTGCCTACCAATACCTTTCAACATTAAAATATTTCCTTATATTTTCATTTCAAGAGATAAGTACAAGGATAAGTCCGTTCTAAATAGAGAATTTATCATAGCCAACATATTTTTTTAATTGGAATTGACTGTTTTTAAAGGCACCAAGATAAATAATAGTCCAACAACTAACGTAAAAAGCCTTCATAAATCACCAGGGCAATGACTTCAAATCATTAAATCACTTCCAGTAGAGATAACACAACCGCCAATCGACTATTTTTAGTTCGACAGATATTCCTATTTTAGTAATTTTAGAAATCATTCATATCATTTGACAATTAATGAATACCAGTTTTTTATGTGTACCATGTACCAGTTTCTATAGGGTACAATACCTAAAATAATCGCTAAACGCGTCAGTTCATATAAAAGTAATTTTTAATTAGTTAATTCTTCTGCAACGAGTCGATCTTATTTACAGTTTTTTGAAAAAGAAGGTTCTACCCCAAAAAATGAAACCATATTTAAGTTGATATGAACTTTTACTAAGTTCTCAAATTGCAATTAAAAACAGACATATATCTCCGTTAGTTAGTCTTTATATTCCAAGAACCAGTGACACCCAAAAGTTTCTTGCATATAAACTGATGGTCATTTGGACGGCGTTAAACAGAAAGGAGCCAACCCAGAAAATTTTAAAAATTTGTTTCTTAATTTATTTAAATGTAAAATATAGTAATGTCTGTTCAGCTGAAAAAGTCCAACTCATTTTCCTTATAAGAATTTAATGGTGTAGTTTCAATATTGTAATTAAGATGCAAAACCTTTCTTTGCAAGCTTGTTTCTTGATTTTAGCTGAGGGTGCTGGTTCCTTTCTGTTTAATGCTGTCCATTTATAAGAATGTAGTAAGTAAAAGTTCATATCACTGATTCAGGAAGATATCGAGATACTACTTGAAATTTATAAAGTATTCCCTACCAGCATTTCCTTGTTGTGGGGATTATTTAAAAGTCTACTTTATATACAAACCCCAACTGGCATTTGTGAAATTTCTTTAAGTGAGGAAATATAACGAATTAAAGGAATATACATATAATACATTTTTGAATACTTTTCTTTAAAAAAGCTGCTTACAGAAAACTAATTCACTTTTGCCAAAAACGTACAGTGCACAGTCACGTACCTAGTCAATTTGCATTGAAACGTTTTGTTACTGTCGCGTCGTTACAATACTGAAAACCACGTAATTTTCAACGTGGTGAAATGGTAAAAAAAATGTATTTATAATTATTTAACTTTGTTCACACTTGAGTTTTCCAGATTATTCGTTGCAACATTAAAAAAATCGTCTTGTTAGAAGAAGACATGAATGAAAACTTATAATTATCACAAAATAAATCATTGGTTATAATACATATCTTCAGCTTTAATTTTGATTACCTATAAAGTGGCATATCATTTTTCAAAACTTTAACATTAATGATCAAAGTTAGATACTCATAGCGGAAAACTGTTTTTTTTTAATATTGTGAATTTTTCTAATTTTTCTGACTGGTGACGTATTTTAGATAATCCCTTTAAATATGCTCTCCAAGTGTTTATTTTTATTTTTTCAATAATTTATTCATATTTCGACGTATTTTATGAAATAATCGAGATATCATGCAATGCTACATTTTATACAAATTATACAAATTAGTTTTATATCATTTGCTTTTGCCAATCAAAAGTTATAGCCACTTATGAGAAATGACTATTCAGTCCATTTTAAAATTTGAAAGAAGTAGCACTGAAGAGTGTATTCTTGGCGTAGGATACCGAAATACGTGTATGCGAAAGTTTCTAAAGTTTTTTGGTAAGGTTTAAAGTATTTTGTTTAGAAAGATATATGTTTCAGTACTTATCTATGATAAGTCTTTAGAAATAGTGTGAAATACTCGCGAGTATTTTTTGCCAGTAATATATTTATTTCCTCAGATTCTGTCAGATGATTGCTCGCTGGCTCCTGTACTAATAGATATAAAAATAAAAAAGTACACCCCATATCGGATAGTCTTTCTTGAAGCAGTTTTTCCCTCGTTATTTTCTCGCAACCATCTTGACATTTCTTACATTAATGAGGGCTATTTATATACCTTGACTTCCCCAGTATCTTCATAAAAACGAAATGTATTCATTTCTTGCATTTAATTGGGCAGTTATAATGTGTTTAACTATGTAAAACAGCAAATAGTTTACTAGGAGAGAATTAACTGTTTAAAATTCCGTTTCAGGTAAAAAGATTTTGAATTACAAATTCGAAACGTACCATAATTGGTCTGTAATTAGACGAAACTTTACAACATAATTATTATTGGCGGCTTGTCTTTTGACACGGCATGGCCACAATGTATTTTATTTTCAAACCCGTTGCGTTGTGGTTTATTTGAAAGATTTACCATTATTGATGAGCCGAGGGTATTTTTGGGTACCTATAGAAGGAAATAAAGTAAAGTGTTAAAAAATTATTCAAAAACACACTTTTAAATCCAACTGAAACTTAAAAATGCATAAGAAAGAAGAAAATTACGTTAATAAGCGTAAGGGCAACATATTAAAGGCGTGTGGTGTCCAAGGTCTATTTACTTCAATTTCTTTTTAAAAGCATGTTCATTAATTTTTTTTTAATCATTCACTTAGTTTCTTCTTTTTAGTTTTGCCCAATTAGCTCGTGATTGATCAATAAAATTCTTGAATGTCGACCTAACGTATATACTCTGCGACCTCGGAAATCTCCTATACCGATTTTCACATGAACCTCATCATACATTACAAAACTTATCCGCCATATTGCATAAACGCACAAAATTCATATCTTTGGTATGTGTCATTTTTCAAAAAAATCCTCGAACAGGTCGATTTTAGTTTTGTAAATGCTACATTTTGTCACTATACCAAAATTTATGACGTCATTGGTTTTTGAGTTATGACGCCATCATAATTTTTTTTAAAGGAATTAGACATTTTTGTTTACAGTTTTTGGTGGTATATTCCTTTAGCTTTCTGGTGGTAAAAAAATGATATTACCTGAGCCATTCTTTTGGAGAAATTACATTTTATGTAAAAATAGCTTGCCTTTCGCAAATTCACGAGTAATGTTCCACTTTCTTATGGACTGATAAATCTTGTTGCCTACATTTTTGTTTTAACTAACATGGAAACATTTGACATAAAAACAAAACAAAGAAAATAATAAAAAAACAATCGACTTAACAGAGAGATACAGGCCTTTCTGTGTAAAGTATCGATAACTTTTTTATTCCTGGCACGTGTGGAACCTCAGTTTTGTGACACTTCTGAGACAGTGTAAAACTAGTGAATGCAATGCCGCGTTTAAGTGAATGAGAACGCGTAGAACTTTTGATGATGGTTGAATATGGTGATAGGTTGAGAACTCATCGGGAAGCATGTGCTATTTTCAATGCGAAGTATCCCGAAAAGCAAATTTCTACATCCACTGTAAGTAGATTGGTGGCTAGGTATGATGAATCTCGCAGTGTAGCTGACCTCCCTCGATTTGGTCGCCCTAGCACAAGCAACGAAACCAAATTGAATATTCTTCTAGAAAGTGAGGAAAACCCTCATCTTTCGACAAGGCTTTAAATCATAACGTGAGTCAAAACCTCTGTTGTACGTCTATTGAAAAAAGAAAAATACCATCCATACAAGGTGCAATTAATCCACGAATTGAATGAGGACGATCCAGATTGGCGCTTACAGTTTTATGAACAGTTGATGACCTTGTGCGATGAAAACCCAAATTTTTTAACGAACTCTGTTTTTTCTGAAGCTACATTTTTTTTAGGGGGGACTGTACATCGGCATAACTGTAGGTATTGGTCACGCGAAAATCCTCATTGGACTCAAGAAGCCCATACACAGCGACGAGGCAAAGTAAACGTGTGGGCAGGTGATCGTTTAGTGGAACCTTTTTTTTTAAGAAAATCTTACGGCCGCAAGATATTTACAGGGTTTGCGAGTTGAGATAGTGTCAGCCTTAGCAGTTATGTTTCCGAACAATGAAGATGAAGATATTCCTGCTGAAAACGTCTGGTTTCAGCAAGACGAGGCCTCACCTCATTTTGGGAAAGCAGTGCGTCAGTTTTTATATGACACTTTTACTGGAGGGTGAATAGGTCGTCGAAGTCCGATTGAGTGGCCCCCCGTTCACCGGATTTAACCCCGTTAGACTTTTTTCTTTGGCGTTACTTAAAGTCAAGGGTGTATTTTAACAGACCGGATTATCTATGATAAGTCTTTAGTAAGAGTTTGAAATAATTACGAGTATTTTTTGCTAGTAATATATTCATTTCCTCAATTCTATTTTAGATTACTCTTACATTGTAGGGAATTTGCATTTGCATTTAATTATATTTTATGATTATACCTGTATTGGTAATTTTACCATAAATAATTATTGCATAAATACGTATTACCTGGTAAGTGACTATTCAGTCCATTTTAAACTTTGAAAGAAGTCGCACTGGAAAGTGTATCCTTGGTGTAGGATACCGAAACACGTGTATGTGAAAGTTTCTAAAGTTTTTTTGGTAAGTGTTTTTGTTTTTAGTTGTTGTTTTTTTTTTGTTTTGTTGAACGGGATAATTAAAAATTAAAATTAACATTATTGTGACAGTTACGCTGTACGTAATGTGCATATTTCTTTCTTTTAATTCAATGTTGTTCGTGGCATATAGCCAGCAAAGTATTTTGTTTAGAAAGATATATGTTTTTGTACTTATCTATGATAAGTCTTTAGTAAGAGTTTGAAATAATTACGAGTATTTTCTGCTAGTAATATATTCATTTCCTCAATTCTAATTTAGACTCTTTCTATCCTTATTACGTAAACTACTATAAGCTATTCCTTTTAATATACAGGGTGTTTCAGTTAAAAGTCCCCAGGCCATTATCTCTAAAATTAATAAAGATATTTTATTTTTGTAAATGGCAGATGATTGATACCAAAGAAAGGTTTAAATAACGGTGATTAGAATTTTTCCTCAACAGCACACAGAGATGGCGCTGCGATGCAAAACTATTTTTTGATGGCTGGAACCTTGAAACACCAGTCATGTGATTAAACAATAATTTGTGAATAATTTTGACGGTATAGAGAATTTACAAAAAACAAGCCGTTTTGGAGTTACATGAGTTTCTTTCATTAATGCCAGTACACGTGAATTTAGATAAATCCCTATAATTTATTTATTATTTATTATAGAATATTGGTTACCAAACACTTTTTTTCAAGATAAGGAAAGTGATATAATACACTATCATAAAATTATGTTTACCACTTCCGGCCAAACCGGAACTAACATGATGAACCAATATCCATATGTTCCTACATATTACATTTTTTTTTCTAATTGCGCTTCTAATAAAACGGCTCCCAAAACTTAAAGTAAGTAAGACAACAAAGAAAATACACACTAATTTAGAATGGTAATGAAAAATCAACTTGAGAGATATTAGTAGGCTTTGATTTAATTTTAAGTTTGACAGTTATTAAACAAAGTTTGTAGTTGCTGCATTTCAATCATAGTTTCAAACAGAAATAGTGTACTTAGAAACAATTCAAAGCAAATTAATCCAAATAAGGCAATAAAAAAAAATAAATTTAAAAAATGGTTAGATACACCAATGAAGATAAGTTAAATATGATTTTAATATACGGTGAATGCAAAAGAAATTCCCGACAAGCAAAACGATTGTTTTGTTTACGATTTCCAAATAGACCTACACCCGATAAAAAAACATTTATCATGCTGTTTAAAAATTTAAGAAACTGGGGTAGTTTTAAGAAAACTATTCGTAACAGAAATAGGCCAGTAAGAAACGATGAAAATACAGCCTTGGTGTTAAATAGTGTTGTCAACAATCCTCAATGTTCTCTCCGGAAATTGGCATCGGAAACTAATCTGTCGATATCTTCGTGCCATAGAATATTAAAATCAAATAAATACCATCCATACAAATTAAAATTGATCCATCATTTAAGGCCTGGTCATTATGAACGAAGATTACATTTTCTAGCTGAATTTTCAGTTCTTTCTGAAGAATGCCCAAATTTTTTAAAAAATGTGCTCTGGAGCGATGAAATCCGTTTTCACAACAACGGAGTTGTGAGTAAGCATAACTGCCGATACTGGTCACAAAATAATCCTAGATGGATGAGAATGACCCGAAATCAGGTAACTTTTGGAGTTAACGTGTGGTGTGGAATATTAAATTCATATATTATTGGGCCATATCTATTCCATGGAACTTTAAATGGAAGAAAATATGAGATATTTTTGAGAAATGTATTGCCAGGATTATTAGAGACTATCCCTCACAACCAGGAGAATATTTGGTTTCACCAAGATGGTGCACCACCCCATAACTCAGTACTAGTCAAAGATTGTCTTAATGAAATGTACCCTCAGAGATGGATTGGTACTAATGGAGTAGTCAGATGGCCAACACGATCACCTGACTTGACTCCATTAGATTTTTACCTTTGGGGGTATTTAAAAAGTGTATTGTACATTGAACCCATTGAGGATATGGCCGATTTGTATAATAAAATATATGCAAGTGTTGCTGCTATAAATAGACATACGTTACAAAAAGTTTGCAATGAAGAGTTACTGAAACGGTACAATATGTGTATTCATGAAGAAGGGAGAAATTTTGAACATTTAATATAATAAGTACCTACTAATAAGAAAGAAATTAGTTTAATTTCATTTTTAATAATATTTTGATAGTTTTTAAATGTTTGTTTATAAAACTTTTGTTTACGTTCTTTACTGAATTGTTAATATAAATTTAGCCCATTCTAAATTAGTGTGTATTTTCTTTGTTGTCTTACTTACTTTAAGTTTTGGGAGCCGTTTTATTAGAAGCGTTATTAGAAAAAAAAATGTAATATGTAGGAACATATGGATATTGGTTCATCATGTTAGTTCCGGTTTGGCCGGAAGTGGTAAACATAATTTTATGATAGTGTATTATATCACTTTCCTTATCTTGAAAAAAGTGTTTGGTAACCAATATTCTATAATAAATAATAAATAAATTATAGGGATTTATCAAAATTCACGTGTACTGGCATTAATGAAAGAAACTCATGTAACTCCAAAACGGCTTGTTTTTTGTAAATTCTCTATGCCATCAAAATTATTCACAAATTATTGTTTAATCACATGACTTATGTTTCAAGGTTCCAGCCATCAAAAAATAGTTTTGCATCGCAGCGCCATCTCTGTGTGCTGTTGAGGAAAAATTCTAATCACCGTTATTTAAACATTTCTTTGGTATCAATCATCTGCCATTTACAAAAATAAAATATCTTTATTAGTTTTAGAGATAATGGCCTGGGGACTTTTAAGTGAAACACCCTGTATATTATCAGATTGCATGGAAGCTACCAATAGACAAAAATTCGCTTGAAATATCTATACAATACAACAAATATATAGATACGATTTAAAAAAGCTTATGGCTCTTTCATCAAAATCGTAATGTTATAATTTATGGCACAGTAAATTATGGTCAATAGTATCGAATCCTTTAGAGAAATCTAATGATGTCAGAACTGTGGCAAGTTTGTATCATGGGTTTGTAAAATATTTTCAATAACGCTCTGTGGTTGTATTATGTCTTGCGCGAAAACCAGACTGATGCATGGGGAGTAACATATTTGCCGGGAAATATGCTGTATCTGATGTTGAGCAATATGACCTTCGAGTCAAGTTGCAATCTTTAACAAACCTACAAGTACTAGTTACTTTTCTAGTATGATATAACTCTATTCTGAATGGTATCTCCTCCAATTTAAATTCAAAATTATGTTGGAATAATCTGGTAACGGTAATTTGAAAAAAAAAACAGTACTATTGTCAACCGCCGAACACAATCTAATTTACCTTCGTCAAGAAAAAACAACACACCAGGCAGTTATAATTTCGTCCCGGACGTATCAGAATATGATTTATATCAGTAACGTCTCCAGTTTGCTCTGGGGCAAACTTAGTGCTATCTAAATCAGGCAATAAATAAAAAAAGGTATCCGTCTAGTCATCTCAGCCGGTAGCGGCCTAGCCACATCGCAGATTATATTTGTAGCGTCATCTCTCGTGGTTAAGCAGCTTTTGTTGATAAAACCCTTAATTATAGCCTCTCAAACAAGTGTTTTCACCTGAAGCGCCGACATAGCCTTCGCTGTTACCGATATCACGGACAAGTTCCATTTTTCTACCGACGACGCGCGGAACGTCGAGCTAAAATTATTTCAATATCTGCGATAGTCAGTGAAAAAACGGATTCTTTAAGTGTTTGGGAGATAAACCAAAGTGGAAGGGTGATAAACCGAGACTGGTTTAATCTTACTCGCTGGTAGGTTTTTTTTCAGAAAATACTGATAATTATTGAAGTTAATAAAATATTACAAAAGTGATACCAACAAGAAGATACCTAAGGCGGTAGCTATTTTCATATGAGGGCAGACCACCTAGGGAATGATGTACATATTGATTGTATTTAAATTAATGGCTTAACGGGTGAAGCTACATTTTAATATCTGTAGCCCGAAGCTGAGGGTACAAGGTAGCCCAAGTTGTTTAAATAAATATGAGAAAATTTTTGAGAGTTAGGCGACCAAAAAAGGTAGTTTTTCTTTAATTTTCTGCTTTCAATAAACCAATGAGTATATTTATTTTCATAATTTCAGCAAATTGTATTGGTGGGATAGAAAAATGTCTTGACCACATTATGATAAGTAGCAAATAACTCTGGATTAGTATATTTGATGTTTTTAATGATACCTTTATTAACGTTAACGTCCATGTATAATGGAAAATGTATAAATGTGTATGCCTTAATATAAATCTTTCCGATTCAAAGACAATTGTTTCTTCTTTTTACTTGACTGACGTCCTGTCAACCCACCAAAGCTGTTTTTCATTAGCTCATTAATGATTTCAGGCCAACGTGTTGGTAGTCTTCCTCTTCTCTTACCACTTGGTTTTCCCTGGACAATCAAACGTTTTATATTGTGCTCTGTTCAGTTCATGCGGCCGAAAGTTGAGAGAATTCGAGAAAATACGATGCTGGATGATTGTTTTGGCGGACGTATTGTCACGCTGAAAAGTGCTCCTTGGGGTGGTTTGGCTTATTTGTTAACCAAATGCACCACGTCCACAGATATCCCCCACATTACTCAGAGCAGTACCGGTGACACCCAGGGCTAAAGTTACTTAAATTGGCTTGGCGTACAAGAGGGTTTAATTCAGTTATTGATTGAATACTTTAGCAACGGATTTTAATCAGTTTTTTGTTGAGACACCGATTCGATTAGTATCTCAAACTTATCCTAAAAATATAGGGAGTAAGGCAGAGTCAAATGTCTTTAACCAATATTCAGTGTATCTTAAACCTTTCACAGAAAGATAACTATTAACTCTATTAAATGGAAAATTAAAAAATAAAAAGTCGTCGGGGCAGATGACATTCCATGTTTTATTTTAAAACGGATCCTTGATGTAATTATAGGGGTCCATTGACGTACCTAATTAATAGATCCTTTGAATCTGGCATGTTTCCGCAAAATGTAAAGACTGGGAAAGTTACTCCATTGTATAAAAAAAAAAGAACCATGTTATTTACAAAATTATAGACCAGTTGTCATTTCATTTGGATTTTCAAAAATTTTCGAATATGCGTTTTTAGATCGTCTTTTATATCAAATAATCAGCACGGCTTCTGTGTAAGCAAGTCTACATCATCTGCAATGTTATTATATTATCAAATCATAGAGTATGTTGAGGCAGGCGAATGTCCAGCGGTGATCTTTTGCGATCTGAGTAGGGCAATCGACTTTGTCAATCATATACAACTATTGTGTATTATAGAAACGTATGGCATAAGAGGCGTCGCACTGAATTGGATATCAACATTCCTACAAGATCGCAAACAATATGCATCTTTAAAAATTGAAACTGAGAAAAACGTTGATTGCTTGGATGTAGCATATTCCAAAATTCGTTTCTTAGGAACTGTAAAAACTGCATGCTATTCATATTACCTTCAAAAAAGAAAGGACCAATGATTGTTTCATTGAGTAGCCCACACCAAACATAACATAACATAACTTTTTGGGAATATTGTCTTTCACAATTAATAACCCAAAATCTACAGTTTTGTGACGATACCACCCCATTTGTGGTAAAAGTTGCCTCATCGCTGAATAAAGTAGTTTTCAAAAAAATGCTGTCATTAAGATACTCTCCTTGAGCCCACAAGCAAAATTCCATCCGTGTTTCATCATCACCAGGTTCCAACGTATGTAAAAACTTGGGTTTGAATGGTTTTACCTTATTCTTTTTAAGGCATCAGCGAATATTTTCTCTAGGTAAATTCAAATCTAAGCTAGCTACTCTTACACTGGCATTTGGATTGTTATTAAAATAATTTAAAACGGTCTGCTCGTACCTGGGTCTTCTTTGTACATTATCCGTTCTTATAATACGCCTTGTCAGAGCGTCACACTCATTAAAAATTTTGATTATTTTAGAAACGATACTTTTAGTGATGTTGGGCCTATTCGGGTGCCTATTATTAAATATCTCACATACCACTCCCAAAGTTCTGTCATTAACCTCTCTAAGGCGCACAAGTTCAATTTTTTCTACTACGTTTAGAGTATCCACAATTTTAACTTCAAACTAATAAACTAATACTCGATAATAGTATCAATTTTATAATTTCAATAACAATATACTCTGAGTATATGCGTATTTTAAAGATTTGACGTCTGACTTTAAAATTTGTTTTCCATGGCACCCTATTATTTCTGTCATTACTCAATAAAAAGATAATATTTAATAAAACTGTCCACTTGATTTATCTTTCCATTGTTTATTTTTCATGGGATACTTCGATTTTTAGAAAAAATCACGTAAAAGTAATTATAAAATATTACCTACATTAATTTTGTCATATACTGTCATATTTAATATTTTTTCACGAAATTCTGGATTTATCCATTTGAGATGTTTTTGAATCCAGTGGTATAGTTAGATTTTATAAAAAAAAGTCGCTAATCAAATTTGTCCATTTTTGACATTGAAAAAAAATCATAGTAGGTCTTGAAAATTAAAATTTCTCTCTAAATTTTTATCATAAAATAGAGTTTTCGATGGCCTATCTTTTGTTGGGTTTTTTTCGCCCTTTTGGGAAATACCCTGTACGAATCCGTGGGTTCTAAATAATTTTAACAAGGGGTAAACCACTAACACTTTATTCAATAATTTACTGACTATACAATACTTCAAAATAACCTTTACACTTTGTTGACTTGATATTTAACTTCACTTTCGTTACCGAACGTTACTTTCCTAAAAACTTCTCTTTAATAAACGTCTCTGCCTGCGCCGGTAATCGCGCCTTATATACTCTGAAATTGCCTCTAGATCCATCCAGAACCAATCAATAAACTTCTTCTACCACAGTCTAGAAAACTCTATCTCTTTCTACAAGTTTCCAGTCACTATTAGGCATAGGCGTCTCCAGTTTCAAGGGGGTGTAATACATAACACTTAAAAAAAAAGCCCCGTATAAATCAGATAATAGACACATTTTTTCAACTCAAAATGGGTCACACTGTAGATGCTTACGTCAAGTAAGCCGTTTTTTCTTTTGCTCCTCGTTCTCCTTCACTCGCTACTATATTTTTATAAATAGTTAGTACGATTTCTTGCGTTCTTTCGCATATGGGAAATGGTACTACCAGTGCTAAAAAAGGGAATATTTGCATTCTGCAACGCCCGACTGCAGTGTCACTGGTTTTTATTAAAAAACATACAAATCTGTGGTTAAATCTAGAAGTGGGTCCCTATTTGATGATACAGGTATGACACCCACATTCATCCACTCGAACCTAACACCGATCATATAGTCGGTCGTGGTCCAATGGCTATCTATTAGTGTATACCTCAATCTACTGTCTACTGGCACAATTACGTTTTTTGTACACCTATCAAAAAACCCGTTCCTGGCCTCACCCTGCCTACCTTTGTAATTTATTCCTCCGAGATGACTCAATTGCTCTTTCAAAATTACTCTATTATGCAAGTCCAGTCAACAAATCAAAAAAACAAATAAAAATGCTCCATCAAATACATTATTCTACCTGGTACGAGTGGTCTGTAATTGACACACCATTTCGTATTAAGTTTCCTCTTAATATCAAAATGATAACGCCGGGCCTTAATTAATGCCTTGCTGCTCCTTACAACCATTAATTATGGCCGTACACAAAAAAGTGAAACAACTGACAGTGGGTCCAGATAGGAAATTTGGGTCGCTTAATTTTTAATAAGCATACATGACGCGTACAGATTACAACCAGAGTTTTTTCTTTTTGTGAGCTGAGAGCCATACTGGTATTTCGAAATTAGACGTAGCTGAAGCGCTTAAAAATTAAACGAGTAGGAGTTGTAGTCGAGCACGGCCGACCTCGAATACCTATTTGAATAATATAGAGTGCAATTATTAATTTCTATCTTTCGGCCCGTTGGCACTTTTTGATAAAATGTATGACCTTACCAGATATGTTACTTATACCCTGCAGATTACGTAAGCACACACGTGAAGAACTTGATGGACAGGCATTCCATCCACCTGAACTATTTTCAATTTCTTTCTCTTTCTCTATTTTCCTCCTTAAAGGTTCTCTAGTTCTTTTGCGAGTGAAATTAGAATAGCAATTTCGGTATCAAACCAAACCAAAATTATTTGTTTTTCGAAATGATATAGTTCTAAAATACAGATCATTCTTTGGTTACTTTTTTTTTCACGGAGTTTTAAACAGTCAATGAATATAACAAACGATTTCTCAAAACCCTTGTTTGCAGGGCCCGCATTCATACAAATTAAGCATAATTTCCTACGAATCTGTTTTACATTAAATTTTAATTTTGTCTCAATCTCGCTTTCAGAACTTGCGCTATCAGTAGTACTTTCCATTTTAATTTCTTCTAAAAAGCACATACATCAGTTACCTATATGGTAGAATATTTTATGAAAAAAAATACATGTCAGCGAACAAGGAGTTTCTTATATAACGTGTTGTTCTATTATACAAAAATTGTATGTAGTCCATATAACACTGAATTAATATTCAACAAATATTAATCATTTTCAAGACATACATTTCAAAATATTATAAACCTCGGGTGTTACACAGCGTCCATCTAATACATAGAGCCACTGGAATCCCTATGATTAGGGATTTCATGGATGAAATCTCACGGGCATTCTTAACAACTAAAATTCAACAATCGGCGCTGACCATAAACCTTACCAACAGAAGAATACATGACGGACGACAAATGCATAAAGTACTTCACCAGCGACTCCCTGTCTTTCACGAAAGACGGTAAGAATAACCACTGACGGACAACATAAAAACAGACAAAACACAAAACAATAAAAACTACATCCTCATTCCCACAAAATCGCTGACAAACTAATATATATCCCAAAACTTTTTCACCATATAACCCAAGATGATATTCATCGACCATTATCTACAGCAGGTTTTTAGTTCTGTATTTTCCTGTGTTTCTGAAATATAATGCACAAAACAATTATGAAATCTAACATCTGAATTATCACAATTTCCTCGGGAAAAATAAAATCAAATGCTCACAGATTCTAAACAAATACGCCAATGCGGCTTACTAGAAGCATTCGTTTTGGGTCTCCAACTCGTCAACAGGCCTTCCTCATTTTAGAATATATTTTTGTATTATAAAATGTAGTTGAATGTATATTATGTGATTGTAAAATGAAATATTTACAAGAATGCAATGTTAAAATAGCTAAAAAATAATAAATATATTTAAGTGGCAAATGGCGTCCATTTATATAATGATAGGCCATTACGGGTGGGTAGTACAGGTTGTTGAAACAGTCTTAAAGTAGTGGAGAGTGAAAATCAGCAACGAACGCATGCCGCTGAGAAGCTTCGAAAATTGATATCACGCTACACATTAAATATCTTTGTTATTAAATTCTCAAAAAATCTGATTTAAGAACCATTGCAATCTGGAAAATATGGCAAATATGGCAAATATTTAATAAAAAATATATTTTTTGATAGATATAATAGTGTGAGAGATATCGTCGTGTGAATGGAAAAGTAGACGAAAAATAATTAATTTTCAGAACGGAGAAAATGAGGATTTTTGTTTTTTACTGCCATGTAAGCGACTTTTGTCAACGCGAGCACTCTACTATAATATTTTGTTCGAGCACGGCACAATTCACTTTAGGTGGTGTAAATGAGATCAAGCACATAGCCACAAGTATCTTCTGCACACCCCGCAGGGTGTATGTTCTTACTCTCATGATAATGATTGTTTATGTAACATAATAGGGTCACAACCCCGCTTGTAATTTTGCGTAACTTTCTTTACTCCGGAAGATTTTTTTCACAATTCCTTTATCTGACACGGTCACGATTTTGTTTTAAACAATAAGTGGGGATCTAACAAATGGCCAAAGTCTTAAATTCGGGTTGTGAATGTTTGTGACACCAATAAATGACATAATCTGAATTTTCAACCTCGTAAATGTCCCGAAATTAAATTAAATTGTCTATTATTTAAATAATGAAGGTTTGCTTGAGTAAAAAAAAATAGATAATAGGTGCAAATTTCATATAACATTCAAATAATTAATGTATTCAAATACTCCTGTGAATGTGCAACCTCACAAAACATCCGGGATATATTATATATCTAAATATCTAAGATCCAACAGCTGAAAATTAGTACTATTATAGTCGCGTCATTTTAGCATTTTACTTCTTAAAAAAAAAAGGTACAGGGTCAATCATTTTTGTTGCAAAGAGTTCAGAAAGGCATTTAGAAAAAACTGTATCTTTTATTTTTTGGCGGAAATGTTTGGTTTCATTTTTTGTCCAATAAATTGGCCAATATTAATGGCCAATGTAATTAAATTAATTGAAGAATTTGTTATCATACACAATATGCCATAGAGTTAGACGAAAATGGTTACTCGAGGATTTTTATTGTCGCTGATCACGAATCTGTAGTCCAGTTTGGGAAATTCAAAATGGCGGACCGGAAGTCGGGCCATTTTCCAGATAAACTGAGGATGGATATCTTGGCCTTGAAAATCTGTACTCGGGGTTTTCGAAGTCGCAGATTACAAATCCTAGGTCTAATTTGGTAAATTCAAAATGGCGGACCGGAAGTAGAATCAATTTATCAAAAGAAACTCGTATTTTTTTCGTTCTTAGGCTGAAATTGAGTGCTCGGGGGTTTTTGAGGTCGCTGAGTACGAATCAGAGGTCCAATATACGAAATTAAAAATGGGGGAAGGGAATAACAGTCCATTTCTCTGGAGAACTCGTATTTCTTTCTTTCCTGGGCTGAAAGTGGGAACCCGGGGGTTTTCGTTATCGCTGATAATCCAATTAGGGATAATTCAAAATGGCGGACCGGAAGTAGTATATTTTTCATGAAATACTCGTATTTTTCATACTTTCAGCCTAGGAAAGTAAAAAATACGAGGTTTTCCGGAGTAACTGATTGTTCTTCCGGTCAGCCATGTTGAATTTCGTAAATTGGAACTCTGATTCGTGATCAGCGACCTCAAAAATCCCCGAGTACTCATTTTTAGCCCAAAAATTGAAAAAATATGAGTTTTTCCCGATAAACTGACTCCACTTCCGGTCCGCCATTTTGAATTTACCAAATTAGACCTCGGAGTCTTAATGAGCGACCTCGAAAACTCTCGAGTACAGATTTTCAAGGTTCGTTTCTTCTGGAAAATGGCCCGATTTCTGGTCCGCCATTTTGAATTTCCCAAATTGGACTTCAGATTCGTGATCATCGACCCCAAAAACCCCCGAGTAATCAATTTCGTCTAATTCTATGGCATATCGTGTATGATAACAAATTTTTCAAGTAATTTAATTAAATTGGCCATTAATGTAGGTCAAGTATTGGAAAAAAAATGCGACCAAACATTTCCGCCAAAATACAGGATGTAATTAGTTTCATGTCTTTAAAAAAAATTGGTGGTAGGGAACGACAAGACAAACAAAAAAACCTTATATAACATGGGGTCTAAAGCTCATAGTTTTGGAGAAAAAAAATAAACAAAAATTTCGCAAATTTTCAATAAAATCTTTTGAGAACTGCTGGAATATTGAGGTAGGTTTAGATCGTCGCGCGTGTCTTTGCCTATGATACTCAATATTTGTGTAGATAGCTATAAAATGTCGGCGGTCTTTAGCGATGTGGTAAATAAGATGAAAGACGTCGACGTTTTCTGAGTGTTTAGTAGATCTGATCTGAAGAAAACTATAACCCTGACTCTCCCTTATGCAATATTTAGTTACTGTGAGTGTTTCGTTATGTACACACGTCCAACCCGCCGTTCGCTGTTTTTGTTATTTTTAAATTTCGGGTCGCTGTCTATTTATAGTGAAGATTTATTTTATTGACTTTACCGTTCAAGTCGTTAAATTCTTGATTACGTACAGACACAACTTACTTGTTCGTTCTTTTTGTATTCCGTTTTGGATTTTGGACCAAGTTTTTCTTTTATTTTTCTTTATTGACAAAGTTAGTTGATAGTTTATTGTTTAGTGTTGAACGGAGTACGTATGTCCTTAATTCGACGTACCGAACTGTGTATTGATTATGCAGATGCAGAGATTTCGAATAATTTACTTAGGTGGTAAGCTTTTAACCCAGGACACTCATTTATTTTACAAGCGTTAATAAATCACATTTAAATATTCTAAATTATAAACATTAATCCAATATTTTGTTCCAAATTAAAAGACACACATGTAAAGAAATGCTCTGTTTAAACTTCTATGGCCATTATTTGCTTGCAGTTGTGCAGGAAGAGATAACGAATTATTTACCTCTTTATAATTTCCTCAGTTCGGTTGAGGCGGTCCATCAAAGGCGGTCGATGATCCAAGGCCTTTGCACTTTTTTATGACAATTTAAGAGTTGTATAATTGGGAACTACAAGTTTATCGACCAAGAAAAGCAGTGGTTCTCAATTATTTTCTACATTAATATATAAAAAAAAAATTAAAATGTCGACCTAGGTCAGTTTTTTTCAAAGTGCCCCTAGAGGGAGAAGTCATAAAGGTTTTTTTGTTTGTCTACTCGGTCCCCATTACCAGTTTTTTTAATGACATGAAATTGATTACACCCTGTATAAAAGGTACTGTTTTTTCTAAATGCCATTTTTGAACTCTTTGCAACAAAAATGAAATCAATTGATCCTGCACCTTTTTTTTTAGAGGTTTTCAGATTTTTCATGCTAAAATGACGCGACTATACGCTTATGTTTAATTAACAAGTGAAAAAAACTACATTTTGATATGCTTTTAATCCAATTTGTTGGGATGATTCATAACATTTTCAGCAGAGGGTCGCAAGATGACTCAGTGCTTTGACATGTTCTATTTTTCTTTTTCTTTTTGCATTGACTAAAGTAAAAGCTAACTACATTTTGAAACACGGAAAGGGCATCGGTTCTATTTTTATTTAGTAAATGAAAATAAGGAAATGAATGATGATATTTTAAATATAATATTACATTATTTTTTTGCACCTCTGTCGCACGGAGAATTAATCAATTTGTAATATTTTTTTTAATAATTCTATGGAATGCACTTTCGTAAATAACTCGTTTATTTTAAGTTTTTCGAAAAAACTCTATTTTAGATTTTTTGTCCAAAAAGGTCCATGCCTTATACTGGTTATAGAGATCGATCGATGGGATACTTAATTTTCGATTTTTATTAGGAAACTGTTCGGAATTTGTAGAATTTATCAAAAAAATCAAGTTTTCCAGGATTTGTAGATTCGATTTTGTTTTCTCAAATTTCTCCCAAACGTCAGCTATTAGACCTAATCGAGCCCTACAATTGCCATTTTTGAAAATCAAAATCGGACATTCGGTTCGGGAGTTATTAATTTCTCTGAAAAATCATACTCGGCCCTGGAAAATATACTTGCGGTCAACGGATTCGGGTCGCCAGCAATAGGCTTGATTTGTGGCCGGGTACCTTTGATCCCACCAAGTCTCATCGAAATCGATCAATATTCTGGACAGTTATCGTGCTTCCTAGCCCGATTTCGAGAAAACCAGTTTTTTGCAAAAAAAATCAATTTTCATTTGTTTTTCGACATAGCCACTGGTATACTTATTTGTAGAGCTTTGCGAGCGGCACCATTCCTTTTTTGAAATGTCTCGATCCGACTACCCGTTATCGAGTTATTCAATTTCTCCCGAAAAACTCGAAACGTCTGTATCGGGTACTTCCGGTTTCCGAACGGAGCCGAGCTTTCGGCGTTAAGGTTTTCTAAAGACCTCCTATTAACCACCCAAGTTTCATCGCAATCCGAAAACGGATTAAGGGGGCTGGGCGTGACGGACAGACCGACAGACCGACAGACAGACAGACAGACAGACCGACAGACCGACTGACCGACGGACGGAATTTTCTAAATTCGCTCTCGAATCGATAGATATGACTTTCACATCGATCCGACGTTTTTTTCGGGTTTCGACGGTGCACCGGAAAAATGCTAAACGTATACTACATTTTTTTTCAAAATGTAGTAACAAGTAAAGTTACGGAAAACAAGTTTTTGGTTTGTATAAATTTATCTTTAGATTTTACGAAAATACGTCCGTGGAAGAAGTTGTTACCTACAAACCGCATTAAAATCGGTTAATTAGTTTTTTAAAATGCACAAACTGCTAGAAACGCAGTTTCTTAATTAATTTTTAACTTTAAAAATAATTATCGTAGACGTAACAAACTTTGATAGATAAGTTTTGCTGTGTTTTTATATTTGAAATCTCCCTATTCTTCCGGGGTGTCTGGTTATTGACCTACCAGTGACATTAATGGAACAAAAAACAAATCAGATTCGCGAAATGCCAGGAAATGCTTTTTTTCTTTCACTTCTGTCGGCTCGAATTTTCGATTTCGCCTATGCAATTAATGATGCCGTGAAAATGCCAATTTCAGTCTTTCGATATCGACATTATAGGAGGTCTTCCTGCTGATTTATTTATTTAGTTATGAACATTTAAAAATTTCATGTTTTACTTTTTCCAACGAGACTAATTAAAATTTCAAGTCCACCCCGACCATAGCACATCGCGTTAAGCGGCGACATTCACAGCGGATTTCTCGGTTCGAATCCTGTACGGGTGTACTTATGGATGCTTTAAAATCACTAAATATCCAACAGAATTCGACAACTGACTTACCGGGCAATATGAATGACCCGGATGATATTAACGACTACTTTATTTCTCATGTGAGGAAACAATAAATTTTTATCGTTCAAGGAAATGCAAAAATAATGTGAGTTTTGATTTGAATATGACTTCAACTGAAATAATTAATAAGGTTAATCTAAAATCTAATTCTTGTGGTTCTGAGAAGATTTCCCTAGTAATGTTAAAATACAGTTTTCCAGTCATTGGTGACTATCTCACTAACATTATGAATTGTTGCCTGGAACAAGGGTACTTCCCTAAACAATGGAAAGAGGCACTAGTTAGTCCTTTGCCAAAGGTCAATAATCTTCAAAATATATCTGACTTGCGTCCTGTAAGCATTTTAACGGTTCAATCAAAATTTTTGAGAAAATTGTTCACCAGCAATTAAGTGATTAACAGCCGGTTTTACAATCGCAAGTTAACGTTCATGTTAGTTGACTTTTACTTGCAGGTTAACTATAACTTTACCGACACATGCGTTTTTCAATGTAAAGTTAAATGATGATTTGTAAACGAGAGGTTGTGAATAAAATTTATAATGTTGGTACTGGAAAAATGGGTAATATACATAAAATGTATTAATTTTGGTCCAAAGTCACGTCACCTGCTATCAAATATAAATGTCAGAAGCAATTTATGAGTTAGTGGTCTATTACTAAGTAAGTAGGTAGTATTTAGTCTCGATCTATTTAAAAAATCTCTTCCATCGTATTCTTCGAAAAAGTTAGGTCTATACAGGATTACCTTGGCTACTCATCACTGCTATATGCATTTACTTCGTACATATCCATTTTTAGGCAAAATATCAAAAAATTATTTTGTGACAGTTATTTTATAGGTTACAAATTGCCAGTAAACTGCCAACTTCTAGTTAGCCCACACCTCGTCTGCTAGTAAAGTTAACTACTAGATAACTACCACATCGAAAATGACCAGATATTGTAAAACCCAATTTCTATAATAACCTGAAAGTTAACTCTGACTGGAAGTTAACTAGCGATTGTAAAACCGGCTGTATGTCAAAGAACACAAAATTATTCCTTTATTTCAATTAGGTTTCCGAAAGGGTCATAGTGCAACAACTGCCTTAGTAAATGTGACCGATAATATATTTAGAGCCCTAGATAACAAACAAGCTACAGTTTTAGTTCTGCTCGATTTCACAAAAGCATTTGATAAATTAAATCATCAACTTTTATGTGCAAAGTTGCAGTATTTTGGTTTTTCCGACATAACTGTAAATTTTATCAAATCTTATCTGACTAGTCATAGTCAGAAAGTATTTATTGAAAATAATTATTCTCGTAGACAGTTAACATCATCCGGTGTGCCTCAAGGTTCTGTACTGGGACCTCTTCTTTATCTCTTGTACACAGCAGATATGTTTGTAAACATACAGCACTGTTCTGTGCAAGCATATGCCGATGATACACAACTTTATTTCTCATTCGATCCTAGCAATTACCGCGCAGCTACAAACTTAATAAATATTGACTTGCAAGAAATTTATAATTTTGCTACAAAACATAATTTAAAAATTAACCCAAACAAATCGACACTAACGATTTTTAGTCAAAATATATATCACCAAACGCTATGTGAAAATATAAATATTTTAATAGTTAATAGTAGACTCCCAACAGCAAACTCAAAAAATTTAGGTATCATATTTGAATCTAAACTCAGATTTATAACACATGTTAACAAATTGGTTCAAAAAACATATGTTGTGCTGAAACTTCTTTATGCCAATATACATATAATTAATTATAAACTAAGGAAAAAACTGTGTGAATCTTTAGTTTTATCTATTCTTAATTATGGTATTATTGTGTATTTTTCATGTCTCGATAAGAGCACAATAAATAGGTTACAAAAAATTCAAAATACCTGCATTCGCTATATTTTTGGATTAAAGAAATTTCAACATGTCTCACAGAGACGTTTGCAACTTGGTTGGCTTAATTTTGAAAATACCTACAAATATCACCTGCTGATGTTTGTCCATAGAGTTCTTACTACTTCAGTGCCGGAGTATCTTAAGCAAAAACTTGTAAGTCAAAGAAGTATCCATAATATTAATATAAGATCTACTGATATTTTGACCATGCCACAACATGGTACTGCCATTTTTCTGCGCTCTTTCTCCTACAACGCCATATCAAATTATAATCTGCTTGAAAATTATTTGAAACATTTCTCCATAAATGCATTTAAGTAAAAAATTAAAATTTTTTATTTAACCAACAGTGTACGTAATATGTGTAAAACTAAGTAAAGTGTATGTATTTATTTTCAATTGCTTATTTGACAATTTTGTATTGTGTATGTAATTCTGCGTTAATTAATTATTCTTAGTCAGTTTATTATTATTTTGTTTGTTACTTGAACGAATTCTACTAGTTTAATATAAATATCTACTTAGTGCAAGTATCTTGTTATCATGTTTTTAAGGGTATAAGTGGTGGAATAGCTGTTGAGTTAAACTTTAGATTAAGAAATTGTATTTCTTTTTTCTAATAAAGACCATTTATTATTATTTTTATTATTATTATTATTATTATTATTATTATTATTATTATTATTATTATATTTCTTAACCTAAAATTACATCGCATTTATTTGCTTATTTCTACAGTTAGAAACTATAACTCCACAAAATTTCAGAGCTGCACTCAAAGATTTTATTTTAATTAAAGATTAACGCGTTTGACCGCCCGCCCACATTGCCCTCCCCGGGATAGACTTCTGGCTGCAGAGCTATGTACTTTTCAGCTAGTAAGGAGGCTTTTTAGATGAAAATTTTCACTGCACCTTATCATTTTTAATTTCCGTAGCCAGCTCTCTGTTTATACATACTGAGAGGTACATATTTCCGCTGAAAAACCCTGGTTGGCATATTATTTTTTGAAATAGACCTCTAGCTCTCTTATAGTGAAAGACGCCGGATGTTATCCTCCATACACGACTAGAGTTTTTCGCAGATTTAGCCCATAGCGAACAAGATATACAAAACGATCCGCTCCTGTGTGGCACATACTTCCATAAATTATATTCCAACTCTATATATAAGGTTCCACTGCGGCACAGAAATATTTTTCTGTGGCTCTACCGAGTACACATCCTGAGCAAATAAGTGTAACAAACCGCCTACGTGATCACGAGTACCGTCAGGCGATTTGTTTAAGAAATTGTTAAATGTGGTGTGCAATTATGCGGGTCATTATAATGCGGAAAACACTAAGAGCAAGGAGCATACCGGTTCAAATTTTGTTGTGATGTATCAACTTGATATACAGTGTGTCCCCGGATGGAGTACCGCACTCTTTCTTATTGTTGGATTTTCGAGAATATATTATTTTTGATGAAATATTTTATGTATCGTGGAAAGTCATGACTAGGGGTCAGATTTGTTATAAAATACACAGGGTGTTCAAAAATGTAAAAAATATAACATTCTTATTAAGCAAAGTGCCTTTTTGAAACTTTATTTAACATAATTGTGTATCTTCTTACTTGTTATTGAGTATTTTGCCGCTGATTTAAAAATTTTAATGAAAAAACCTCTGCGCCAAATTGATCCATTTGGCAGAAGTTGTTTCTTGAATAGGTACTTGACTGTTACAAAATGTCTCACACCTAAAAATATATAAACTAGAACAATGTTATAAACTAAAAACTGAAAATAAAAACTAATGACAGTTACGTTTCGAAAGATTTATCTACGACAGTTTGTTGTTTATGTATTTTCATAGTCACGTGAGACATTAACCCTAATAGCACATGGACGTCCCGAAAACATCCCAAGAACGTACTCACAGGACATGAAAACGTCCCGAGGACGTACTCTACCGACGTAAGACGTACCGAGGACGTTTGAGGGACGTTCCGTGTCAGTAAAACGGGGTGTCCTGAGGACGTCCCACCCAGGACGTATGTGGGACGAAAGTAAGTCTAGAGAGGACGTCCTGAAAACGTTGTTGGGACATACTATGCAAAACATATAGGTACCTCCCCCTCCACCACTTATAAGGTGTATTCACAGCAGAAGGTATTTATGTTCCTTTTTGGGTTTTCTAACCACATGCATCTCTTTAGAAATAGAATCCAGTGATTGGATTTTATTTCGAAGGGAATAAATGTGGTTAGAAAAGCCAAAAAGATAAAAAAATGACAATATATAATTACCATGTAGAAAAATTCAAATAGATTGATTTTAATACTTGGTATTTTTATTTATCAACACCAAATGACAAATTTATGCGAACATTTTATTTCTATTGTGCTATTGAAAAATAAGCTATGGCATTTGTATTTAATTAAATTAACTTCTTACTCTACAAATTCAAGTGTCAAGTGTCAAAAACACAATTTTTATGGGATTTAAAAGTTATATATTATAATACCTAGTACAGTAAAATATAGTTATATATACATTAAGTCATATTGAGTATTATAAGAAATAAGCCAAGTGTGCAATAAAACGTAAGATAAATGTATATCTCACCTTCTCTTAACGTTTTGCACACTTCGTCTTTTTATAATTATCTTATAGTTTATATTATTTTCTAATATTCTCTCTTTTTTGACACCCTCTCTGTTCTTTTTTTTGCCCTCTTTAATCACGATGCAATAGCCATTTCGGTGTCCTTCCAACACTTTGAAGCGTTAGCGACTTTCAGCAGCCACTGTGCAAATAAAAGAAACATTAACATTTCAGATGAAATCTTGGCAAAAAACATTAAGACTAATATATGCCATTTGATGGCAAGCTTATATTTAAAATAAATTGTTAATTTTCTTGGTGTCTTATTAAAAAAAAAAATCAGTTTAAATGTGAAAATTTTTTTGTTTAACTGGTTCCCTTGTTCATTTAAAAATTTTAAGAACACCTGTTTCTATGAATGATCGATTCTACAAATAATACCAAAGACCGAGAAAAGCAGAAATATATGTTGTGACTAATGCTACCAGATTAATAACATTATTATAAGTTTAACGTTATATTTTTTGCCAATATTATTACAGAATTCAAGTAGAGAAAATGGCTATGGGTTAAGATGCATTAGGATTTACGGTTAGAAGCGGTTTATTAGGTTGAACATTGATGATGTATAAAAGTTTTTGTACGTACGTACAGCATATAATTTCAGAAAAAATATAACAAATAGGGCATATAAGTTGCAAATTTGTAAATTTTCCTCAAAAACTACCTTTGTTAGTGTTGTCCTTATATTAATTTACTGAAATCCCTGAAAAAAGTTTGTTGATGTTTTCTGGCAAATGTTGTTATTACTCGATGTATCAAACCTTACTTATTAAAAGTTTCATTACATCCACTTGTTCATCAGAGATGTCGAACCATATATAACACTTCGTTTAACACAGTGAGTAGGTACTTCTTTTCAATTTTTACTTCCCTCGCATACCGAAGGGAAGTATTGTATTTATAATGTTTAACCAACAATCTTCTTTTATGTGAATAAGTTCGCTCCATGATAAACAACTAAAAACTACATCTCCAGGTTCACAGGTGATCTCCTATAGAATTTTAACAGAGCGGGGGTGGTAGCAGGCTATAACCTACAAATAAGCAGCACCAAATTTATCTAGAATAAAATATCGATCTAAATACTTATATATTAATAAATCAATTAAATAAACTTACCTATTTTTGGTACTTTCTTTTGTAGCAGTTAAAAGTGACTAGTGGCAGTGTGCGGAAAAAATAAAAATAAGGCTGCCAAATTGAATTCCCCATAGTTTGACAGCAACTGAGCAACTAAACTAACCGAAACTCCCGTTTGGCGGGAATTTTAAAATAAAAGAGCTTTATAGGAACTTATTAACATATTTTTAATTGTTATTCATTCCAGTAGGTATTTCCATTTATTCCCATTGCGATATTTTCGTACTAAATGATAGTAGCACACTAATATAGAGGATAGTAGTATAATAACTACACTGTACTGTCAAAAAGTACAAATTAATGTGATTTCGCAAGATGAAAAAAATAGTTGAAACGAATATAAGATTTCTGAAATCAGAAAAATCAAATTGACAAAATTTAAATGGACCACGAAATATGAAAATATTTTGTTATCAAAAGAAATTTTGTTGGTAAAACTTTTTAAGGATTTTAATTTCATTCCTACAGTTTTTAATTTCTTTTTTTAATCATATCCTCATCTGCTCAAAAGAAACATCACTCCTAGAGGTTATTTCACAAATATGTTTAGGTTTGTTTTGACTAGACTCTAGCAGGATGTCCTTAAAACGTTTTATTCAGGACGTTTTAGGGACGATAGCAAACGGACGTCCTTGGGACGTACCATATAAACCCGGGACGTTCAGACCTAACGAGGACCTAATTGAACGTCCTGGGGACGTTTGTTGTTATCAGGGAAATTATACTTATCGTATTTTTACTTACTTTGTCTCTAAGGATGAGCAACCAACTAGTACAAAAATCATTTGAATAATTTGAAACGCATCTGTCCTCGTTTAATGAAATAGCCGTGTATTCCTTAAATTTAGTTCCTTTACTCTCTTATTCCAAAATCTTCGCCGAGTCCCATTGAATCCAGTGATTATTATCCCACGCGTGTTCACAAATTTTGAATTTTTCAAATTCTCGCCTTCTAGCGTAATTTCTATGTTCACCAAGCCTTACCTTGAAAGGTCTCGATGACTCACCTACGTAATGTTTTCCGCACTCACAAAGAACACTATAAATACAATTTTTAGAATTTTGAACAACATTTAGAGGTGCGGTTTTCGATAAAAACGATCTTAGCGTGGAGCCTGTTTGAAAAATCATTTGTACGGACAATGATTGTTTAAAAACTTAAGGAGAGTGGTACACATTTTTTTAACCTTTTTCCAAATTCCTCGTATACAGAAGTGATCATTTCTTCGCTTGTGGTGCCAAAAACATCCCGATTTTTTTGTTTTTAGGAAGTCAATGTTGTTGTCAAAATCATTGACACAGATCTTTTATTTTAAATATCCCCGTAAGAATAATCTAATGCAGTCAGGTGGCCGTGTGGTCCTTAACGGCCTATCCACTTGTTGGGAAAGTGAACATCAAGCCATTTTCAAGCTAAAATTGTTGAATACGCAAGACATCCGTCTTGTTGATAAATGAATTTTCTTCTAAATTTTAAATTTTCGTCATTGTCTAATTTTGCCAAAACAAAGTTATTTATATTTAAAAGTGAATTATTTTTTGTTTCATTAAAGTTAATTTATAATTACGAATTTTGTTCAATAATCTCTTCCAAAAAGTAAGAAACAATTATTTTATACTACATACTACACCATAAATTCACTTTTTTTTTTTAATGTTTACCATTAGTTAACCGAAAATTTGAATTCTCTTATCTAACATTATCTACAATTTTGTGAGGACACCACCCCATTAGTTGAGAATGTTAATTCATCATTAATAGTGGAGCAAAACTAAAATTTCTAGGAAATTGTCTTACTATAGCAATTTTCTTGCTGCAACTTGTTGTAAGCATTGCAAAAAGTGTAGGAACAAGTTTTCGATTAAACCCGTATGGTGGAAAGCTTTTGTTTAAACAAAAATATGTTCAAAATTGTGTTTCTTCGCCGTTTTTCTTATATATCTCTGGTTATATAACCCGCATCTCAATAAAGAAAGAGAAACAAATTGTTCACAACGAAATTGTGTAGAAGACTAGATTTTTCCGAAAATTGTTGGTCGATATGCCATGTCGCAAAACATGAAAACATTTTAGAGAGACCATTTTTAAACAATTGACGCTAACTTGAAAAATAATGCAAATACTTTAACGAAACTTTAGAAGAGTATATCCCTTGTAGAGCTAAACTATCAAGCCAAGTTTCAAATTAAAATGTTTATAGTAAAGCCTAAAAAACAATTGCAAAGTCGAAAATTGAATCGTCGATTGTTTAGGGGCATTATATCGTACATCAAAGATTTACATTTCAGATTATAGATTTTTTATGTACTTTTCGATGATATTGACGAAAATAAATTTTACATTTTTTAAATCCAAGTTTTTAAAATTTTTCTAATTGCTTTAAAAAAAACAAATGCATTTTACTCATTAATATTTTGCCCAGAAATAAAAATTATTAGTATATATTAAAAGTACACCAAAATACGAACAATTTCAAAAAAAAGTATTTTTAACTACTTATACCAATTTGGAGAGGAGTTATGACATTTTTTGCGTTATGGCCATTTATAAACAAGCTAAGAAACATTATGACTTAAAATTTGAATTGGATATCTCCTAAAACACTTTGTTAAACATGCTACAATATTCTTAGCCATATTGTTGGAAAATTATCGAGTTGAACTGGCTCGACAGTGTCACACACGGCCTGCTTCCATACTTTTTAAGACCCTCGATCATTTTCACAGCATAATTAAAAGCTGCTTCGCACTTCAACGTATCACAGTGTCCTTTTTCGTTTTAAACAATTATGTTTTCTTGTAGATATAAGTTTTACCGCCAACTTTTAAGATAAACTCTTTATTTCAACAATACTGTGAAAATTTCAAAGTAAAATTTTCATTTCATTTTTTCTTAATTGCTCTTTTAGCAGTTGAAATAAAAATGTTAATTACGATCATCACCTCCGTCAAGCAATTATGTTAAATATAGTTTAAAAAGAAAATAAGGGTACTTTGTTTAATACTATTTTATATTTTTACACTTTTGAACATCCTATATATATTTTATCACAAATCTAGCCCCTGTTTTTTGCTTCCTAGGATGAGTAAAACTGTTTGTAAAGAAACATGTTTTCTCAAAAAGAAAACAATAGGAAAGTTTACAAGAGTGGGGTACCACATCGGGGGACACACTGTATATATACGTATGGATATAAACTTAATGAAATTAGGTGCACATCAAATGCAAGCCTCCTCCGATTCGCGCACTAATGCTGTTTTAATTGCATGTATAATCAACACTGAATGAAATCTGGCTAATGAGCGTTGCATCATTAATAAGATGGACAAGGGAAGGGAAAACATATTTGTCAAATCAAGCCGCAGATATGACGTTGGGAAGATACTCGCGAACTTAATTATATATAAAAAAATATTTAAAAAAAGCTTTTGTCCACGACTATTAAATTATGTACTCATTATGTACTTATGTGCTGATTTTCAAACTATTGATTGCCACCAGAACAAATTAGAGCTCCCGTACTATCAGGCACCACAAGAAATTGTAAAAGTGTGATTTTTTGGCCAAAAATTACAACTCTTTTTAAGGGCATGTTTTACAAACTAGATATTAGGACTGGAACATTTTTTTTATGCAAAATTTAAAATTTTCAGATTCATTCCTCTTGAAACTACTTTTATCGTAAGACGAAGAAGTCGAAAAATTTTGTGATTATTTACAATAAAAAAAAAATCGGTAAAGGTATTTACACAGAACTTCCCTCGTTATTTGCGCATGAGGTCGCTCTAAAATTTTTTTAATTACGAAATGACATTGGGAATAATAATCGGAATATAGTTATTGCTATTGTTACAAAGAAAACCTGATAACTTTTGGTCAAGAAAATATACAGAGTTCTCATCCAACAGCAAAAGTTCAATACTAAATAGCAGGTGCCACATATGGCAGGCTTGCGCAAATACCTTTACCTTTACAAATGTCCACCATGACTGAATTATTTCTTGGGATGACCACCCTGTACATTTTTCAATAAAAGTATAATAGGTGCATATGCCAGATATTATTGCCATCTGTCACATTTTCAATCCAACATTCACGTAATGGAGTGGAAGTATAGTGTGTGGTTAAGAAATTTCATTTTTTTTTAATTTTTCAAAAGATGTCGGTAAAATAATTTTCAAATTTTTTTCTTCTGAATTAGGGTTAAAATGTCAAACGTAGAAATTTTAAATTTGAGCAAAAAGGAAAGTTTCCTTCTATTCAATAGTAGTGCTAAAAAAAGTTTAAAAATTAAGAATTATGTATTTTTTTAAAATAGGTTTAGAATGCTGTGAAACGTGAAAATTTTAAATTTGAGCAAATAAAAATAAATTCGATCTATTTTTGTGGTAAAAACTTTTTGAAAAATGTTGGTGAAAAAAATTTTCAAAATTTTTTTTGTGAAATACCTAGGTTTAGAATGTCATTTAAATTTGAGCATTCTAGTGTTAAATTTTTTTCCAAACTAGTAACAAATTCTTGCATTTTTTTTTTCGAAATTGGTTTGGAATATCATGAAACGTGGAAATTTTAAATTTGAGCAAAAACAATTTTTTCGTCTGTTCTATAGTAGTGATACATAAATGGATTAAAAATGTTAAAATCTGAACAAAGAAAAAAAATGTATCTGTGGTAAAATTTTTTAAAAATAGTAAGAATAATGTCTAATTTTTCTTTTAAATAGATTTAGAACACTGAAACGTGGAAATTTGAAATTTGAAGAAATTAAAAAAAAATCCATTTTAGTGGTAAACAAATTTTCAAAAATGGTAAAAAAAAATTTCAAATTTTTTTTTTTTGAATCAGGCTTAGAATGCCATGAAACGTGGAAATTTTAAATTTGAAGAAAGAAAAAAAATTATTTCATTTTAGTAGTAAAAATTTTTTCAAAAATATTGGTGAAAAAAATGTTCAAATTTTTTTTTCCTGAAATAGGTTAAGCGTGTCATGAAACGTAGAAATTTTAAATTTGAGCAAAAAATAATTTCTTTCATCTTGGTAAACATTTTTTCAAAAATGTTTGAAAAAAATTTTCAAAATTGTTTTTACTGAAATAGGTTTAGCGCGTCATGAAACGCGGAAATTTTAAATTTGAGCAAAAAAAAATTTTTTTCACTATTTATTCCGTTTAGATGGTCCACCCTGTATATTTTCCTGTGAAATTTCTACCATGTCTTCGCTGACAGTAGCGTCAACTACCTACCAAGTTTGACTGCGCTCCGTCAAGTAGTTTTTTAGTAAATGCACCAACAGACAGACAGACAGACAGACTGACAGAATTGAAAAACCTATATTTTCGTAATCTACGTGTTCTGAAACGTCAGAATCCGAAAAAATCTCGGAGGGTGATTTTTTCTCGAATACAATACTTCCCTTTGGTATGCGAGGGAAGTAATATCTGGATTCCCGATCAAGTTAAAATTTATAAATTCAGTTTAAAATAAGAAAGTTACTGTTAAAAGAAAATTAATGTATAAAATATAAAATAATGTCCAATCCAATAAGCGCTCTGGAAAATTTCCTGATTTTTGAAGTATTTCTCCAAACCATCACAATACCTAGATATTTGAATTTCAAAAGTTTGCCTTGAATACACTTTATGCACTTAATATGATTTTATTGTAAATGATCCAGTGAGTAGGAGGTCGTTCCGTCATAATCCGAACAATGAGGCATTAAAATGGTATCCGCTGACGTTGGTGCGTTAACAACAATGGGCCCCCGTTGTTTGCAAGTGGGCCCAACTACTAGTAGGCTATAATAACATGAATTTAGGCGACTGTCACTTGTGCCGCATGCGGAGCGCAGGGTGCCAGAAATAAAGCGTGGAAGACATTAGTTTTTTCATGTTACTGGATACAGGTGGTGCGGTGTTTAGAAAATAACTGAGCCATACACTTTGCTTAAAAGTAGTTTTTAATTAATGGCATTAGGGTGACTGATCCACAGTGAGACACTAAATTGTTACATACAGTAGCGTAGCAAGCTATTGTAGAGCCCTTGCGCTGAAAATTGATTTGGGCCCCCAGGCCACATTAAAAATGTTTGTTAATGAAAAAATATAATGAATCAACATAATGAAAACTTATGCTACAATTTATGGCAAATTATGGCAAGAAAAAACAGACATTCAACTTTTCGAGAGGTGAGAAAGTGGCTAAAAATGGTTTTCGCAAATATCTTGAAAATATCTTTTCAAAAAAATGTTAAATACATGTTGTTTAATAAGCTTGAAGTTTATTAGATTAGCCTGACTATTTTGACCAATTTGGTCTAAAATTAACCGAGATGTAATTTTTTTAAGGTTCCTGCCTTAGATTTTTTATCCAGTTATATTAAAAATCGTGCGCAAGTAGTCTATGTGAATGGAGCAAAGAGCAATAAATGCCTAATGTCTAGTGTAACACAAGTGTCCATATTAGGTCCATTCATTTGCCTTATCTTTGCCAACGATCTCGCTTTATATATTCAAAGCCAATAGAACGTTCATATTACGTGCTACGCCGATGATACAAACTTTTTAGTTGTTCAAAAAAGTCCTGACGCAGTAAAAAATATACCTAAAAATCTATATAATGACATTATAATTTGGTGAGAGAGAAATCGGCTTACACTTAATAAGGAAAAAACGACAACTGTATCAATTAGGTATAATATCTCTAACGACAAATTTCCAATAACAGATTCTGCTAAAATATTGGGTGTTATGTTCGACCGAAATTTGAGGTGGGCCGCTCACATAGATAGTCTATATATGTAAAAGTTGTTATGGTATGCGCAACTTAAGAAATTACTGGGGTAAAGATTCTTTAATGACATTCTATTACACTTACATTCTCATCTACATTGGAATTATGCTGTGGGGATTGAGCACTACTTATGTTCGTCGGGAATTAATTCTTCAAAAGCTAGGATTATGGAGAGTTTACATCTCCGAGATTAATGCAGAGAATCTTTTAAGGTCTTAAAAATGTCTATGAAATATGTTGCTGTTTTTAAAAACAAATCAACTCTTCATACAAACCAAACATACCACAATTAGCAAACAAGATTTAAAAATCAGTTAATTCAACATCAGCGTACAACAACATTGTATCAAAAAAGCATGTTTTACAACAGCTGTAGAATTTATAATCACTTATCCACAGATCTGAAAAATTGTAACAGAACAGCCGATTTACTTTCAAAGAGAGGATAAATAATTTACTAATTGAAAAATGCTTCTATAATGTTAACGAATTTTACCAGTCTGATCATTTATATATTTATTTATTGCGTATGTATATTTATATTTTAAATTGTATTATGCTTATTAGTCCAGTCGGTAAAGTAAAAAATACACCAGAAGCTCGCAAAAAATGTTATCTGAGATTTTTCTTCCGTAACTGTAATGCAAGGATTAAACATCACAAAACCACAAAAATCAGTTCTGGGGGTGCTGCGCAACTAAATAAAAATAAGCCCTCTTGTAATTATCTTGTATATGCCATGGTTTTCGAAGAAAATCGATATTTAAAAAAATTGCAAAATTTGTATTTTTAATGCGCGCGAATTTTCGTTTATTTGAAAGTTTTTGCGCGCCCACTATAGAAAAACTTGAATTGCTCGAAAACCAAACAAGCTTGGAAGAAAAATCAAAATGGGTTTTAAAGGGGATATAAAATACTCTCTTGTGTTGCCATTTTTGAGAGCTACTGATATTTATTAGTACATAAAAATAACAATATAATATTGTTACGCATTACCACCTCCTAAGGCCTGATGAGTGATACGCCCATGATTACTAAATAACTGAAATTAGGTGCCAATGGTTAGGCAACCAGTAATACACACCATCCTCTCTTCTGGAAGCTTGTAGATGCTCTAGAGTTCTATATTCTTCTGGAATTGGAAATCTCTGGATGGATCTAGAGACAATTTTGAGATATATAAGGCGAAATTGACGGCGAAGAAGGAGAAGTTTTATAAAAAGTGAAAGATGAGGTTAAATAAGAAGTAAACGAAGTGTAAAGGTTATTTTGGTTAATTAAGAAGTTTTGTACTTATATCAGTAAATTATTAAATAAAGTGTTAGTGGTTTACCCCTTGCTAAAATTATTTAGAACCCACAGATTCATACAGGGTGTTTCCTAAAAGGGTAAAAACTCGTAACAATGTAGTTATCTCCTGATTTTTGGTGCATCTAACTATTCACAGGCCCATAAAAATTAACTAACTATAATATAAGTTATAACCTTTTAGTTCAAAGTAGTACTTCAATGCAGAAAAAGTTAAGAATAAAAGTATTCACATTTACAAATTTAGCAGCATGTTAAATTTAGCCAGAAAAAAATTCAAAAAAGGCTGCATATTCAATTACTTCCCTCGCATACCGAAGGGAAGTATTGTATTCGAGAAAAAATCACCCTCCGAGATTTTTTCGGATTCTGACGTTTCAGAACACGTAGATTCCGAAAATATAGGTTTTTTCAATTCCGTCAGTCTGTCTGTCTGTCTGTCTGTCTGTCTGTCTGTCTGTCTGTCTGTTGGTGCATTAACTAAAAAACTACTTGACGGAGAGCAGTCAAATTTGGTAGGTAGTTAACCCTACTGTCAGCGAAGAACTGGTAGAATTTTCACTGAAAAATATACAGGGTGGACCGTCTAAACGGAATAAATAGTGAAAAAAATTTTTTTTTGCTCAAATTTAAAATTTCGACGTTTCATGACGCGCTAAACCTATTTCAGGAAAAAAAATTTTTGAAAAAATTTTTACCACTAAAAAAAAATTTTTTCTTTGTTCAAATTTAAAATTTCCACGTTTCATGACATTCTAAACCTATTTAAAAGAAAAAAAAATTTTGAAAATTTTTTACCAACATTTTTGAAAAAATTTTTACCACCAAAATAGATGATTTTTTTTTTCTCAAAATTTAAAATTTCCACGTTTCATAGCGTTCTAAATCTATTTAAAGAAAAATAAAAAAAAAATATTAAAAATTTTTGAAAAAATTTTACCACAAATAGATGGAATTTTTTTTTTCAGATTTAAAATTTCCACGTTTCCATGGCATTCCAAATTTATTAAAACAAATTTAAAAATGTTTTAGAAAAATTAAGAAAAAATGAAAACATGTTTATGTAATATATTTATCACCATTATAGAATAGACGAAATATTTTTTTTGCTCAAATTTAAAATTTCCACGTTTCATAACATTCTAAACCTATTTCGGAAAAAAAAATTTGCAACATATTTTCACCAATTTGGAAAAAAATTTAACACTATAAGTAATAGACCGAGAACATTTTTGAAAATTTGTTCTATATTTTAATCACCACTATACTTCCACTCCATTACGTGAATGTGGGATTGAGAATGTGAGAGATGGCAATAATATTTGGCATATCCTATTATATACTTTTATTGAATAATGGCATCCCAAGAAATATTTGAGTCATGGTGGACATTTATAAAGGTATTTGCGCAAGCCTTCCATATTTGGCACCTGTTATTTAGTATATTGAACTTATGCTGTTGGATGAACACTCTGTATATTTTTTTGACCAAAAGTTATCAGGTTTTCTTTGTAATAATACCAATAATTATATTCCGATTATTATTCCCAATGTCATTTCGTAATTAATAATTTTTTGAGTGACTGTCATGCACAAATAACGAGGGAAGTTCTGTGTAAATAACCGATTTTTTTTTTATATTTGATTTAAGCTAAATTTTCAAGATGTTTGGGCCTTTTTTTTTTCTTTTTAGGAAACAATAAAAAATTGGCCAAAATTTGGCTAACTTCAACATGTTGGTAAATTTGTAAATGTGAATATTTTTATTCCTAACTTTTTCTACATTGAACTAAAAGATAATGCATTTATAACTTATATTAAAGTCAGTTATATTTTATGGACCTGTGAATAGTTTAAAGTGCAAAATATTAAGAGGTAACTATATATTGTTATTTTTATATACTAATAGATATCATTAGCCATCAAAAATGGAAACGCAAAAGAGTATTTTATATCCCCTTTAAAACCCATTTTGATTTTTCTTCCTAGCTTGTTTGGTTTTCGAGCAGTTCAATTTTTTCTACAGGCCGCGCGCAAAAACTTTCAAATCAACGAAAATTCGCGCGCATTAAAAATACAAATTTTGCAATTTTTGTCAATATCGATTTTTTCGAAAACCATGGCATATGCAAGAAAATTACAAGAGGGCTTATTTTTAAGCAATCAGTCAAGCTTTCTTTTTTATGGTGAGCAATTTTTTTTATATCTTCAATGGTTAACGAATTATCAGTAAAATAAGGCTTTTGTCACCGAAGGGGTGGTTTTTTTGGGCGTTGCGCGGTACCCCCAGAACTGATTTTTGTGGTTTTGTGGCGTATAATCCCTGTACTAACAGTTACTGAAGGAAAATCTGAGATAACATTTTTTGTTATGAAAAGCTTTATAATTATTGGACTATATGCATATTAGCTTAGAATTTTGACGCACTCCTGAAATACTTGATGTATGGTTTACTTATTATTATTATCTCTTTTCTCTCAGGTATACCTGACATAGAAATAGAATATCATCCCAATTGGAGAAGAATTCAATTTGGCCAGCAGCCACTAGTACTATTTGGCATGTCTGTAATATGACAGCTTTTTGCATGGTAAAGACTAGATAATAGTGCAAGCAATAAAGGCAATAGTTTGTAAAAGCCTCGCAAAAATTAATAAAAGGATCATCTCCGGGATTTAAGTAGGTAATAACCTGTAGAATGGAATGATGCATTCTCTGAACTTTCAAGTTCCGGGAAAATTCAAAAACATTTGGAAAAACTTTTTGATTTTCATTTTCGTTTTTTTTTGCTCTAGCGACTAAAATAATGAAAATACAGAAAAAGTTTTCAATAAAATTTGTAGCTCGTCTCTTTCTCTACAAAAAGGTCTTTACAAATGTTTGTCTTACTTAAGCCGTTTAGGAGATAAATTCAGTTTTGAGCCGCTCCGAAATGCGCGGAAAATGAGAATTGTCTGGGAGTTTCGTACGACCGGACACATCAATCGATAATTCTTACTATTCAGAGCCGTTAAAAAAATGAAAACAACATAAAACATAGAGAAAAGTCTCAGCTTTAATGTGGAACTAATCACAAAATTCATACAAATTTTTATCATAGAGAAAAAAGTGTTAGAAGATGGCTTAGTAAACTTTATACAGTTGATTTATTCATATCTTTAAGTTTTATGCATTCTGCCTATTTCTTCCGTAACAATGGGTGCTTTTTCACTGCATGGATTCGATTCCACCCACTTTAATCTATATTTCGTGACAATTTTATTGAAGAATATTCAGAAACAAATAAGTTGTATATGTTTTACTGTATAATTGTGCATCTTCTGAACGTGTATGAATAATGTAGATAAATTCAAAAAGTACTGCACGCATTTAAAAAACTCTGAAGTTATTCGAAAGAATATGTCTTCTTGTACTTATAATCCAAAAATTAAGACTGTGCTATTATTATTAATTAAAATGTAGCGAATTGAACTCCAATATTTGGAGGTGATTGATCGCTGAGAAATATACCCTCTACTTTGATCGCAAGGCATATTTTTCCAACCAAAGTAATTGCAATAAAATGTTAATTGAATTAATATATCATTATATAAAAATATATAAGCAATATGAATTATCATTCTAACGACTCCTGGCAAAGATATGAATAAATCTGTGGATCAACTGTACAAAGTTTCCTATGCCATCTTCTGACACTTTTTCTCTATGATAAATTTTTTTATGAATTTTGTGATTAGTTCCACATTAAAGCTGAGACTTTTCTCTACATTTTTTGTTATTTTCATTTTTTTAGGGACTGTGAATAGTAAGAATTATCGATCGATGAGCCCGGTCGTACGAAACTCCTGGAGAATTCTCATTTTTCGCGCATTTTCAAGCGGCTTAAAACTATCTTCTAAACGGCTTAAGTAAGACAAACATTTGTAAAGGCCTTCTTTGTACAGAAAGAGCCGAGCTACAAATTTTGTTGGGAACTTTTTTCTCTATTTTCATTACTTTGGCCGCTAGAGCAAAAAAAACGAAAATCAGAAATTATTTCCAAATTTTTTAAAATTTTCCCGGAACTTGGAAGTGCAAAGAATGTATCATCTTATTCTCCAGGTTATTACCTACTTAAATCCCAGAGATGATCCTTTTATTAATTTTTGTTACCCTAAATGGCTAATTTGCCTGTACTATAAGTGGGTAGTTAGTTATTATTATTGTTTAGTGCTTTCGCACCCCATTCTAAAAGCTAAATTTCAATGCGTGTTGTTCGTAAAGAACTCAAAAACTAAGAATTTTTAAAAAAAATTCAAGAAAATATTGAAAGATAATTCAATTTCCTACAATTTTGTTCTTAGTACAACTCTCTACAATTAAAATTGGCCAAGTTATAACTATTTGCGTCGATAGACTCGGCCTTTACTTGGTGAAAAATCCATTATCACTTATAAAATAAAAAACACTAAACTGTTTTTAACGTTTTCACATATATTTCGTCAACATTAAAACAATAGGGCAGACATAGCTGAACCTACACTAGACATTTACGTTTATTCTAAATATGAACGAAATTATGCAATCCATTATATATATTTTTTTGTTTGTTCAGTGCCAGAAGGTTGAGTAATTTTGTCTTTGATTAAAGTAGGTACTATATCATTGCATTCTTGAGCGTATTTTTGTATTAAAAATATGATCTAGATCTCCCATTTTATTACTTAAAAGTTAAAACTTAGAGTCACGTGTGACTAAAAATTTAGTTAAGTATTAAATGCAGCAGGCCTGCCGACTTCGACTCGATATGTTTTAGAAACTTTCTGTAAATTGATCCTACCTTGGAGCTGCTTTCCCACATTAACGTCTCTCTTCAATAAAGTATACTGCAAACCATCACACACAACACCAGTTCCCGCACAGTTAATAAACACTTTTATCATGACCATAATAACATGCATAACATGTAATTTTTTAATACCGACTATGACGAACGCCTCAAGCACTAACGGAAATTATTAGAAGCCTTATTCAGTTTTTTTGCAAGGCCTACTGTGGCTTTTTCGCTAGCTAAATCTATTTGTTATGAGTTATGTTATGATAAAGAATGAAAAAAAGAACCTGAATTTTCACTGTCAAAATAACATGTACAAATTAAACATGAACATGAACAAATTAAAAATAGAATGCACCAATTAATATACAGGTTGCGCGTTGTGTTAAAAATATGATCTAGATCACCCATTTTATTACTTAAAAGTTAAAACTTAAAGTCACATGTGACTAAATATTTAGTTAAGTATTAAATGCAGCAGGCCGGTCAACTCCGACTCGATAAGTTTTAGGAACTTTCTGTAAATTGATCCTACCTTGGAGCTGCTTTCCCATATTAACGTGTCTTCAATAAAGTATACTGCAAACCATCACACACAACACCAGTTCCAGCACAGTTAATAAACACTTTTATCATGACCATATAATAACATGCATAACATGTAATTTTTTAATACCGACTATGACGAACGCCTCAAAGCACTAACGGAAATTATTAGAAGCCTTATTCAGTTTTTTTGCAAGGCCTACTGTGGCTTTTTCGCTAACTCTATTTGTTATGAGTTATGTTATGATAAAGAATGAAAAAAGAACCTGAATTTTCACTGTCAAAATAACATGTTGAACAAATTAAAAATAGAATACACGAATTAATATACAGGTTGCGCGTTTTGTGTTAAAAATATGATCTAGATCTCCCATTTTATTACTTAAAGTCGCATGCGACTAAGAATTTAGTTAAGTATTAAATGCAGCAAGCCGGTCAACTTCGATTTGATAAGTTTTAGGAACTTTCTGTAAATTGATCCTACCTTGGAGCTCTGCTTTCCCATATTAACGTCTCTCTTCAATAAAGTATACTGCAAACCATCACACACAACACCAGTTCCAGCACTTTTACCATGCCCAAAATAACATGCATAACATGTTAATGTTTTAATACCCACTGCAACGAACGCCTCAAAGCACTGACGGAAATTATTAGAAGCCTTATTCAGTTTTTTTGCAAGGCCTGCTGTGGCTTTTTCACTAGGTACATCTGTTATGTTACGATAAAGAACGAAAAAAAGAAACTGAATTTTCATTCTCAAAATATTTTGTTAAACAAATTAAAAATAGAATTAATATACAGGTTGCGCCAAATAAAGTTGACATTTTTTAATCTATTTCATAGATGACAAATATGATGAAAGATTAATGGAAGTATTTACTTACCTCGCTTTCAGGTCTATTCTGTAACATTTTTGTTAAGCTTTAACGGCAAGGTCACTGTTAAAATAATTAGCGAAATGAAGTTAACGGTCAGTGGTATTCTGTACACTTTTTTTAAGGTTAAATTTAACCAACATCGTTTAAAATTAGAGGCGACTTTGGACCTGCCACTAAAATTTAACGGTACCGTTAAAGAGGCAAAAACACCGTATTTTATTTTTGGTTCATAAAATTTTGTATAATATCATTCAGTAAATGGCACTTTATTTATGTTTGTCAATGAGTTTGAGATTCTTTTGACGACCCATTTCCTCATGTATATTCAGTAATTATTTTTCCGCCTTCAAATAATCGTAATCATAACCTCAAATAGAAGCGCGGTCGTTAAAAACTTATGACTTTAACAGGTCCGTTAAATGGTCGCATACAGAATAAAAAAATGAGTTATTATTTTTAGCATTCCGTTAAAATTAAAAATTTAGCAGGGCGTTTATTTTTAACCAAAAAATTACAGAATAGACCTGTTTGTTTGTTAAATAGATTACTAAAATTAAAGATTTCCAATTCCGTGGGTCTATCCATCTGTCTGCCTGTCGGTACTATATCTTGCCGAGACACGAACTGGAGTTATAGTGAAAAATATATAGGGTGCGGAGTGCGGACACCCAAGGAAAAATAATTATTGGAAAAAAATGTGACGCAAGGCAACAATATTTGGCATATAAATAATACAATCTGTCAAAGAAAAAACATGCTACACTTGGTGAGTGCTCATCCAATAGCAAAAGTTCAATACTAAACAACAGGTGCTTGCGCCCTTTATAAATGTCCACCATGACTGAATTATTTCTTGGGATGACATGTCACATTTTCAATTCCACATTCACGTAGTGGAGTGGAAGTATAGTGGTGGTTAAAAAATTTAATTTTTTTTTTAATTTTTCAACCTTCTATTCTATAGTACTTAGTGGATTTTTTTTTTATAAGTTTAGAATGCCATTAAACGTGAAAATTTTAAATTTGAACAAAGAAAAAAAAATTCCATCTATTTTAATGGTAAGTGAAAAAATTTTCAAAAATTTTAACATTTTTTTTTCCTGAAATAGGTTTAGAATGTCATGAAACGTGAAAATTTTAAATTTGAGCAAAAAAATTTAATCTATTCTATAGTAAGTATAGTGATAAATAGATTTTAAAAAAAATCAAAAAAATGTTTAAATTCATTTGAATAGGTTTAGAATTTCTTTCCTTCTTCAATTCTTTGGGAATTTCACTGCCACATGTATGTTTTCTTTCTAAGCGGTGCTAGGGGAATCTACAAAATATATCACAATTAACCAGTATGTTACTGGTAAAAAACCTCTACGCCCGTGACGTTTACGTCAAAGGATCAGTTAAAGGTTGGTTTTGATAAATAAACAACACAAATAAGTATAAAAACTTGAAATTAAATATTTCGCCGACGTTTCGGAAATCTAATCTGTTTCCTTTCTCAAGGCTTTTTTTGAAAAATCTTTTTTGCTGTGTATGACAAATACACAGCTCTAAGAATGTTTGTTATATTCAATATCCATAGATACTTACTATTTACATAGAACTGTTGATATAGTTAACAGTTTTTTAGTTTCTATACAATGTTAAGTTTGTGAAGTTCTTCTTTTAACATTGGCAGCCAAGTTGTACAGACATCTACGGAACAATTCGACACGCAATTATCCTCATTCAATAATATTATCGCGGATTCTTTTATTTTTCTTTTTTTGCTATCTGCCTCTTTTGTTAAAATTTTTGCCGAGTCCCAGTTTAAAAAATCAAAAATTTTAACAAAAGAGGCAGATAGCAAAAAAAGAAAAATAAAAGAATCCGCGATAATATTATTGAATGAGGATAATTGCGTGTCGAATTGTTCCGTAGATGTCTGTACAACTTGGCTGCCAATGTTAAAAGAAGAACTTCACAAACTTAACATTGTATAGAAACTAAAAAACTGTTAACTATATCAACAGTTCTATGTAAATAGTAAGTATCTATGGATATTGAATATAACAAACATTCTTAGAGCTGTGTATTTGTCATACACAGCAAAAAAGATTTTTCAAAAAAAGCCTTGAGAAAGGAAACAGATTAGATTTCCGAAACGTCGGCGAAATATTTAATTTCAAGTTTTTATACTTATTTGTGTTGTTTATTTATCAAAACCAACCTTTAACTGATCCTTTGACGTAAACGTCACGGGCGTAGAGGTTTTTTACCAGTAACATACTGGTTAATTGTGATATATTTTGTAGATTCCCCTAGCACCGCTTAGAAAGAAAACATACATGTGGCAGTGAAATTCCCAAAGAATTGAAGAAGGAAAGAAATTAAGATAATGCCACAAATAACATTTAGACAATATTTAGGTTTAGAATGCCATGGAAACGTGAAAATTTTAAATTTGAACACAGAAAAAATGTTTCCATCTATTTTAGTGGTAACATTTTTTCAAAAATGGTAAAAGAAAATTCTAAATTATTTTTTTTAATGGGTTTAGAACGCTATGAAACGTGGAAATTTTAAATTTGAACAAAGAAAAGGGTCCATCTTTTTAGTGTTAAAAATTGTTTAAAAAATTTTCATTTTCATTTTTTTTTTAGAGTGTCATGAAACGTGGAAATTTTAAATTAGAGAAAAAAGAAATTTTTTCCATAATTTATTCCCTTTAGACGGTCCACCCTGTGTATTTTCCAGTGGAAGTTTAACCATTTCTTCGCTGACAGTAGCGTCAACTACCTACCAAATTTGACTGCTCTCCGTCAAGTAGTTTTTTAGTTAATGCACCAACAGACAGATAGATAGACTGACGGAATTGAAAAACCTATATTTTCGTAATCTACGTGATCTGAAACGTCAAAATTCGAAAAAATCTCGGAGGGTGATTTTTTCTCGAATGCAATACTTCCCTTTGGTATGTGAGGGAAGTAAAAGTACTTGACGGAGAACAGTTAGACTTTCACTGGAAAATATACTGGGTGGACCGCATAAGGGGAATAACAGATAATGAAAAAAAAAAATTTCGCTCAAATTTATAATTTCTACGTTTCGTGACATTCTGACCTGTCAAAAAAAAAAAATGTTTTCGATAATTTCGCACTTCACTTTTTTCGCCAATCAGAAGTTTGTTCTTGGTTTCGTTACCATACCAAAAAATGTCTGGAAATTTGTATCCTCATATTTGATATTTGCTTTTACTTAAAAGTACATCTTTAGGTGTTAAATCCCCTGCGTGCATGAATTAATTGCAGGAAATTTTTCTCGTTCATGAATTTTTAAGAAAATGACCTCGCTTACCAAAGCGGAAGCATATACTGCGTGAAAAATCACTTTCCACGACTTTTTCGAATTTTTGTGTTTCGAATTAAATCAAGATCATTGCTGAAAACTATAGACCCATAACAATTAACTACGGAGGATAACTAGAATAATTTATGAATCATAAATCGTCTGGCAACTGTTGAGTTGTAGTACTTGTAGCCGATTTTTAATTCCTAGTGAAAGTTTCTTCAGCAGACGAACACTACATTCGAATACTATACTCGACGCATGTTTCGTCAACACAATTGACATCATCTGGAAATTATTAACACTAATGGCAAAGTCATTCACAATTCTATGCATGACTAACCCAATGACACGAATATCTTTTCTCTACGAGCGATGTTTTAGAAAAGTGACTGACAGGTACAATATACTCGTCGTTTCTACAGAGAATAATAGTAGTCCGAAGGGCTAGATTTGTAATTGTATAGCAAACGATCTGTAGGTAATTGATGGTATTCTCAATGCAAGTAATGTATCTTAGTCCGTCGGAAGTCATCTCGGCAAGAAGTAAATCGTAAAGTCTAACAGCTCGTAGACCAGATAACTTGCACTGCGCTACAATAAAACCGATAATGGATCAATTCTTTGAATACTAAAAATTGTTCAAACCAAGGTGTGTTACCTTATATCCTACAGTTAATTACTATACCTCTAGTATATTTACAGTTATGCCGTATCTGAACAATGTATCGCTTATGAATTATACCACACATTTTATAATAATTGGATCTATTAAAACTGATTATCATTTGGAAAATATGTGTGTGGGAAGATGCCCCATGCCTAGCTGGCACTAAATATACATGCACACAAGCTGGAGTAATGAATAATTAGAAGTGGAGCATTTTTGAAAACGGATTACTATTTCTGCTTTGAATGTTAATGATACATGGAAATTTTTGATAGCTAATCTCTGGAAATTGAAAAGCAAAAATACCTGTGTACATTTTCGACAATGGCGGATTTAGCCTCGAGTCATAGAGAGAATTATTATACAGGGTGTTCCTTAGTGACATGCTAATATTTCAGGGTGTGATTCCTTAGGTGACTTTATGAATGCAACGGCTTAAATTTTAACATTGGAAATGTTTATGTTCATATGTGGAGGTCGAGTTACCGGTTTTCGTACAAGGTCAAAAAACAACGGTGTCGCGGTTGAGTGAGACTGTCGTATATGCAACGGCTGATATGTGCAAATGTAATATGGGTTGCATATATCACAGGGGGTCAAATTACCAGTTTTCATTTAAGGTCGAAATAGAACGGTGTCGCAATCGAGAGTGGGTCGTAGATGTTTCCGGACGAGGCGAAGCCGAGTCCGGAGAAGTTTATGTTTTATGTATGGTGTTATCATTTCCAATGTCCCGGTTGTTGCCAGAATTGCGAAATCTGTGAATTTTTTGCTACAGGGTGTTGAATTTTTCTTTAATCGCTATTATTTAATATCTCAGAAAATACTTTACATATTATTTTCAATTTTTTTATGTTAATAGGATATAAAATCACATATTTTAGTTGGAAATGTCATTGTATAGCTCCACCAGTGGCGTCCCTACGAACACGTCCTCTGATACCTTTTACCAAAAAGTGGTACGCCACTGAGATTTTTCCATGTGGATACTTTTACTGATTAGCCTGAACAATTCTACATGAAAACAGTATGCACTTAAACCTAAGTTTAGTTGTTCTTTTGTTTCAATTGTTTCATACATAGGCTTCTGTTTTTTTCGGATAAATTATAATTTTCAACAAAAAACTGTGAATAATTCAAAAGGAATGTGTGTTAGTTGTAGGACTTGCTGAGGCGAGGTACGGTGCCAGTTTAAGTGGCGAGAACTCGATCGGCGAAGTTAAGCAACGCCGGGAGAGTCCGTTACTTGGATGGGTGACCGTATCTCATTTCGCCGTCCTGGTTAAGTGGTGGAATAACTTTAGCTAAAACTTCGCCAGGACGTTAAAATAAATAAGACTTTAAAATTAAAAAAAAAAAAATATAAGTTCATTTCAAATTTAATTCTACATCGATTGCCATAATAGAATTTGGCATGTGCCTGTGAGAAAATGGAGTTTTTGACATTTCTTTGTCATTTTCAAAAAATTGCAGCAACCCCACTGAAAACTTCGTTGGGCCTATCGTAGCCACTTAAATGATTCCTTGAACTTTAGGGAATCAATTGGAAAAAACTCATTTACCTAACCTGAAGGGTTTAGATACAAATGTCAAAAATTGACAGATTTCGCAATCCTTGCAAACATCCATACACAAACAGGCCCGACGAGGGGGGGGGGATCGGGGGTGTTTCCCCCCGGCCTCGAAGTTTTTGAGGGGGGAGGGAGTCCATATTGCATATGCAAGTTTTAATTGCGAGGGGGGCCCGTGTATATTACTACCCCCGGGCCCCGATTTTCTCTCGACGGCCCTGTACATAAAACATAAACTTATTGCGAACTCGGATTCGCCGCGTCCGGAAACAGCTACGATCCGTCCCAAACAACATGATTTTAGGTACTTGTTACAAAAATAACTATTCGCTATTTGTCAAACTTTGTGAATCCATGGCGACTACGATTGGTGCTGACCACAACCGCATTATAACTTCCCGTTCTCCGCGCATACTCATACTTACTCAGTATTACATTATCTGATCTCGACTCGCGCTAATAATAATTATTAACAATTAGATATCAGAATAAAAACCTACTAACCTAACCTAAAGAAATCAAAAAAATATATATATATTAATCGTCACAAAATTAAACAAGAAAAAAATCAGCAGGCATAGGAGTTTGAACCCGGGACCTTTCGCACCATAAGCGAGATACATTACCTATGCGCCAACCGTACGGTTGATGATGAACACTAGGGCAACGAATAAATTGTGAGACACATGATATCACGCTTCTTTATTCGTCCGCCGCAGCAGCACTAATGCGTCCCGGCTCGATGCTACAAAATTCGCTCTCTCTGTACCGCCTTTTGTTGAACAGGCGGTACAATATTGATCGGCGCTGACCGACTACACCACATCTTCGCTTCCCGCATATAGTAACAGGCTCTCGCTTAGTATTACATTATCTGACCTTGATACTTTCATGTCGACGGCCTTGCAAAAAACTCGTAACTTCTATCCTATACGCTATACGCGAACATTAACATTTCCAATGTTAAAACTAATACAGATAAGTACCGATAACCTGAACGCTTTATATTCAAAATTTAATGCCGAATTCAAAAAGATATAAAAATTGGGTGTCCGTTTAAAAAAGCAAAGATTGCATCAACTTCCGGTGTGTCCAGAAGTGCCGCCATTTTGAAATTATTATTTTCGGACTCGCAATGGTCGACTACTGTAGGGTACCAAATCTCAAATGTTTATCTCATTTGAAAGTGGGAAATAAACTAATGGACGCCTTAAAAGAATCACCCTGTATACCTAAATCACCCTTTTTAGGCAAAGCAACCCTCTTCGTCAATACCGTGAAGAACAATCTGCGGAATTCGTATCTACCTCGGGTGTACCCCAAGGATCTGTTTTAAGCCCATTATGTTTCAATACTTTCATTAATGACATAGCAGAGGAATTGAGTGTAAAGTGTTTTTTATACACAGATAATGTGAACTTATACAATAAAGTAAATGGTATGAGTGACTGTATAGTATTACAAAGTGCCCTTGATAAAATTAATGAATGGCGTAATTTAAAGAAATTACAGTTGAGTATAAGAAAATGCAATGTCCTAACTTTTATTAATAAACACCAATAGGTATGTAGAATTTAATTACCGTATAGAAGATTCAGTGTTTACACGTCCATCAACATTCCGCGACCTAGGTGTAACGTTTGACACCAAACTATCATTTAATTGCCATATAAATACCATAACTAATGAAAGTTTTAGAACACTAGGATTCATAATACGATGTTCTCGCGATTTTAAGGACGTTAACACACTGAAACTACTGTATCAATCTTTTGTTCGATCCAAATTGGAATATTCGTCAATTATTTGGTCGCCCCATATAACAGACCATAGAGAGAATTCAGAGACGTTTTTTAAAGACTGAACTGTTAAATAGATTTTCACTCTCGAGTCTGCCCAGGCAGAACACATACGTCGTTAAGACGTAGATTATAAGTCATTTAGGGCTTACGACGTCTCCTGACCTAAAAACGACGTCGTTTACACGTATTGGCGTGAACGTCTTTTCGATGTCACAAAAGAATGTCGTGTAGACGTCTATTTTAGGTCATATATATACCGTAGACAAATTATTTTTAACTTATTACGCTATAGCAAATGTTATGATTAAAAATATGAACAACACAGAACCTATCGCAAAATGTTGTCAGTGAAACGTAGGTACGTCATTTTCCTATTACCACTATACATGGAAATTTCATTACCGATTGTTTATTTGGAATGATAATAAATCTATTTAAACTGAAAATATATTATGTATACAACTAAAAAAGCCTTTTCTGTTTATATGTTTTTCACCAAAATTGTGGTTTTGAGCTAAAACTTATCTAATAGACATACGTTACTCATTCATTTATTACCTAAGTTAGAATGGAATCTAACCAGACAAACGCATGTCTGTGATTAGAAGCCCTGTCAAAGTATGTTCACTGAAAAAGCTAATGCACATTTTTAAATATGTACATATATACGATTTAGTTTCGTTCTGAGCAAACCGAATGTGATCGCTAATGAACCAATATAGGAATGAAGTTTTTTCATATTTTTACATTTGATTGGCCCTTCTAATGTTTGTCGTTATGTTGGCGCCATGCTGACGACATGGAAAGTAACTAGAAACGTACGTTGGCAATGGTCAGTGTCAGTGCTCTCGTTCCTAATGCAAGTAGGTGTAGTAGGTGATTGTTTTGTAAAGAATGGTTTGCTTCGTGTTTTAGCGTTTTCATATTTTTTAAACTTTGACGAATTTTGAAGGTATGCATTAGGGATTATTATTAGTAAATTATTTTACTTATAGGTAAAATTGTAGTATGTTTTCAGTAATAGAATTTAAGGAAAAAGATGGCGGTGGGTGGCTAACGCCAAGAAAGAAAGAAGTGTTTTGGCCTCCTATTATTAATACCAACAAATTTAATAAGTGCCTTCGAGCTGAATTCACAGAAGAAATCAATACAGAGACGTGGAAATTATATTCTGTACATAAAATCTATTGCAATTGTGGTAAGTACCCATATATAATATAATAAAATAAATACCTATATAGTTGGAATTTTGAAGTGTTAACCAATCAAAGCTTGCATGCCAAAGCGTCCCCAACTAACTGGGAAATTTAAATATTCATGTAATAATAATAAATGCTTTAAATAAAAAATCCATGGCTTTGGAACCAGATGCTGCGAGGAACGCGATGATGTAAGCGTGTTCTCCCACGATATTGATTTTTTTACATATACGTGACAGATATTTATGCTCACTTGTACAATGTATTTTAGATGACTTGGAGACAGCTAACTGGAAATTGAAAAAAGCTCAAGATGAATCAGATGTGAATTCTGCAGATGAAATTCGAAAAAGGAGAAAAAGATTACCTTTGAGATTGTTGGACTCATCTGATAGTGATGATAATAACAATTATTCTCAAACAAAACATAAGAGACCCTCTCCCATTAAAAGCCGTTCTATTACAACTTCCACACCTACTACTACTTCAGAAAAAGTTATATTAAAATTATGTAAGTATAAATGTAATTTATTTTTTTGACCTGCTTATTTATAACATATTTTTTAGCTACTTCTAATACAATTTTAAGAGCTAACACGTCACAGGATTTATGTATGTATAAAGTAATTTATTTTGTTCCGGTTTATTCTCATAATATATTTTTTAGCAACACCTAGTACTTCATGGGCTAACAATAATTCGCAGGATAAGAATGGTATTTCCTAAATCTCTGTTTTAGAAATTAGAAAGTCATTAATCTGAATTTTATTACAGAATATCATCTAAAAGAAATATTAAAAATTAAGGAACAGAATAAACAAATTTTGACATTACTAAAAAATAGGAATTTGTTTACAAATCCTTCCAACTCGGAATTTCCTGAAGATCTTCCATGCAGTTTTCCACTAAAAAATACAAAAGATTTGGAAGCAGTGGAAAACATTCTAAGTGAAAATACCTGCATTCGAGAACAACTGGTAAGTAGATATACGTTTATAGTGCGAAAAAATGAAGTTGATGTAATAAATTCTATATTTACCAGGCTATTAACTTACAAGCAGTCTAATGAACTGTGTGATGATGTCTCTTGATTATTGTAAAACCCCTACAGAAATGAAAATACTTTTTTCAGGTAGCACATTTTAGTGCAAGAGGGGGAAACGATTTAAGGACAAAAACTAATAGCATTTTAAGAAATTTGATGACGGATGAACTTGCAAGCAACTATAATTACTGTGGACTTTTAAGAAAAGACAGGAATGGTACCCATAAAAAAGCGTTCACAAAGTTACATCTGAACGCTGTTGTAATTCGTAAGTATCAAATCTTATTGAAAAGTTATAGGTATTTAGTTATAGTCATATATTTACTTTCCTGTCTGAACTTTTACAGTATTTTTTTTAATGACTCTGAATGGCATTCCGGAAAGTTTTTCAACTTTCTTAGTTTAAAAAGTTAAAAAGAAAGTTTAAAACAAAAAATATGATTGTCAATTAATGAAGCTCTTATAGCTATTAATTTTCTGTCTAGAGAATGTCATATGATTGTAATTTGCTCCCAATGAATGACAAAGTTACATAATATTCAGGGCGATTTATTTCGAGAATTTCTGTACAATGTTTTAAGTGTGGGTAACTTTTTTTACTTTCCACCGTTATGGTAGGATTTGGTCTAAAAAAATTGTTACAAGTGAGATACTAGACTTCCTTGCGTTATAATGAATTGTGGTATATTGTTAATTTGATTATATAATCAAGTATTGACTTTCAGCCCTACTCTACCGGTTGTCAATGAGATCACTTACTGGCTGCATTTGCTTAGTTTTTAACGGATTGAAGTTGAAACTAGACATGTGTCACATGTTACCAAAACGGCATTTTTTATCCGTCTGTCAAGTTTCTTCGACTTCCGGTTTAAGTGACACCTACTTAATTTTTAAATGAAACAATTTTTCAAACCTTCTGGTAAAACTGGAAGTCGTAGAAATTTAACAGTTAAATTAAAAAATGGTGGCGGGAAAGTGATCTCGTTGACACCTAGTATACCTGCAATTCTCTATTAACTGAGAAATAATAGATAGGTTATTCTTTTCAAGTGGAATACTCTTTTTTAAATAAAGCTATCTTTACTTTAGGTTCGGTTAAACATAATTCGAACTTCACTACAGATTCCATCGAGATGGCAATAAAATCATGGCTCAGAGAAAACAAAATAAATCCAAATCGGCTGTATATGATGAAAACAACTAGTTTTAATTAAATAGTATTTGTTACTTTTTTAAGAATTATTACCTGATAAGAAACGTAGGAGCGAGACTAGTTTCTTATAGAATTTAAACTTTAATTTTATACTTTATACATATTTTCCGTACTAGATAGCATTTTAAGTTTTGATTTTATATTTTATACTTGTTTTTAACAATAGGTAGCATTTTTCTTAATAGAAATATGGCAAAGTTTTATTAAGGAAATAGTAGGAGAAAGACAAATATACCGGAGAGTTGCACGAGAAATTACAAATTTACTTGATAATACTTCACAAACTAGTGAAAATATTGATATTTCCACAGAAATTGAAAAACAAATTGCTGAATCTTGCGAATCTATTGAGAACTCATATTGTCTTACTAAAAATAACAATGTAATGCAAATCAGCAATATTGTTGTCGACCAGAATAAAAATATATTTTTTATTGGAAATAGATTTCTTTCCTATGAGTCTTTTTTTAATTATCCGTGCAACTCTCAAGAGTTAAATATTTATAGGATCTCTAATTTGTCATCAGATCTTGAAATTATTGCATTGAATAACATTATAACTAAATGTATGTTATTTCCTGATGCAAATGGAACCTGGATTTCTTTCCCATTGCTCCATTAAAATTATAATTTTTATTAGTAGATAGTTAGCCAACCTCCATGTATATATATATGGTGATGTCAATAAATATTTTTCATTATATTAGCTCTTTATTTAACAACTCTGGAACCATTCTACTTATAAGTAGTGTTGTCATAAAGATCTTGACTCCCAATATTCTTGACTTTTAAAATTCTCTATAGTATTAAATAGATTGATTATGTCGACTGTTTTTTGTTTACCAAAATTCATTGTGCAAGTAATTTTGTCATATTGATTTTAAAGTAAACATCCAGACTTGATATTTTCAAGTCTAGATCAAGATGAAAAATGTAATAGAAACAGTTGATATTATCAATTCAGTTAATATTACAAGATATTTAAAAGTGTAAAACTCAAATAGTGAGGAAATTTAAGGTGGCCATTCCCTACAAAGAGACACCCGATAGGGAAATATTTATTATTTTTGGGCATAACTTTTTTTCTTGTATGGCTATTTAAAAAAGCTGTAAGACTACCTAAGTTGAACCATAACCAGACTATTACTTAGAATTTTCACTCAATAATTTCAGTAGTTTGCAAAATAGTCAGATTTAAATTTAAGAATTATGCTAATCTTCCTATTTCGTAGTTTTAAATCAGACTATTTCGCAAACCACTGAAATTATTGAGTGGAAATTCATAGGAAAAGCCTTGTTATGGTTCTACTTAGGTAGTATTATAATTTTTTTAAATATACGTACTTAGAAAAAAAAGTTGTGGCAAAAAATATTAAGTATTTCCCTATCGGATGTCTCTTTCTAGGGAATGGCCACCTTAAGTCTACAAAGGTGATGCTACATTAAGGGAAGAGGAGGGGGATCTATTTTTCCACTAATCTGTCCCAAAATTATACGTTGTTCCGACGACTATTTACGTCACAATGACGTCGAAATAACGTGACCATTGACGTTTATTTGACGTCATTGTTCGACGTCGAAAGGACGCTGACATTGTGACCTGTAATAGACGTAAAATCGCCGTCGTTTAGGACGTCAAATGGACGCCTCGGATGACGTTGACTGGACGTTATAACAACGTAAATGTTCTGCCTGGGTGGAGACTTGTAGAACTATTTCACAGCAATTTTTTCTTTTTAAATTAATACAAATATAACTGATTGTGGCGCTATCTTAAGCTTACAAAATATTCGGACACCTAGACCTAGTTCTAGGCATAACTCATTGTTCTATTTGCAGAACTAACGTTCAAAAATTCTCGCCGCTATACAAAATGTGTGAGAACTATAATAATCTACAAGACCAGTTTGATAAATTCCACTGCAATGTAGCTGCATAAAAAGTATAACTGTATAATTTAGAACAATTTTGTTTTATCTGTGTTTGTATCTGTTTATTTTGTATTCTTTTACTTCTACTTTCATACGTTATGTATCTGTAAATACCTATTTATTTCCTACCCTGTGATTGGAATGCTTTGTTGGGTAGTGTATTGTTAAATAAATAAATTCTTCTTTATTTTTCTATATTTTTCGTCCAATTCTAATACGTTATTTCCAATATGGAGAATTCAGTAGTTTATTATGGCAGAAAAGGTAACGCCCAGAAAACTAGCAGCATATATTTCATTCACCTATTTTTATTTCACGAAATTATTATACTGTTGCGTGTTTTCGCCCTTTTAGGAAACACCCTGTATGAATCTGTGGGTTCTAAATAATTTTAACAAGGGGTAAACCACTAACACTTTATTTAATAATTTACTGACTATACAATACTTCAAAATAACCTTTACACTTTGTTTACTTGATATTTAACCTCACTTTCTCTATTAAATTTCACTTTCCTAAAACTTCCTCTTCTGCGCCGGTAATCGCGCCTTATATACTCTGAAATTGCCTCTAGATCCATTCAGAACACAATCAAGAATCTTCTCCCACCACACTCTAGAAAACTCTATCTCTTTCTACACGTTTCCAGTCACTATTAGGCATAGGCGTCTCAGTCTCCAGTTTCAAGGGGGTGTAATACATGACAATACTTTTTGTAAATACGAAAACAAAGAGTATATCGCATTTGAGCGGTATATTTCTAAAACCGTAAATATCGCTCATAGAGAAAATATTATCATATGGTTGTATAAAAGAATAACTATTCTAAACCACTTTCAAAATGTCCATCTGTCTGTCCGTTGCAGCGGCGGAAATAACGCCCCCGCAAGCCCCGCTTTGCAGGGGGTGCACCAAAGCCAGGGACGCCATTTGAGCTCGAATCCGCGAATTCAATCTTCCTTTTTTACTTCATTTTATATTACCGGTGCTTCACCAATTAAATTATAAAATAGAGAATTTCTAAAACATATTTGTATACAATATTTAAACGTTTTAAAGACATGCATAAACAAATTCTTAAACTGATTTTTTTTTTTTTTTTCAGAAGTTCCTGGTGAACTAGGATGGATGCTTACTTTAGTCATAGTCTCTTTAATTTCTGCATTGATAGGAGCCATAGTTATGATAATAGTACTTCACTGTAAAAGGTAATACATGACAGAATTAATATTCTATAGTTATATATTTATTTGTTTTCATTTCAGGATGAAGAGTTCAGTGGTAAATGGTAAGTCAATTTTTTACCTGCTTACCTATTACAGAATCCTAGCGGTTGTGTTATATGTATAATGTAAGAACATCCTGATTTCGATTACATAGGAGAGAAACAGAAGTATCAGGGTAATTTCTCCGCCATGCTGAAGGGAAGCTTAGTAAACTTTCAGTGTTGAAAAAGAGTTATATTATTTCTCTTTTTCCACCCATAAAGATGATTGAATTACAAAAATGTTTTAATGACTTTATTGTTGGAATCATGATCAGATCCAAAAGATAATCTAGATTAGTATTAGTTGCCAGTGTTTAAAATGATCGTAATTTCAAGAGTGATTCACTTTCATTTTTAAATAGTTCATTGAATATTTTTCTTCCATTACAATAATTAATAATTATAACATTTTTTTAAGAGCCAGAACGAGGAATATCCCCAAGTCAGAGGGTTCTCAGTTCACGACCCCCAATCAGCACCCCTGACGACAAAGAAATAAGCACCATCACCACGACATTCCCAAATTTGCAAAACACTGCAAACGTCAACAACGGAGTGTGGTCTTGGCTTTCCAGGAGGTCGACTGCCACCCCTACTCAACTTAACACACCCCCTACATCGCCTGCTGAAAACCATTATACACATATGGAAGATGGTAATAATTACAAATGTTTTTTTACACCTATTTAATTATATGATAATTATTTACATTTTTTGGAGAAAAATCGTACCTATAATTCACTGTAGTAAATTATCAATTCATAATTGTGTCACGTCCGCTGGTCTATGACTGTTACAATAAGGGGCCACTTGGCCAGCGAGAGGTTTTCCTAGTTGGAAATTATCAAACACAAATTAAGCAGTAAATATTTATTAATAAAATAATCAAAATGGTTATATGATCGATAAATGCTTGATCAGCATATTCCCTACATATGTAAAGTGCTTGGAAACTAATGAACTGATGTTATTAATTAGTAATTGTAATCTGATACTCCACATCCTTTAATATGTTATATATGCTTTAATACTTTATATTATATAAATTGAAAAATAAATTATATTGAATTTACTTTATTTATTATAGATTTAAATTTGGAAATTCTTTAATTTAGATTTTCTATTTTTGTATTTATTTATACGGAATATGGTAATATATTTTGCCAAATTTGCATAGAGAAGTAGTAATTAATTTTGACAATTGGATCAAAAATCTGAAAGAGATTCCCCAATTTTAATTAAACACCCTGTACAATTTATTTACCTTATTCTTGTATAGTAGTTATCATTTTTAGTAATAATATTAACCCAATATTCTAGCTCCTATATAGCTGTTTATACAGGGTATTCCTTAATGATATGCTAATATTTCAGGGTGATTCTTTAGATCATTATGAAGAGAAGTTGATATGAATGTATGTCCCGCAATGGCTTCAATTTTTTGCTGCAGGGTGTAAAATCATTATTTTTTAATATATTAGAGAGTACTTTAGATATTATTTTCAATTTTGGTATGTGTTAATAGGATATAAAACCACCTATTTGAGTTAGAAACGTTATTTTATAGCTCCACCAGTGATGTCCCTGTAAACATGTCCTCTAATATTTTTTACCAAAAAAAGTGGTACGCCACTGACATTTTTCCATGTGGATATTTTTTCTGATTAGCCTGGTCATTTCTACATGAAAACGGTCTCTTGCGTTTTTCTCGTCGCAGATACACAGTTTTTGATTAAAACAATTAAATTCAAATTGAAACTAATTATTATTAACACTGATAATGATAAATTTTGTTTTATAAAAATTGTTGGACATGGCTACCTTGACTTAATAGGCATGCTTCCACCGACCTTCGCATCGAATTGCGCACTCGTTCGTAGGGGATCATGTAGATACTAGTTTAGCCTGCTTAGCCGTAGGGGACTAGGTTGGATGCTAGTGTTAAAATGAGAATGACAAATCAGAATTTTTACTTGTTAGCATAACCAGAAGTCAGGTTATCGAAAGAATGCAAAGATTTCATTAATATTTTTATATATAGTTTTTCCTTTAGTTCTCATAGATAGCTTTTCTTTCCACTGTTTGCAAAATCCTATAAAGAAAATGTTTCGCTCAAATATTCTCGGCGTATTACGTATTGTTTCACATGAGGCAACTATTCGCTCCTTAAATCTTTCAAAGTGTTAATGGGAGTTTTATACAGCAGGCAGGGTTTTAAGATGATCCCACAAAAATAAATCTACATGGAAAAATGTCAGTGGCGTACCACTTTTTTTGGTAAAGAATATCAGAGGACATGTTTACAGGACGCCACTGGTGGAGCTACAAAATAACTTTTCCTACTCAAATATGTAGTTATATATCCTATTTACACACACCAAAATTAAAAATAATATTTAAAGTACTTTCCGAGATATTGAAAAATAACAATTAAAAAAATTACGCTGTTGCGAACATATGTTCATATGAACTTTTCTTCAAAAAATGACATAAGGAATCACACCCTGAGATATCACGTCATTAAGTAACACCCTGTATAAATTTAATTTTTTGCTTACGTGTGCTAGTACTGAAACTTAACCTGCCAATAACGTAGTTAGTTCGAGCCAGTACAGTATTGTATTTTATTTCTTCAAATTTCAGGCTACAACAGCGTTGGAGAAGCTCTGTATGCTGAGCTAGACCGAGATAGTTCTACGGGTGACAACGACAGAGACAGTAATAGCCCAGCCTACCAGAACTCGGCATATACAGACCCTGATGCTCCAACGTCTAGTGCTCCGAGTAGTGCGTACTATTCCGATCTTTCCATCTCCACTGTGCCAGATAGAGCTTATGAAGTAGTGGGCTTGGTAACAATGCCTAGTTGGGACCCTAGTAATGGAAACATTGGAAATAGTGACCTAAGAAGGCCTGTAGTGCCAAGGTTAGCTGCCATAAGTGAAAACGTTACAGTCCCATCAGACTATGTTTGATAAATACGAGGTAGAATTACCCCTTGTGAGCTATTTAATCAAAGGAATGGATTGTACAGTATTGTCTAAATTAAATGTCTGTAAATTGATTGTAGTAGCGTAGCGAACGTGATGTGGTTAGATCAAGTAAATCAAGAAATTGAAGAATATAGCTGGTTAAACCAGCAAAATTTTAATATTTAATTTAGATGATGCCTGCACCTGTACGAAATAGGATTTCGGTGACACTGAAACTCGCTACCAAAGTCAACTTCCATCTCTTCACCCTACTCCAAAATACTTCTCCATAACATTTTAGCTTTGAGGAGATAAATCATTAAGAAAGCTCTTCTTTAATAAATATGTGGGTTGTGAACCAAAATTTTTTATATAACATAATTATATTGAAATAGTGAGTGTTGTACAAAATTCTTATCCATTTATAACTCATGAAGGTGTCGTCATTACTCTTCTCTACACGAGTATGAGTAAAATTGTAAATAATGTACAAAATATATATTTATAGAGAAATACAAGGTACTAAACATTCCATTTATGTATACCTGATTTAAAAAATTTTCACGTGCAATTACACAACAAAATATTTATATTCTTATGTAAAAATGTAAAATAGCCTGTGTAAAATTTATATAAATGTCATTTTGACCTGTGAATATGATTTGCAGGTTGATACAGTGCATTTTTTGGAGCTTAAGGGTATTCTGTCCTTGCGTACGAAATTTACATTTGTTCCTTTTTTGTGTGTAAAGGTGACTTTTCACTAAAATTTTGCATACAGAAAAAAATGTTTCTTTGACTGAAAAATCGATGCAACCTCAAAATAATAAAAAATAGGTAGTTTTATGCGAAGTCTCACGCCTGAAAAAAAAAAATTACAAGTGTGTTCAAATAAATATCTAATTTTACTGTACTAAATATAATTTACTGGAAAAAATCACGATCGGTCTTGAGGATAGAACACCCTTAAGAATAGATCTCAAAAAACTATGCACCATATTTGTGTGATACATAAATATAAGCACCGACAATTTTTATATTATCGCATCAAATGCTGATGTAAATTTTTTTAAATAAAAAGTCAAACAACATATTTTTTTTATTTATTCCCAAGAAATGAAACGACGTGACAGATAATTGAGAATGTATCCTAGAAATGCAATTCTTGTGAATAAAATTAATTTTATAATTATTCTCCCTTTTTTGTATGCAGTATAAAATGGCATTGTGAATCATGTTTTTCACAGCCACAATGTAATGTCCTATATACAGAGGCCTGCAGAAAGCAGAAAATGTAATAAGAATAATTGCAAAAAAAAAAATGTTGATCTCAACACATTAAATTTTAAGATACTGTACTCAGAAATCATTCAAAACAAATAGAACTGTTTATTTGCCTTTACAATAACTTTATTTTTAATATTATTATTATTAATATTTTATTAAAGATTTTTTAATATTTTTTTATAGTTCGATCAGTGGACACTCGTCAAAAAAATAAGAAATATTGGCACAACACTAAAAAAAACTATTGTCACTATTACTGTACATTTAACATGGTTCATAAAATTTAACAAGTTATTTGACCAGAGTGACACTCGCCAAATAATCAAGAATATCTCCGATAATGTGTACTTTGACCATAATAAAGTACCCCACACAAGCCTTATGAGAATTGGGTTCCTGTAGAATCGTCTGAATTTTTGGTATATTGTATATCATCTAGAAATTAATGACTGCATACTTTAAACATCCTGTATATCGTTTTCTTATGACTTACCAATGTAACGACATAATTGTTTCACTATGCTTATCCAGCTAGATCCTTTTTCTAGGAACGGTTTAAATAGAAATGTGCATATTATTGTCATGCCTATGTTACTGAAGAATGTTCTGAGAGGAACAGATCCTCTCTTTCTATCAATTTACAGTTAATCGGGAAAAAAAATGCAATTTATATAGATAAACGGTTTTTTATTGATCAGTCACAAATAAATATCTATACAAAGTAGCTGTATATGACAAGCATTGGCAACGTGAACTCCGTTGGATGATGATGTAAAGTTTTTAAAAGCCAAAAATAGGCCAAGAATCCACTTTGCCAAATTGTAAAAATGGGGTTTTATATATAAATATGCCGGTAAACAAAACAGATTGCTGTACAGAATATTTAGGTTAAAAATGACCATTATATGGGCAACGATGGAGTTATAACGTGCAGGGCAATTGATAATCGTTATAAATAATAAATTGTTTCAAAGAAATTATTTTTTGAATTGCAAATGATCCAAAATTATTGATAAATACTGACCATTTGTAGCCAAAATTAATTCTAGCAATTGCTTATACTCGCAGTATACTCAACATATACATTAAGAAATTAATACATACCACATTTATTAACCAGCCAGAAACAGGCGATAATATAGACAGCAAACAAGACCTGTTGTGAAGCAACACACTCAATCGTTTACGATCATATATTATAGAATTCAGAACATTTACTAAACGAGCTACAGCTCTTAAAGCTATTCTTTATAAAGCAGAAAGCTTTAAAAGTTAATAGATGGAAAAGATTATACACAAGACGCAGATCCAACAGTAACCGTCAGGCAATTTACTGAAGCTAATACCTTACTTCATATATTAAGCAACCCCAGAAATACTTTGGAAACATTCGTATAAACTAACTTTATAATAATCCGGACTTAAGTTATAATTTAGAGAATAAGAACATGTAAAAGAATTTATCGATGGCTTATCGAATCAAGCTTTCAAGAATCAATAAACTTGTTCCTAGAAAAAAATGCTCATTACCAATTTCGCCCTGCACAATAACACCACCGAATTAATAAACACTGTAAAACTAAAAACATTTTAAATATAAAAGAAATAAATACAAAAATGATACAGATATTGAATGATAGTAATGTAAAAATGACAAAAAAAAAAAAACATACTTTAAAACCATAAACAATATTTATCATTGCAATAACGAACAGTAATAATAAAAAAAACAATACAAATAATGCATAATTTATCAAATATCAACACACATACCGGGTAGTCTGGTATGAAAACATTAAACAACAAATAATGACAACCATATTATTAAGTGCCGCTTGGAGATTTCCCTAGCACAGGTACGGTTGTAGATCTGCGTCAAACCACCACACATGATCTACCAAGTTTGAAGCCTATCTCGTTTAATAAACCATACTTCAGTCAGACATAACAGTTTTGACAAAACAAATAGAGAAATTACTAATATTTAACTGTGACAGTCGAAACGGAATATAATGGGTGTTCCATGAATAACTGTAGTTTAATGGGATACAGAGGACACCAAATTGATTCTAAAACACCCCCTAGAACTCTCCCTTGCTGATATACAGAGGATTTTTATTTTATAAAAGTTTTGAGCCTCCACCTTTTTTAACCATATTATCTAAATACAATTTGTCATAGGACAGATATATAGCTTATGCTTGTAAAGTGTTTCACTTAAGAACTTTTGGTAATGTTCTGAAATGGCTAGAAAATTGTGACGGACAGAAAACAAATCACCAATATTAATAACACACATTGCTCAAGCCTTGACGTTGAGCTTGGTGTACCACAGGAAAGCATTTTAGGGCCCCTGCTATTTATTATATATATATATATATATTAATGATATAAGTTACCAGCTCAATTGTGATTTATTGAATTTGTATGCTGATGATACATTATTAGCTATGTGTGATGATCTAGATAATGCTGTCAATAAAATGAATATGGAACTTTCCAAAGCTGAAAAGTATTTTAAAGTCAATAAACTCAAATTAAATCCAAGTAAAACAAAAGCAATGGTGATTACAAATAGGTTTAGAAGTAGTAACATTAATTGTAATAATATTAATCTGTCCATAGATAATTCACCAATTGAAGTAGTCAAACAAATTAAATATTTGGGTATAATTTTATATAATGGTAGAGGTCAGGAGTTGAGATTTTGCTTGAAAATTACAAGTATCTGTTACTGGGCCAATCCAGCTCCCCCCATTTTCAAGTGTGCTGAAACCCAGGGTTATAACCAGGAATGGTTACAACCGTTCCAGGGGGTGGATTTATTTCCATTCCTGGGGGTTGTTACAACCCTGGTCGCCTTTCATCAGACCTCCATCAAGCCCCCTCTCAGAAAATGTTGAATATTTTACAAAAAAAACCCACCCCCTCGAGGTTTTGTAACAACCCCTGGTTACAACCCTGGTCACCTTCATCTTCCCTCCTACAAATTCCGCCAATTTAAAAACTGTAAATATTTTTTACAAAAAGAATATATATATAATTCCACGCCCCATAGGGGTTGAATCGAGGGACAGGGGGTGATTGAGGGTTATCCTAATCAAGAATTACCACCTTAAGTTATAGGGAGGGCCAGTTCATCCAAATACAGGGTTGGGTTGATGCCTGCACCAGGAAAAATGCTTTGGGGTGGTTGTGGGACGATTTCGGGGATAGCCGGGGTCAGAAACTTTTTTGGAATCGGTTTCAGCATACTCGAAAACAGGGGGGGGGGGGGGGTGGGCTAGATTGGCCCAGTAGCAGTGCCTTTCCAATTCTTGACCTTCACTATATCATCTTATCATTTAAAGATCATTTTGATTTTACAAAAAAGAAAATTAGAAAAAAATTGTTTTACTTCTCAAGCATAACAATTAACAGATATGAAAACTAGACGGTATATAATGCTATAATTTTGCCACACTTAGATTTTTGTGCTACTGTTTTGTATTTATTTGATCAAAGTAGTATTAATGAACTAAAAATATTGCAGAATAGGGCGATGGGAATAATTCTGAGATGCAATAGATATACACCAATTCTAACCATGTTAAGGGTTCTAGAGGGGATGCCTGATTCTATTAGAGTTACCTACTTTACGATGGCTTTTATATTTAAAATTCTATAGGGCTTACTACTCTAATAGGTTTATTACATACAACAATGAAATTCGCGCCTATAACACTAGATCTCATACTGATATTCATATTAACAGAACTCACTGCTGCAGAGCAATGAATTACATATTTCTTAAAGGAGTTCGGTATTACAACAATTTACCAAAGAAAATTAAAGACACCAAGTCCCTAAACACTTTTAAACATGAATTAAAATTGTATCTAAGTGGTGATTTTTGATCTCATATTTTTAAACACATTACTTTAATATTTTGCATAATGTGGGAAATTTATTTGTAATTTTATAATGCATGTTTTTTCATTTTGTATTATCCTGAAGATGACAATAAATAATTTAGATTTATTAAAAAGAACAGCATAGTGGTAATCAAAATTTTATTACGTAATGTTCGTTATACTTTTCACAACCATAAAAAAAATTACCTGTATTTTAATTCAATAAAGTTGTATAAAAATGTAGCTCGAAATTTTTGCAAAAATTACAAAATACCTTGTATATCAATAACAAACGGCTCTCCACAAAGTACAAATGGGGATATTTTCAAATCACTTCGATGTTCTCTATCTCTCATTGAGTACAGTCTGCTCTGTATATTTTCTTTTTCTTTATTTTATTTCTTTATAATCAAGCAAAAAAATTTGGACACATATTTCACAAATATTGGGCGAAGTTCAAAGATATTGATACAAAAGTCGTAATTTCTGGTGCCGCATTGTTTGAATCATTTGCGGACAAAACGTGAATATGTATGAGCTCAAAAACAAGTATTTACACTTGTTTATTTTATAGATAACTTGATCGCTCAGCATCTAAAAAAAGTATATTTAGAAACATACACTTATAACACTTTTGAAATTATCTTAGGCATTTATTGTTGTCGGAATGAAAAGAAATGCAGCAACACGATTTTTTTTTAAGCAACTGAATTTTAGAAATTATTAGATTTACACAGGCTACAGTAACTTGCAATTGTCTTATTTTATGTGTGGATTTCGTGGTCGATACTGCAGATAATTAAACTTTTTGATGGCTTTGGATTAGGATAAGACAGATTTCTGTTCAGTGAAAGACAATTCAGAGGAAATTTTGAACAAACTGGCCCGACTATGTATACAAACCAAACACATATACCATATGAAAGGTTAATTTTTTACTACGATGACATATATCTAAGTGAGATATCTGCATTTATATTTGTTGTTTACTTATATTTAAGGCCTAATATATCGCCAAGATTGTCAAGAATAAATACTGAATTATGGTATTTCTGTATTACTGAAATTAATAAACTTTTTTTTTGATAATAATAATAATAATAATAATAATAATAATAATTAAGCGGCTTTATTCATTCTTAAAAAAATAAATACAATTAATTAAATTCATAAGCAATGGAATGAAACAGGTGCTTTTAAACTTAACCATGCCTTGGTTTCATTTAACCTAATAAGCATATTTAGCTGGTACCTTCATATGTTATTTGAAATAAATAAATGTCCTCTTTATGATCTTTCTATGCCTTTTTAGGCGAACTGGGTTTTACCCTCAGACCAACTGCAACCTCAGCAAAGTAAATACTCACATGTACTTTATGCGATGTCTAGAAGAAGAGGATATTATTTAGGAAAAAGAATTTTTTGTGGAATTTCCAAAAAAAATGCGTAAGGTCACGAAAAAAGGTTTTTCGTGTGTTAAAGGAAAAGTTGAATTTAAGCGAAAAAGTGTTCAGGTAAAAAATGTACGCAATAAAAAAACGAACAAAATGAGCCCCGATGAAACTCAATTGGCCCAGTGGTTTCCTCGAAAATTGCAAAAAACCACTAAAATTGCACGTTTCTTCAAAAAAATTCATAACTCCGGTTCGAATACAGCTGAAATTTGCACGCATTGGAGTTTTGGTAGTCCTTAACATACCTTTAAAATTTCAATCGAAAATACCATGTAATTTTTGCAAACCGTTGTATTTTATTAAAAAAAGGCACTTTCTTGCACAGCGCCACGAAAGCCCTATGGCGGTTGGACTGATATTTAACCAATGCGGCTACATTCTTCGAGATTTACTTACTCTACAATGCGTTTTTTTTTGTTTTGCCAAAAGTTGATTGGAAGCATCGAAAACCATTCATTTCGCTGTTGTGCGGCGAAGAATGGGGTAGCCAGGTTCCCCTTCACTCTGGCTACCCCCACTCTTAGCAAAACAAAAAAAAACAGTTTTAAAAAAATAGTGCATTTTCTTGTAAAAAGCAACGGTTTGCAAAATCTACACGGTATTTTCAATTGAAGTTTTAAGGGCAGGTTAGGGACTATTAAAACTCCGTGTGCAAATTTCAGCCTTTAATATGCATTTGAACCAGAGTTAGGAATTTTTGAAAAAAACGTGCAATTTTACTATTTTTTGCAATTTGCGAGGGAACCACTGAGCCAATTGAATTTCACCGGGGCTCATTTTGTTCAGTTTTTAATTGTGCACATTATTTATTTCTATTGATGTATTCTATGACTTGTATGTTTTTTATTGAATAAAACTTATTATTATTATTTACCTGAATCGTTTTTTCGTATAAATTCTACTTTTCCTTTAAAACGTGAAAAATCGTTTCTCGCGGTCTTTCACAATTTATTTTGCAAACTCCACCAAAGATTCTTTTTCCAAAATAATATCTTCTTCCAGACATTGCAAACTACATGTGAGTATATTTTTGCTGAGGTTGCAGTTTGTCTGAGATCTGGCTCCCTGAAGAGCTAGCTCGCCTACACAAGAAACAATCAAAATAAATAGGGCATCTAAAAACGCAGATATCTCACTTTTCCGGTAGCTTAGATATATGTCGCAATAATGCTAAATAAAATACATTATTATTATTATCATAATAAAAATTGAGGCCTATATAGAGACTTTTCATATGGAATACATTTGATTTGTATACATAGTTGATATGAACGCCGTTGTTTCTGTCCCAGAATTAGATTTACTGAGACCAGTCAGTCATTCTACTCGTTGTTTCACAATCATTTTAATGATACCGATGATATAATACACAACTTATGACTCACATCAATAATATCGTAGTACGGATATAATGCATGTCAAAAGTTGCTTCAATTATTATCATAATTATATCCGATCTTATCGCATCGAGTAATTGAAAAAAAAACCTATTTTAATCTATAAATTGCTCGATATAATAAATAAGTTAAATAATTAATTAATACAACAAAGACGTTCCCTTAAATTTTTGATATGCAGGAACTGATCAACGAAAGCGTTTAGCGCAACTTAGAGCAGCTTTATCTGCACATATTTGCTGCATCTCTTTCAACGGCGCAGGTTTCAATGAACGAGATAGACTTACCAGGAAAACACGCGGCTCAAACGATCAGCCTCCGTAAAATTAACTTATGACGCAATAGAATAATGAATTGTATTGTTTTGTGGCATGTCAGTCTATACAGGTTTCGTCTAATTTACTGGGAGACGTGTCCAAGTAAATCTTCAAGGCTCTCTCCCTGCCTGGAGAGTATGATTTTACGCTTAGCCTACCTAGACGGGAATTTTCTTTTTGGTGTATTTCTTTCCGTTCTTCGGCTGTCAGTTCCTTTAAGGTGTCCCGATTATCTCTACAACCACAGAAAATGTAATAATATATCATACTGAATCGGAAGTAGATGGAAAAGTAAGGCAAGAATTTGAAGGAAGTGCGGATGTATGGGTTTAATGAAGGCAGTAATTGAAATTATACTTGATCTAGTATTAACTTCAGGCATTCTGATCAGGAGGTACAAATTTTTGTAATTGTTTGTACTCATAGGACGAAATGTGAATGATAAAAAAACTATATTTGTTGAGGTACTCACTTATAGAAGAAAACGCTCCCATCGTCAGCATTCAACGGCCACTGCTCCAAATTCGTTACAGTAGGATTCCAGTAAAGTTCATCATGTATATCTAAAAGGTGCATATCACAAGGGAAGGTGGCTTTGATGTGTGCTATGTCTATATTATCAACAGGTATGCCGGACGATTCTGATATCTTAGTTTTGAGCTCGTCCATCGTAGTGTTTTCCAACACCACCTCCTGGAAAGGTTTCAAGGTCAAACTCGACGGACACCACTGCCGCAAGAACAGCACTGATTGGTCCTTTGATGTAATTGTTTCTACGTCGGTCAGTTCTTGAAGAAATAGGTCCATATTTGTCGCAACGGTAATATCTTTGTCGAACCTCTGGTCATCTAAGTATACTTTTCTAGGCTTCTTCCAACCTTTTTCTCTAAGCCGACACTTGTTATAAGGTATATCAAGCATGTTTTGTTTTTTCGCTTGAAGGAGGATCTCCCGTTTTACCTCACCCACCAACTGTCCTTTGCTTACGATATGATCGAACAAGAAATTGTTTGTGTCCATGCAATCTGGCTTCAAATGATATATGCCACACTTAAACTCGTCCTTTTTCAGTACCCGACCTAGCTTTAGCGCCAACCTGAAATAGAATTTGTTCAAAATAATACACGAGCAGCATGTTTTGAATTTTTATGACACTTCATTCTTAGATAATTTTTTTCTCTATCGTAATAGTTTCACATTAACCAAACAGAATTCCCTGAATATTCTTTTGCATTCTGCCCATTCTGCAGTCTACTTATAGAATGTTGCAGAAATATTAATTGCAAAAAATTGCCCTAATTATAGACAAAACTATAGAACCATAATATGGTTCTATAGTTTTGTCTATAATTATTTAATATTATAATATTAAACTTAATATATTAGTAATCGAAACACACTCACTCCTGTACTGAAGGGCTTTATGAAAACAGATTTTTTTTACCTTTTTTTAAAAATTTTGTTGACATGCAACAAATTGAACTACGAATTCAGCAAATGTCAATCAAAATGTACTACAATATCATGTTCTGCTCATTAGTACATGACCAAACTTTTTTTGTATGGCTGCGTTATTATTACTATTACTAACCTGTCGCCATCCTTAGTAGATCTCAACGTATCCGACAAACAGCTCCACTCGTCATCTGAATTAGGATACTGTCTATAAACCTTAAAATACTCCGCCGGCACTCTAAGAACTACCTCTAAGTGCCTTTTTAACTTTTCTAAGGTCATCCGTTTGTCCACCAATACTTTACAACACCTCACACTACTACTATCCGTCTCACTATTGTGCACCACACTGGTAACTTTGAAATAGTAGTCGATGCAACGCTGAGCCTCCTTCTGGGTATCCTCATCTTCCCAGCTCATCTCCGCACCACCTGGATGGCCCAAGACGTCGTAGTTGTAGGTGTCCTCGCACGGATCAGTCGGGGAGGCCATGTGTTGGTCGGCGGGGGAAGTAGAGCTGCTCGAAAGCAGACCGAGGCTTTCTCCTGCAACCAAATACTTGTGTGAATTGTAAACTAACATAAGTACCACGATATCAAAAATTATCTCCCCAAGTAGCATTTTTAGACACAATTTCAAAGCGAATTTGGTAATGGGAACCCAACCAGCAGATTTGTTTTATAATTTAAATGTTCTACGATTATTTTGTTTCGTTATTTTATTAATGCTTCTAATTGCTAATTAATTAAATTGGAATTTCAGAAAATACTGAACTATTTTATAAATTTATCATTAACACGTTTCTACAACAAAACTATAAAATATTGTTATGTATTACACCCCCTTAAAACTTGAGATTGATACGCCTATGCCTAATAGTGACTGGAAACTTGTAGAAAGAGATAGAGTTTTCTAGAGTATGGTGGGAGAAGATTCTTGATTGTGTTCTGGATGGATCCAGAGGCAATTTCAGAGTATATAAGGCGCGATTACCGGCGCAGGAGAAGTTTTTAAAGTGAAGTGTGGTAGCGGAAAAGTGATGTTAAATATAAAGTAAACAAAGTGTAAAGGTTATTTTGGTTAATTAAGAAGTATTTTGTAATCAGTGAATTATTAAATAAAGTGTTAGTGGTTTACCCCTTGTTAAAATTATTTAGAACCCACGGATTCATACAGGGTGTTTTCCTAAAGGGTGAAAACACGCAACAATATCTTATAATGCAGTTAAGGAATTTATAAATTGTTTTCACATATCATCTTTAATGAAGATAATTTTTGGTATCACTGCATATGCGATTATAATTTTAATTCAGTTGATTGAACGTTATTCATTTGGTACTCATCATAAAACTAAAATTGAAACAGTATTTTTTAAACTCCAGACATTTTTTGATCATTTAACACCCTGCCTTGTTACTCAATCGAGTCAATCTTTGAGAAAAAGAAACCATTCTGTAGAGAGCACCATAAAACATTTCGGACTTGACAGGCAGGGTAGGCAAGACTTTACACCGACTTGAGTAAAATTACCTGGAGCTTCTCCAACTAAAGTCCTGTCACTATCACTCAGGCTGCTATCCTCGCTATTACTCTGATCTCCAAAACCATCCCCATGACCTGGTTGTGGAGAAACACGCAAACTTGGAGAATTTGTGCCCCTGTCACTTTCTGCAAGGTCCAACCTGTCCAAGTTTTGGTTAAGATCCAACGAAGGTATGGATAATGTCTCCAAAGTTGCTAAAAGAAATATTGTTTTCACTGGCAGCTGTCAAAATCTAATATATAGTCGATTACAATATTTTTGTAGTAGTAAAAGTACACTATACGAATGCATGTTATTCAGAGCTATATTCCAATAAAGAGCCAGAAAATAACTACAGAAATTAGGCAAGTACCCCCTTATTGAAAGTATATTGAAATGAACTATACGGAATATAACAAGAATAACGATAATTTTAAAAGTTGAATCTTAAATTAACACTTACATACATCCGTCTCAGGTAGATAGACATTCAAACTGATAACGTGTACAAAATTTTCGATGAGCTTCCTCAGCTTTGACTGTTCATATGTCTTTTCCGGATCCTCGTCAAGTGCATTAGAAACATACAACTTCTGGTTTCTATAATTATCATTAAACTTGACAAGTTCGTCTCTGTTGAGATGTACGAATTCGTTAGTGAACATCTCCGCTACGATATGCATATTGTCTACGTCCATATTTAATATTGGAGAGAGTTTTGTCTTGAGAGACTTCACAGTATCATCACAGTCGACACGTATCAGTGTTGGTTCATCTACTTCTTCCGTATCAAAATTGATGGGAAATACTTTCATGTTTATACCTCCGGGTTTGTATGTGAGAAACTCGGTTCCTAAAAAGCAATAAGTCTAAGTATGATATTAAGACATACGAAAAACAATTAATCACAAATATTCTACTTTTCGTAGGTTATCGAAATACCTTCAATTTGTTCGACAAGAAGCATCTACTTATATCGTACCAACTGCAAAATGAAACAGAAAAAAAGTGGGGGGAAATATTTTATACAGTATAAAAACAAAAAATCTATGACGTAATTTAAAACGAGTTTAAATGTATTTGTCATTATCTCTTTTATTGATTATTTTTTTATGAAAAATTGCAAATTTTGTAACAATTTGTTTAAACGGCAAAAGAATTATTGCAGAACTAGGATTTCGTGAAAGCTGCCGTAATATATTTAAAGATTTTAACTGTAACTCGTTTGTATATTTTTGAAGTACTACTACAGCCAAACTCTTGTGGGACAGCATTATTTCAAAAAAACTTTTTTTTACAATGGATGTAAATATTTTAACTTTTTATCTGATGGTATTAAATCATCAAAGAACATCTACGTTTTCAAGTCAAATTGAAAAAATTATTGCTAGAAAGAAACTGCTATGAAATTGATGATTTCTTCACATAATTTTTGTTTTCTTTTGGTTTGTTGTAACTGTAACTGCTTCTTACAATGTTCATTTACGGAAAGTGGGTATGAGATGTTTCTTGGGATCTGTTTAATTCAGAAACTTGAAAATTGAGCTAAGGGTGTTTTTGGATATGGAGGATCTAACGAAAATATTTTCCGCTTACACCGAATGTAACACCCAACTTTGTTATTTTAAGGGAACACCCTATATTTCATATTTGGATTCCTTATAAAATTTTAGCTTGGGTTTGTGTACCATAATATGCTCTTAAACCTACCAGTTTTCGAGATAATTAATATTTTTGGTGATTTTTTATGGTTCCTACCCTGCTGAAAAAAATTCGATATCTTCGATCATGTGGCCAATTTAGATACTTTTTTCAAACATTGTCTTATATTTTCACAATATCATACAGGGTACTTTATTTTCACAATCAAACATTATTTTAGTTCAAACGCTCAAAAGTAATTTTTTTCAATTGGTACTTTGTGGACGGTATTGTAACGTCCATGGACAAAGGACAACTAACTCTGGGACTCTTTATAGATTTCTCAAGGGCTACTGACTGTGTAGATCACTCTATACTATTGACAAAATATTGAGTTAAAGGTGTTGCTCAGAATTGGTTTGCGTCATATCTTGCAAATAGAAATCAGCAGGTCTGTATTAAGGATGTTATATCAGTCTCGCAGACTGTCAGCGTTGGAGTGCCTCAGGGATCTATATTGGGGCCCACACTTTTTATTATTTATATGAATGATATGCTAAATTATATTCAATATCCATCATGTTTGACAGTTTCGTATGCCGATGATACGAACATTTTAATAAAATCTAATACTCTTGCTGATGCTGAACATCATGATATATCCCAAAGTAATATTGTGGACTGAAAGTAATAAACTATGTAACCAAAGTAAAACAACCTGTATTCTCTTTAAAATTTTGCAGTCTAATATTGTCTTCAACACTAATATCCTTCTATCTCCTACTACAAGAGTTGGAGTAGGCCAATGTATCAAAAATGCTCGGTTTGAAAATCGACTGTAGCCTTAAATGGTCTAATCACATTTATGATATGTGTGTTAAACTGTCAAAGGCCTGTTATGCTTTGGCTATAACATCCAAACAATGCAGCCTATCAATAGTAAGACAGTTGTATTTTGCTACTTTTCATTCTTGCATAAAGTACGGTATAGTGCATTGGGGTTCCTCATCTGAAGAAAACAGAGTTTTTTTACTACAAAAAAGGGCAATACGTATAATAGCCAATCTTGGATATAATACTTCCTGTAGGGAAGCCTTTAAAAGCTTAAACATCATTACTTTGAACTCTATTTACATTTATGAGGTGTCACGTTTTGTTTACGAAAATAGAAGCAAATTTAACGAGATTAGATCTGATCATCCATATAGCACTAGGAATAAACATCTCCTTTTACCAAAAGCACACAGAACGGCTTTGCACCAAAAAAGTCTCTGTTTCGTAGGCTGTAAATTTTTTAACTGTTTGCTAGGGCATATTAAATCTATGACATTTTTTAAGTTTAAAAAGACTTTAAAATCATTTTTGTTGGACATGAACAGCCACAGTGTTGACAAATTTTTTACAAAATGTGGGACTACTTTTCTATAGTTCTAGTTATAATATTTGTTTAATCGCTCACTGTTCACATGTTTTTCTTTTGTGTGTATATGTTTTTAAAATGTTATTTGTGATATTTTCTTTGTATATCTACCGACAATGTTTCTTAACTGTACTCGTACATTTTCTGAAATTAATAAATATTATTATTATTATTATTAACAGAGTGTTGAATTCTGCATCGATTGATATTGGCATTCCCTATACCTATCTCTCTTGTTTTTTTTTTTACCTGTTTGAGTATTGCAGCTACGTTTTATATTAAATTGTGCATCAGAGTAATGTGTAAATCACAAAGTGCAAATATTTAATAGTCAATTAAATGACAGAATGAATCTGTATTAGATAGCAGCAAATTGTTTGATTAATCTGAATTAGTTGCTTTGATGCCATCCATGCTAATTGGTGATTTTAAGTATCTTGTTTGTAGTTTGTACGTTTATTTTTTTTGAGTGCCAGATGTCCATTGACCTTCATGTGTCCAGGAATGAAACTGTAAGTTTTTTATTTTATGTACAATATTTTTAGTGCTGTTATGAAACTGGTTTCGTGATTGATTTTTCCTTCCCGAGTCAGATCGGTAGACAATTTGACCGCTTGCATGTTAGTCGTAGACATTGGCCACATTGACGTGATTTGTTGACAATTTCGATGCCCCAATAGGTATACCTAGTGGCTTAATTCGTGTGTGCTCACTAGCAACATTTGAGGTTGTCCAGAAACAATAGAAAAACCGTTACGCGCCAAAAGCTTTTTGTATGTCTCCCCAATTTGTGTATTAGGGGCCAATTTATAGTTTAAAGTGAGCAGAAATTGTGTATTATTTGATTTCCAGTAACTAAAAATAAGGTGGCATCCAACTATCATTTTTTGTTGAGCCTTGTAGAGCTGTGTATTTATTTTTTGGTAATTTCCTGTTATTAAGTATTTGCCAAGGTAAGTGATAACCAATATTAAGCCAAGCTATCAAGGATAATCTGCCCCCTGAGGTCCTATGTTCAATTTTTAATTATAATTAGGATTGCGGATTTAATATAACTAAAAGGCAAGGTTATATTTGGCTACCGCGGATCTTGGAGATGGCCAGCAAGGTTCCCCAATTTGATCCCCTTAGACTTTTACCTTTGGGGTAGTATCAAAAATATTGTATATGCCACCCCGGCTACTATCAAAGAAGTTCCGAAGAACAGAGTAGGGGCTGCATTTCAGCAAATAAATTCACTGAGCCACTGTTAGTGCCATAAATTCCGGGATATTGGCTTGTCAGCAGCAAAGTGGAGGGTATTTTGAACAGTTGTTGCATTAAATATTTACATCCAATGTGTTCAGTAATTTTGTAAATTTTGTTCCAAAGTATTTGTTATAAATCTAATATAAAATGAACTCTTGTTTTTGATGTTATTATTTTGATAATAAACGAATAATTATCAACTATCTACATGATTAGTCTCGTTTGTGATAAAAAAGAAACAAGTTAGATGATTTGTATTGGCTACTAACAAACAGGGCTGACTTTGCATGTACATTTTATAAAAATTTGTCCATAATAAAAAGTTTCTCAAGAAATGTCTAATACCCGCTTTCTGTGAATAACCCTGTATATTTTTATACATTTTGCTTTTAACCATATACATATTTTTGAATTTTCTTTGTGCTAATTTGACTTGTTTTCTGTTATATACACAAATAAACATTATTATTATTATTATATTCAGAAACATGATTTTATTCTCCCCATTTTATCACGTAAATAAAACAATATCTACACTTCCACAGAATTTACACTTAAGTACATAAAGATAAATTCGACACATATTCAAGTGCCAAGTGCAGTAATTATCAATGTCCTATGATTGGCTGCAGTTAAGTAGTGTTACATGTAAGAAAGGAGCCTAATGTTACTGAAAATGTATTCTAAACTTACCTGGCTCCTTAATTTCTAGCATCCAGTCATATATGACAATGTTAGTTTTACGAATGATATCACAGAATTTTATGTCATCTGATTCGAAATTGCAATCGATACAGTCCTGCTTCTTATTGTAGATTACAATCCTACAATCCTCTGGGTTCACCACAGACTTTAGCTTCAATCGTTGATGCGCATAATGCGCAGCATCTGCCAACGTTGAATCACTAAATATTGCGACCTTCACATCCTGCAGCGTTTTAGTTTCAGGATGATTGCAATACACGTTAATCTTAATCATGTCATTCTCCTTTTCTCTAATTATCCTGTCTTCCTCCTCCTTCCTCCTCATGTCTTGGAGCAACTGTTGGATGTGGGGAGGGAATTCGTCGGCGCCTATAGCGCGACAGTTTCGATCCTTATCTATCTGCCGATACATCAGCATGTAGGCATTTGTACTAGAACTATAGGCCCCTGAATAATAACCCCTTTGCGGACCACCACCATAAGTTTTATGTAAATCATCCTCAGTAATCTACAAACAAGTAAGTAAGTAAGTAAGGACAGAATGATTAATAAATTGTTGAATTTTGAAATGGAAATTCTTTTTTCTAATTTGTAACATGGAAGTTACCATGGCAGAATAGTCGTTATTGAAATCGGGTCATATCCATCATACAGGATGATTGCCAGAGGCTTGTAAATAGTCATGTTATCAAAAACTAAATGGCGGAACCGGTACCCTTTTTTTTGTAAATTTAACTGTTTTCAATGTATTTACTACTAACTAACATTATTATTATAACTTACCCCAGTGACGCTTTGGTCGTTAAAACAGAACCAGAGGTTCTTATCAAAGTCTTTGATGTAAGCATAATAATGTCCTCCAGATGCGCTCCCTGAGTGTATCATAATACTAAATAATTCGTAAATATAGGGCCCCTTAGCTTCCTCCTCGTGAGGATTATTTCCAGAACTTACGTCTATACCTGAAACACACGAAATAGGCAACAATTATTCACTAATTACAGCGAAATATTTTTAACAAATATAACTCGATTTCCATTCACCTAAAGGTGACAAGAAGTTATCTATTGCAGTCACTGTTCATTGCCAGTCTACACATGAGAAAAATTATAAGTACCTACTTCTGGGATATGCTAATGATATACCGCGTGGCCACGAGTCAATGTACGCCCTCAATATTTTAGTTGTTTTTGTATTTAAAAATTTGGTTTTTGGTACAAATAAATCAGACAATAATAGGCTACTTTTAGACTATCAAGAATGAAAATATGACTTCAGGTTGAACCGGAAGTGACATCAACTTTTTTTTCTTAAATGGAATGACTATATTTTTTTGATGGTTTCTTATTAAGCATAAATTTCTAAGTGCAACAGTTTTTTCAGATGTAAAAAATTCCAAAAAATAAGTGAGATACGAACAATTTTTAATTTTTTCAAAATGGCCGCGTGAGATGAATGCGATGTAAGAAAATTACTAAGTAGGCTATGGAAATTATTAGTAAGGTTGTAGACTTGTCTGTAAAGTAGAAAATAGTTGTTTGAATTACTGATAGGTACCAGTATTTTCAGTTTTTTTTTTTTTTCAAAAAAACAGAAATTCATTTTCATTTCCGTAGGGGTCCTATGGATTTTTTTTTAATATAACTGTGCTAATTCTTTTATTAATCAGAAATAATGATTCATAAACTATAATTTTTTCACCATTAATCATTTCTTAACGATATCCTTCGTAATAATAGAAGTATTTTTAAAAAGTAAACACAAATTAAAGTAGAAATAATTTTAATAGGTATAACGTTACAACCATGAATAAATTACCAAGAATAACAAAACTATTTAAAACCTAAATTATAATAATAATAATAATAATAATGATTTATTCATAATAAACCATTATAAAAATTGTTCAAACTGTTCACCATTATGATTAATACACAGAGTAGCGCGACTTATTGTTGCACGTCTAACATTCTGTAATTGTTGAGATGTTATTTGTGCAATTTAGTGTCGAACTCTTTCTTCCAGATCTTGCCTTGTAGTTGGCTCAGTCATGTAGACTCTATTTTTCAAATGCGCCCAAATAAAAAAAATCGAGTGGGGTTAAGTCAGGCGACCTTGCAGGCCATCTCCCAATCCAACGATCTGGAAATGATTGATTTAAGTAATCCCTAATGATAATAGCATTGTGTGGTCCAGCCCCGTCTTGTTGGAAGTAAATTTCGTCAATATTGGTATTGGGAATTTGATTAATCTGTGGAACTATTATATTTTGGAGAAGTTCTAGATATCTTGGTCCAGTTAGAGTTTCGTTAAAAATTATCGGACCTATGATATGGTCGCCCAGTACCCCTAACCAAGCATTGAAGCCAAACCGCTCCTGAAACCGCCCCTGTCTCATAATGTGAGGATTATCAATTGCCCAATATCGAGTGTTGTTTCGATTAAATAACCCAAGGTTTGTAAATCTCGATTCATCAGTGAACAACATGTTTTTGATAAAATTCTCATTTCTTAATTGGCGTAACTGTAACCAATTACAAAAGGTTATTCTTCGTTGATGATCATTCTCATACAAAAATTGATGCAATTGATATATATAAGAACGATGTTTGCGTGTTTCTTTAAAATTTGTCTGGCTGATTCTTTGGAAACTGGTAATTCATGTTCAATTTGTCTTATCGAAATGGTTGGGTCAACATGCACTAAAGCTAATACATTAATTTCTGTTTCTTCATCCACAATAAATCTTTCTTCAATTTCTACATTAGGTTCAGTTCTAAATTGTTGCTCCAAACGGGCGAAATAGTTTCTCGGTGGTTGTCTTCTTTCTAGATATCTCCGTCCACACAGACTTTGTGGTCTAGTTGCATTACGTCGAGTCTCTCCATAAATAATGATCATGTCAACTTTTCATCTCTTGAATAATTGTCAGCCATTTTATATTAATTTTCTTGTTTATAATGAATATATATGAAAATAAAATTTCGTTGTTTTTTTTTAACTAAAAATACTGGTACCTATCAGTAATTCAAACAACTATTTTCTTCTTTACAGACAAGCCTACAACCTTACTAATAATTTCCATAGCCTACTTAGTAATTTTCTTACATCGCATTCATCTGACGCAGCCATTTTGAAAAAATTAAAAAATTGTTCGTATCTCACTTATTTAGAATTTTTTACATCTGAAAAAAGCGTTGCACTTAGAAATGTATGCTTAATGAGAAACCGTCAAGAAAATATATTCATTCCATTTAAGAAAAAAAAGTTGATGTCACTTCCGGTTCAACCGGAAGTGATATTTGCATTCCTGTTAGTCTAAAAGTAGCTTATTATTGTCTAATTTATGTGTACCAAAAACCAAATTTTTAAATACAAAAACAACCAAAATATTGGGGGCGTACATTGACTCGTGGCCACCCGGTATTTACAGAATTCAGTACGAAGTTTGCAGATGTAGACAACCCTTATTTCGACAGTTGTTTCATTTTAGTAAAATTTGCATATGAAATGGAAATCATTGGACAACTACCATTTTTAGATATATAAATAATTAAGAATACTGAAAATAAGTTGAAATTTGATATATAGGGAGCGTGCATCATATTTCTAACATAACATCAAATATTACATTTCTGTAAGTTTATACTAATTTTTAATTCCTTCTGTGTTGTGTTTAGCAGTTTGGGGACGGAGGTCACTGATCACGAATCTGAGGTCCAATTTAGGAAATTGAAAATGGCGGACCGGAAATCGGGTGATTTTCCAGAGAAAATTAGAATGGATATTTTGACCTTGAAAATCTGTACTCGGGGGTTTTCGAGGTCGAGGTCTAATTTGGTAAAATGGCGGGCCGGAAGTAGAGTCAGTTTCTCAGAAAAAATTCGTATTTTTTGTATTTGAGGTCACTCATCATGAATTCGAGGTCCAATTTAGGAAATTCAAAATGGTGGGCCGGAAGTAGACCCATTCTACCAAGTATTTTTTTTTTTTTGGGCTGAAAGTGGGAACTTGGGAAGTTTCATGGTCGCTGATAACGAATTAGATGTCCAATTAGGGTAAATTCAAAATGGTGAACCGGGAGTAGAGCCATTCTTTTAAGAAAACCTTTGAGTTCCCTCTTTCAGCCTAAAAATAGAAAAAACACGAGATTTTCCTGAAAAATTGTCTCTACTTTAGGCTCGCCAATTTTAATGTCCCCTAATTGGTCACTGGGTTCGTCATCAGTTTTTCCTGAGAAATTGACTGTACTTCCGGTCCACCTTTTTGAATTTCCCGAATTGCACATCGGATTCGTGATCGGCGACCTTAAAAACTCCCAAATGTTAATTTTCAGCCTAAAAAAGCAAAAAATACAAGTCTTTCCTGACAAATTGACTCTACTTCTGGTCCGCCATTTTGAATTTACCAAATTAGAACTTTGGCCCGATTTCCAGTTCACCATTTTGAATTTCCTTAATTGGGCCTCGTGATCAGTGATCTCGAAAACCCCCGAGTAGAGATCTCCAGGACATTTTTTTAATTAATTATTTTTAAGGCTTAATTTTCGGGGCATCTTATAACCCCCATGGGTAGTATGAGGGTTATAAAATGCCCCAAAAATTAAGCCTTAAAAAACTTTAAAAATGGACATTTTGGCCTGGAGATCTCCACTCAGGGGTTTTCGTGATCCCTGATCGCGATTCCGAGGCCCAATTGGGGAAATTCAAAATGGCGGACCGGAAATCGGGCCATATTCCAGAAAAAATGAGGATTTTGTTTGTCTGCAAAGATGCTAGTTGTGACAAATGATCCTGAGGGTTCAAGAAACAATGCAGAAGTAATTTTTAAAACCGGTGCCGTTTCCCAACTTCTACACATTTGGTGCTTTTTTCCGGCATATTTACTGGGGTATTATCAGTGGAGGGCACACAACTCATCTTTTGTTTTTTAGAGATGGGAAAAAGACATAATTTTTTAGCAACTCATCTCCAATTGTTTACATTTGCATTCCTTTGTGATTTGATGAGGTTTGTGTACCCTCCAGACTGTGTCAAAATCAGGTGTGAAAATCAGCTGACCGAAAATGGTCAATTGATCATTTTAGGTTGACGTCACGATGTCGGCGTGGGGGGCACACAACTCATTGTTTTGTTTTTTAGAGATGGGGAAAAGCTGTTATTGTTTAATGACAAGCTTAAATTGCTTCTGCTAGCCACTCATCTCTAATTGTTTACATTTGCCCTCCTTTGTGATTGGATGAGGTTTGTGTGCCCTCCAGATGGCGGTGTCAAAGTCAGGTGACCAAAAATGATCAATTAAAATAATACTTTTTTGTTGGTTAGAAACCTAACCTATAACTAGTAGTCTGTTTTTGGCAACACGGTGACACGGCGTATTTATTGCTTTTATCAGAGTTCTTATATATAATATTGGCACCAAACTCAAAAATGAAAATAAACAAAACTATGATTAATACAAAAACGGAAAATTTGAGGTTATGTGTGACATATGATGCACACCTCTATCGAAAACAGTCACATTTATTAAGATATCTCAATACATATTTCCGAAAAAAATTACGTTTCCTTACCCTTACCTTCATCACTATCTGCACAATTGTCGTCTTGGCCGTTAACGGTGGAAGACACGTCTGTTCCTTGACAGCTCTCGTCATCTGCCGAACCTGAATCTGTCGTACTGCAATCGTCGTATTTTACAGTGTGCTCTCGTTCTTCCATAGGCTCATTTTCTGAGGTACTGGTCATTACGAATGAATTTAAATTGAGCTTTTCTGGAAATACAACCCTAAAAAAATTATACGATGAATACTGATTAAAAGAAAGACAAATTTATTTAAAAAAATGTAGTCCCCATGATTTAGGATGACTTTCTCTACGCTAACAAACGGCTTGTATATCAGCACATACATAGAAACAGTTTTTAACCATCTTACAAAAATCTAATCCAGTATTCATCAACAATATTTATTGTTAAAAATCGTATAAATCTGCTAATATTCCTATAGCAACTTTCTGCAAAATGGGTATGCAAGCTGTGGTTATTCTTATAGAACAGATGGTAAAAAAAATTACAAATTATTTAATATTTCTTGTTAAATAGGTATCACACCCGTTAAAATAGTAACCATTATTCTTCCAACGCCCTATATACTGGGTGCCAACGAGACCAAGTACACCCCCCTCATTTTCCTGTATTTTTCAATATAAAAATTTCAAAATAGGGTACAGAATACTTTACACAAAAATACATTTTCGGTTTAACCAGTAGTACTAGTAACCTTTTTAATTTACACAACACCCTGTGTATATTTTCTAATCTTATCCGATAGAGGTTTGAATTATCACTACGATGTTGCTTAGAAATGGAAACAGAAATTACCTGCAAAAATACAATGCCAGTTGTTAAGTACTGACAAAAGTGCTAGAACTTGATTGCGTCACCTTTAACACCTTCAAACTGTAGTTTCACGATCTATGTACAGATTTAACAATAAAAAATTGCGTTGAATAATAATTTAAATAAATATTTAAAAACAATGTTAAAACAATAATTTGCTTTGGGTTAAAAACGAGTAAAAATACCTATAGATTAAATATTTGCTATATCTGAGGTTACATCACGAGAGAATTTTTCTCCTCAAAACTCGTTACAGCATCTGAAAGTACTACTCTTCCTCTTAAAAATCAATTTTGAATTCTCCTTTCCAAGAAATCGTTAGTGAAATTTATTAGTTCGGTATATTAGTGAGTATTCCTACCGTCACATCTTCTGGGTTCGGCGAAGGGCGGTAATATGAAATGGAGTTACAGTGTCTGAGGTATTTGAATATTTTTCAAGGGGAAGAGTAGTATTTCCAGATGCCGCATGCCGTAACGAGATTTTCGGAGATAATAGGGCGCGTGCAAAATCTGACAGCTCACGAGAGTGGAGGGCATATATCCTCAATGTTCCAAATTAATTATCGTGAAATTCGCTGTTTTCGTTTGCTTTTTTAAGTTTCTTGTGCTGTCAGCTATTGAAATAAACATTTCTAAGTTTAGTTTCCATTATATATAGACAATTACGTGTTTTGTACAATAACATTTCCTTTGATTTGGCGAGATGTGCATTGTTCACCTATGCGTTTTTAGTTATTTTCTTCGTAATTAAACAACATATGGGATTGATCTTATTGTTATATATAGAGCATATTTAGATTATTCAAAATTTAAATGCTGTTAATTATTCTGTTACTAGTTTACCACAATAAGCCATCATATTGTATGGAATCTGGTTGTCAAAGTTTCACTGAATGCCAATTTAAGCTTTAAAAGGTATGTGATTATTACCTAACATTGGAATTTAATACTTGTTATGTAACATATTTAATAAATACATAGTAGTATACCTACCGCATGTACGAAAATAAAGTTATAGTCATTTCAAATTGGCATCGATTTACACCAATGAAGATAAGTTTGTGGTCAATTAAGGTTCAAAGATAAAAGTGGTTAAATGCTTTAAGGCTGCATAACCCATACATTTATTTGTTAGACAATCTAGATGAGTTACCTTACTTAGTTCAGCAGGTTTTCCTAAAAATTATAGAGTATAAAATTTAACTGAAATTATTATCCATAAAGATTATCCGTTAAGATAATGTCTGGAACTATGACCATACTTCATCTTTGAGTCAGTAAGATCGGATCTATTTAAGACTCATTTCGCTTTGCTCTTTTGATTGAGCACAAACTTTTCTTCTTTTGGTGTAAATCGATGGCATTCTAAAATAATTAATAATTTTATTTTCGTGCATACAAAAGGTATTTACTACTATGTATTTTTTAAATATATTATAAACACTTAATTCTAATGTTAAGCAATAATCACGTACCTTTAAAAGCTTAAATTGGCATTCGGTGAGATTTCGATAACCAAATATCATAGAATATGATGGCTTTTTGTCGTAAACTGATAACAGAATAGTTAACAGCATTCAAATCTTAAATAATCTAAATATGCTCCATGTATAATAATAAGATCAATCCCATACATTGTTTAAATACGAAGAAAATAACTAAAAACACATAGGTAAACAATGCACCTCTCGCCAAATCAAAGGAAATATTATTGTACAAAACACGTAATTGTCTATATATAACGAAAATTAAACTTAAAAATGTTTATTTCAATAGCTGATAGCACAAGAAAGTCAAAAAAGCAAACGAAAACAGCGAATTTCACGTTAATTCATTTGGAACATTGAGGTTATATGCCCTCCACTCTCGTTAGCTGTCAGATTTTGCACACGCCCCATTATCCTTGTGATGTAACATAACCTCAAACTGGGTTTGTCCATTTCTAGGTTAGAATACCTGGAAAATCTGACGTGATTGAGCAATCAGACTTGGGTTAAGTGAGCCAAAAACATTCTGAAAAGTATAGTCTAGTTTCTAGCTTGGAAGGTCGGTTGAATTTTGTCAGCCTGTTACTTCAAATTCCTTTTTTCAAGGTCATTTATCATTCGATTTTGATAAAACCATTGTAAAGATAATTCAAACCTTTAGTAAGATTAAAAGTAACGTTATTTAAAATAACGAAGTTGTGCATTTTTTAAAAAAGTGGGGGTATATCTAGTCTCGTGGCGCCCTATATACCAATTCTTACACATTATATTTTTATCTTTGTACTTACTTATCATTAAGTTTTATCCTATGCATAGTATTGTAATCAAAATCAAAACGTTTCAAATGCAGAGTAAGCAAATAGGGGAACTTTATAAATTTCAGTCCTTTATGTGCATCACATTTTTTGTTGCATTTCTCACAGAGATACTGATTGTTTCCATCTAAGGTTTCGGGCTGAACAAAGGCCCTTAAGGCTTCTTCTACGCTGTTGTAAGCCACAGTGCTACCGAAAGGCCTTACTGGCAAAGGGATATCGAGAAAAGTATCCTCACGTGACTTCTCCGTTCCACACTCGAGGCATTTGACATAATCTAACATTTTCCCCTCGTACAAGTCATTTATGAGGTTGGCCTGTTTTGTGTCCTTGAATTTCTGCTCCAACGCATCAAACATAACCCTACAAAGCTCTTGGATGTCATGCTGGTGCCACGCATCGCTGCCTTGCCATCCGAAACTAGTGGTTAAATCTGTAGTTTCGACTGCAGATTTAGACGAAGTTTGCAAATTTAAAAACAGTTTTTGCAATTGGTAGGGTATGGAACGGGTTTCATTCAGGCCATCAAATTCCCAGTTATATAATGCGTTTCTAAATTCTGGGGTCATATAAAGCGCCTGCAGCAAACTGTTAAGGTAGCATGTCATTGCCTGGTTTACCAACCCCACATAATTCGTTGATTCTACTAAAACAGGTCTTAGCTGTGTGCGGGATGATGTGGGATAGTTGTTGAATTTACTCATAAGCAACGGCGCGGGGGCATCGTAGGCGTTACTAGGCATTTCTCCACTACTGGGGCTGGCTGAGGCACCAAGGAGTAAGTCGTCTTCTACAACGTCCTGAACATACAAAGACTCTGCAACGTCTTGAACATACAAAGATACCCCCTTGTTTTTTATAACCATGGAAATATCGTCGGTGCCACTCCAGGTTATCCCCGCCTCCTGTACTGTCTTGCCTTTGTACTCGCTTAAAACGAACTAAAAAAAAAAATAGATCTTTCAGTACAAGTAAATGTGAAAGGAGGGATCAAGCAACGAAATGTTTATTTAAACCAAAGTTAATACAGATACTCCAGTTAAACGGAAACAATTTTAGATGTTTGACAAAAAAATTAATGAACTTTGCAAAAGATGTTCATTATTGCGTACTATGTCCCCAGCTCTTTTTGTTACGCTCGAGCCGCCATCTTAAAAAAAAATGGTGCTCAAATTCAATTTTTTGCTTATATGTCATTAGCAAAATTATATTCCATACAGAGAGAGAGAGAGAGAGAGAGAGAGAGAGAGAGAGAGAGAGAGAGAGTTTATTTGTGTCAGACAATTGTACATTGTATACACACGTCAAAAATTACATAAAATTACAAAGATAGGATTAAAATTAAATATATATATATATAAAAATAAGGAAATGCACAGAGGAAAAACAAACAGGAAAATACAACACTTTAAAAAAAGGTTCCAATATTGTCAATAAACTCTTGGATGTTATAAAATACATTTTCTTTTAGGAGTGTTTTCACTTTTTTTGAAAAGCATGCAGGAGGTAAATTTTTCCGCTCAACGGGCAACATATTATACAACTTTATGGATATATATCTGAACAATTTTAAGCTTTTTAGTCGAAAATAAGAAGCAATTATGAGGTTGTGTCTTGTCTCATATTGATTCCGATTTTGGTTAACAATTAATAAAATTTTTGATGCATGTGCTGGAGCTGCCCCACAGTATGATTTCATATGACATGATGCTATGAAATATAGCGTGGTATGCTTGTATTTTGATCTATAGCATTAGTGAGATTTGTTAGGAGGTAGACATAACTCGATAGTTTTTTGTGAAGATACTTTATGTATGCTTGCCATGCTAATCTACTATTCAGAAAAATTCCAAGACACTTAACTGGATGTGTGTTTGAATCTATATGTGTGTGTAAATTCAAAATGAGGATTTCCCAACTAGCACAATTAGTCGCGGGAACGTAGCAATGACTATTGTAGGTACTTTAAAGTGTTTTGGTACTAGTCACAGGCAGGTAATAGGAACGTTCCTAATACGTATTTATGACCAAAATGGGGAATATTTTTTGGTGACGATAACGTTCCAGCCACTTGTCTGGCTACGTTCCAATGAAGTTGTTGCTCCGGAGCGGCGACGTGGCGGCGTAGACGCCGCAACTTTCAGAAAACCACACCCTACTCTTTCAAATCGATGTTGCCCCTTCTTTGTCTTGCAACCGATTTTATTATATTTATGTTTCATTCTTACATATGATTCTTGTTCTTGTTCATTTCCCTAACTCAGAAATTTAATAGAATATCAGAAGGCAATATTACACAGCAAAACTTGTGCTATTTTCCAATGGTCTAAGGGTCACAATTGAAACGAATGCAATTTTACTGACAAACATAATGATAAAACGTCCGAATCTAACCACGCGCCTTTAAAATTTGCATTTTTTAATGAAAATATTGTTTTTAAAATATGTAATGTCATGCGAGAATATGACACACTAGATACCGAAACCTATTTTTTATTGTTCTTCGGAACTTAACATTACTTTTTATGTATTAATTTGTTGTATTTGGTGAAAAAATGGCGATAAATTAAATTTATTAGTCAATTGTGAAATTATGGTTCATGTGTTTTAACAATGGCGTCGATAATTTTGGCCATCAACATGGCGTATTTCAGAAAATGTGACTTTAAGTTCGTTTTCACCAAGAAATGCTACTTGAAAGTAATTGCTACTTGGCGATAGTGACGAAAACTGCAAATACGTAACTTTAAAGTTATATTTACCACAAATCTGCGAATGGAACTGTAGCATCACTTCAAAGTCGTAGCAAAGTTGTGACTACCACAAATTACCTCTTCAAAGTTACCGCTGCCACTTCATGGTTACATTTTTCCCGATATTGATTCGGAACGTACGTGTTACCCGTACGTTGAGGTCTAGACTGAACGCGTTCCTAGCTTTTGCTGTTTATCATTTACCTAACTTCACATTGAAAAACCTAGCAGCTGTCGCAAATGTCGCAATTTACTTGTAGGCAGCCATATATCAACGACCTAATAAACATAAACCTTGTTGGTATAATATAATTACAGTGATAGATAACATAAGAAAAGGTAGGTGTAATAAAATTGTGTTGAAATATTAAATTTTGTTGCCTTATTTTGATCATAAAATGTTGCATAGCATAATATAGCGGCATATAATTCTAGTCTAGGTTAGGCAAACATATATAGGTTAGGTTTGTTGCACTAACTTTATCTATGGTCAACATTGGGAACTACATGGTGAAATTTACTTCATGGTAAATTTCAGAGGTGATGTGCACGTTGTAGTAGCCGTACATAGTTCTGTAGGTAGCAGTAACGTCATTAACACCTATGAATATTACTTACAAGTTCCACTACTTTAAAGAAATAGTGAAGGTTCCCAGAACGTCGCGGCAACTATTAAAGCTACTTGAAGGTGATTGCAACTTTGAAGTCACATTTCAGTGATGCGAGTTAGTCGCTGCTACTATAGTTTACCACCTTCAAGTTCTGAAAACCCAAAAGTTGTCCCACTAGTAACTAACACGTTCCCATGTACCACGAAAGCTACGTAGAAGTTGCATAACTATAAAGTAATCATTAGTGGTAGAAACTACGAGGCAGGGACTGTAGACTTGTCAAATGAAGTTATTTTTACACCAAAGTCGTAAATTTAGTAGCAATTACGTAATGGTTACTCATACGAAGTTCCTATCTCAGTTACTGTCACTTTGGTGCTAGTTGGGTTGAGTTTTTTCTACATTTAACGATAATTTGACATTGTTAAAATATATCCTGGCTTGTGACTGTATTTCATCTGACACATGTGCTAAATCTTTTATGTTCTTTCCACTTGTGTCATCTGCATAACTTACTGGCTTGTAGTTAACGCAATGTACGATGTCATTGATATGGACTATAAACAGAATTGGTCCCAAAATAGACCCTTGGGGAACACCATACTTTAATGGCTAGAGAGATGAGGCCTTACCATTTACTTACACACTGGAGTCTATTTGATATGTAGGATTCTATAAATGACAGCGCTGGACCTCTATTAGCATACATTTCTAATTTCAATAGCAATATGTTATGTGAGACTCACTCAAACGCCTTTGATAGGTCCATACATGATTCTATGGTCCTGTTACCTTAATCCAGTTTATCCGTTACTGATATAATTAAATCCGTTAATACCTTCACTGTAGATTTACCTTTTATGTATCCATATTGACTTGGATTTAGTAGATTCTTACTTATAAAGTAGTCTATTAATCTCGTTTTGTAAGCGCATTCTGAAATCTTGGCTAATATAGGAGTTATCGATATCGGTCTGTAATATTCTTCTAAGTTTATGTCACTTTTTTTAAAGATAGGAGTTACTTTGGATTGCTTAAGATTTTTAGGATATATTCCATTTTCAAAGCAACAGTTTATAAAATAGGTGATTATAAAATATATAAAATAAAGCTTACAAAATTCTGTACAGAATTTTTCATACATGTTTCCATATTCCATGTTATTCTAAAATCCAAAAAAAAAATTGATCGACACATCTAAAATCATAAATGATGCTTGCAGAATAGGAGGAGAGGGGTCACTTTGATTGCACTTAACTCTTAATGAGTGATCTCCAGGACAGAGATAACTAAACCGCATGAAGGGACCGGATTCCTTATCCTTATCTCTAGGATGAGGGCCCAAAATTGACTGACTGCAAGGAAGGAACCCCGGTTTGTTTTTGATATTCAGTTTATATAACTAGTAACTGTTTATTTTGCAAAGAGTTAAACAATGTCAATGTCATGTTTGTACATAATTGTCGAGTTTTATTATTAAATAATTCTAATATCAACATTGACTTTGTTTTATTGTTTCTAAATTTACAAATGGACTAGGGTCGAATATGTTTGTTTATATAAGCATTTGCTACTTTCCGGGATTTGAATAATTAATAATATTTCCTATGTGACAATATTTCAAAACTATTAAGTGAAAAGAGGAAATTTCAATATTAACCATTACAGAACAATTACATGTTTTTAAATCTTACATTTGTCATTGTTATTATAAAATTATTATTATACCTTAATGCAACAGCTTAACTTTTCTTATCACTGCTAATAAACTATATTCTACTTAATTTAAAAAAAATATGAATATTCCTCTAAAACTGATAAGTATGTATACATCTCATAATAATATCTGCTATCATAATGCAATATTTTTATACCTTCTCTTGGTATTATTTATAAAACATTTATATACATAAACTTTGCACAAAGCACATATCAACCTTATCTTAATATTTTTATAAACTGAGCCTGAATCATTTATAAATATTGAAAATAATAAATACTTAAAGAATACGTCATGTGCATACAATGATTATTAAAAGATTATGCAGCATAATATTAACAGTATTATTTCTAGTGCAATAGATAGTAAGAGAGAAAAGATTAAATATCTTAGCTGTTATCTGCAAATAGAGCACAGTATTTAATTGTTTATTTAACTTCTATTTTCCTTTCAATGGGTACTTCCCAGAGAAAAAATGTATCATGTCTGATAAAGAAGTAGGTATAATATAAACATAATTAGAAGCAGTTGTAAAATTACTTCTGTATTTTTCAAGTAGAGCCACTGGATCTAGAATAAAAATTGAGATCACTGTCAAAATTCTGTTATCTACAAATATTTGTTTGTGCCTGAATCACATGAGCTAGTGTTACATAAATATCGGATCACCAATGGTACACCTTTGTAGTACTAGTCTAATTTACATGAAAAATTCACTACTGTGCCCCAGAAAGCAGCAATTTTATATCTCAGGCGTGATTCAATAGTTAAAAAAATCAACTTGGAGTGGAGAATTCTAACTCATTAGAGATAACCCATGGTTGCATAGACTCAAAATGTTTACTGCTTGCATGTAGAAAATTGGCTGCTGAAATATTTCAAGTAAAAACATACTGAAAAATTGTGTTGTGTTGAGTTGTAACAGTTTAAAAATATAAAAGTTTGAATTATCGTGGAAAACGCCCCGTAGAACTGGATTCGATTTTGAGAGGCCTGGAAATTAACACATGGCCTTGACAAGTGGTCGGCAAACTATTAGTCAACAGAGTCAAATATCAACACTACAACGACTGAAATTTCTTTTGTGAACCAAATTTCTTAAAGTTAAACTACTTAGGTAGGTACACTCTTTATTAACTTAATAAACGTTAATTCAAGTTTTAAATCTTAATTAAACTATAGGGACACTGTATAAAACTTGATATCACACTTAAGAATAACTAAGGTGGCAAGATCAGGGGGAAACAAGGGGTAACACACCAAGTGAAGAGAAATTTCCCTACTAAGCAAATTTTAGCAACAAATATTCTTCAACAATCCTGTAGTATATATTTATGTATCACTTACACCTATTTCAATATGCCAAAAAAAGCTGATTGTTAATCATAATTTTAGTACAATGCTCTTTTTGTAGATGGGGCGTTTAAATAGTATACTATCTTTATCCATAATTCAAAATAAACTTTGATATTTTACACGTATTGAATATACTTAAAGTCTAATGCTGTTCTATTGTACATAATTCTTGACAGTAGTCGCTAGCGCCATCTAGGCGCAGAATTAATGATTCATTCTCCACCTTGCTCACTCTTAATGATTTTATTTATGGATAAAAATTAAATTGCATGTAACGTATCCATAAAATTAAATCATGGCAATGAATGACAGACACATAATGTGAATAATGGCTTTGCATCTTACGGGAAATGGTGGGCAAGACAGATTTCTATGCTGTTGTTTTTAATTTTAGGCATGATTCCTAGTTCTCATCGAAAGACGACTTCTCAATTTACTCTTGATAAGGTTCATGCTTGAAAAAGATTGTTCACATGAACATGTAGAATTGAAAAGGAAAGAACAGCAAATGCTACTTTTTTCAATTGATCATATGAGTCAGGAACGCTACTCCAGGTGTTAAGAATCATCATGTCTTCCATCTCCAGGTATTTCAAAGCAGACCACTTGTGCTGTGAACTAAGTTTACATTTGTTTTCTCCAATATTTCCATATCAACACAAAGCCGTACAAATTTAGAGCTCCATAATTCTTTGTGGCAGAGCCGCACTCAACGGGACAAAGAGCTGCACGCGCAGTTTGCCGACCACTGGCCTTGACTAACATTCAACGTGAAACGAAGATCAAATTTAAGAAAATATGTTTTCCAGATGTTACTCTTAACCACTGTAAATGCATTTTAAATAGGAAAAAGTTGCATTGCGTGTCAGGACAGAAAATTAAAAGTCAAACATGAATATAAGTATATACATTTAAAAATGTTACCTAGGTGCTTATTTAAAAAATCAAATATCAACATGCCACCAGTAGGTTAAACACTCAGTAGGTTTAAAAATAATTTTAAAATGTACCATTCTTGATCTACAATTTGTGAATTTTTTTTTTAATTCCAAACGGTTGATGAGATAATAACCGTCCAAGCATTATGACTCACCCTGTATATCAAAAAATTCTTAGGTGTTTCATTAAAAAAAAAACTAGAATTAGCTTGTCACCACCATGTAAAACACCTTATAGATTTTAAAATGATTTTAGAATATGTCGCTCTTGATATCCCATAATCTTTATCGCAGACATTTGAGGAGATATTAGCCATCCACACACTACCAACTAACCCTGCATTAAGCACATGCTGAAACCAAATTCGATTTTATAATTCAGATATTACACTGTTAACTATATTTGGAGAGGACCAAAACACTTCAATTTTCGTTGAATTTAGCATGATGAATAGTACCAAAATAGAACGTAAATAGAACCAATCTAATTGGCATAATAATGAAACTTACATCCATACCTATTTCAAGCATAAAATGAAGGCCAAGGTTAACAATATTTTTATCTTTATCACAATTCACCCACTAACATTAACTGCCTATAAAGGTTTCAGGTACAACTGCACACCCACAATCAAATGTACATTATATTACTGGCAGACTCAGAGAATAAACAAATAAGAAAAATTATAGATGTTTACTAGAACTTTTGAACAGTAAACCCACTTAATTATACATGGTATAAATATAGAACAGGCGAGGTGGGAAACAGTCCTTATTTATTTATTTTTAAAGATGTTTATGTTCTAAATAAATCAAATGTGGGTGCACAATGTGTGTGTAAAGAATTTAGTTGAAATGATTTATTCGGATTGTAGATTTCTCTGTGATATCACTAAAATCGAACCAACTGAATGTGCAAAAAACATTCGGTAATTAGTACCAGTAAATCATTTGTTAATAGCTTCAGAAAAAAATACCACTCACTAATATTTTCTAAACAGAAAAATCATATTTAAGAGACTTAATAGTCAATGTCATTTGTTCGGTGGATAATCCCTACAAACATTTTTTTAATGGTGTAAGTGGGCAAAATCATTATTTCAAATTTTTCATAAAAATATTGTTGCTGCTACAACCACCATGTTGTAACTTTAACAACATGGTCAAAATGAGTTTTTCTTGATTATCTCCTTTCCTGATACTTCAACCCTAAAATTAGTCATTGCACATAATTAAGAAAGCTACAACTCGAGGGGTATACCATAGTCAGTAGTTGCAGTACAAATTTTAAGCAGTCTCTGTCTCAAGTTGGCAATTGTGGCAGTCTAATGGGCAGTCACTGCTGCCATATGAGCAGTAACAGCAATCTTGTCAACAGTTACAGCGGTTATGTATAAAATGCATATATTACGCAACACGTTTGATTTGTTCCATTTTATTTATAGAGCTAAATTCCATATATTTACCCCCTATTTCACCATGGACGTAAATGTGCACTTTCCATGCACAGCACCCATCACCTTCATATTGTCTAGTACCCACTAAATAGAAATCTTAAGAGAAACCGCATCACTACTCAATGTAGGTTATGTCCTTATTTATACTTATCTTATACCTTATAATAATATCATATCTGAGTCTGGATTCGACATATGCATAATAGTACAGGCAAATTAACAATTTAGGGTAACAAAAATTAATAAAAGGATCATCTCTGGGATTTAAGTAGGTAATAACCCGGAGAATAAGATGATGCATTCTTTGCGCTTGCAAGTTCCGGAAAAATTCAAAAAAATTTGGAAAAACTTTTTGATTTTCGATTTTTTTGCTCTAGCGGCCAAAATAATGAAAATAGAGAAAGAAGTTCCCAACAAAAGTTGCAGCTTGTCTTTTTCTCTACAAAAAATGCCTTTACAAATTTTTGTCTTACTTAAGCCATTTAGAAGATAAATCGAGTTTTCCACTTATAGTTTTAAGCTGCTTCGAAATGCACGAAAAATGAGAATTCTCCAGGAGTTTTGTACGACCGGGCTCATCGATCGATAATTCTTACTGTTCAGAGCCCCTAAAAAAAATTAAAATAACTATAATATAATAATAAATGTAGAGAAAAGTCTCAGCTTTAATGTGGAACTAATCACAAAATTCATAAAAATTTTTATCAAGGAGAGAAAGTGTCAGAAGATGGCTTAGTGAACTTTGTACAGTTGATCCACAGATTTATTCATATCTTTGCCGGGAGTCGTTAGAATGATAATTCATTTTGCTTATATATTCTTATATAATGATATATTAATCCAATTAACATCTTAATGCAATTACTTTTGTTGAAAAAATATGCCTTGCGATCAAATTAGAGGGTATATTTCTCATCGATCAATCACCTCCAAATTTTGGAATTCAATTCACTATATCTTAAGTAATAATAATAGCACAGTCTTAATTTTTGGATTATAGGTAAAATAAAATATATTCTTTCGAATTACTTTATAGTTTCTTAAACTTAACTTTTTGAATTTGTCTACATTATTCATACACGTTAAGAAAATGAACAATTATACAGTAAAACATATACAACTTATTTGTTTCTTAACATTCTTCAATGAAATTTTCACAAAATATCTAAAGTGCGTGGAATCGAATCCATGCAGTGAAAAAGCACCCATTGTTACGGGAGAAATAGGCAAGATGCATAAAACTCAAAGATGTGAATAGATTAACTGTATAAAGTTTACTAAGCCATCTTCTAACACTTTTTTCTCTATGATAAAAATTTGTATGAATTTTGTGATTAGTTCCACATTAAAGCTAAGACTTTCCTCTACATTTTACGTTGCTTTCATTTTTTTTAGCGGCCCTGAATAGTAATAATTATCGATCGATATATCCGGTCGTACGAAACTCCCAGAGAATTCTCATTTTCCACGCATTTCGGAGCGGCTCAAAACTATAAGTGGAAAACTGGATTTATGTCCTAAACAGCTTAAGTAAGACAAAAATTGGTAAAGACCTATTTTGTAGAGAAAGAGACAAGCTACAAATTTTGTTGAAAACTTTTTTCTGTATTTTCATTATTTTAGCCGTTAGAGCAAAAAACCGAAAATCAAAAAGTTTTTCCAAATTTTTTTGAATTTTCCCGGAACTTGGAAATGCAAAGAATGCATCATTACATTCTACAGGTTATTAACTACTTATGCACTTTCAGGGCATAACAATGCTTGGCTATATTATTTGGTAGGTCATAAGTGTGGGCTTTTCAGTTTAGCATCAATTTTAATTCCTAAGAAAGTCACTGCTGTCGATCTTTGAGACAATTTTTTTTTTTTTTTTTTGAAAATATAATGGGGTCGGGTCGTTGCACGTATTTTTTTTTATTGAATATTCTGAAAATATAATGAAAAATATTAGACCCGTGTTCTTTGTTTTTTTTTGTTGCGTGCATTTTAAGGGTGTAAATTAGCATGAATGTTCGGTCTGTGGCTCTTTAAACCCTTTAAATGATGGCGTAGAGCGGGCAACGCCAAATGCCTCCGAAAATCGTCGGAAATTACCGATCTATCCGTGCCCGTCCTTGTCATTCAAAAAACCTGGTATCCGAACGTGGACCATCACCTAGGCCTACGTGTTGATCAATAATCCGGCACTAGCGCATCTGCGTTTTCAATTTATGACGTAGCAGAGGCAAAGGAATTCTGCTGACGGCACGCTTTATTTTAAAGTGGTGTAGTTTAAATTTTAGGCAATAGTTTGGTCAATTCATGTAACACAGGACATTAACAAACTTACAGTTACATTTTCCATACAAAATCAGTCTCAATTTCGATATAGTGCAACGACCCCATTGTAAAGGAAACACTACACTTTAAAATTAGTGATAAAATTGATTATCATGCGTTTACTTACAGCAGCTCGATCTCCATGATGTAGTATGAGTTCAATTGCATCAGGACTATAACCAAAATCCTTAGAAACTTCCTTGAAGATGTTGTCTATAGGCTGCAGTGGCATTAAATGCACGAAGGACTGTTTCTTTGCTGACATTAATATAGTGTCGTGAACTGTCACCACAGCGAGATCTTCTCCTTGGAAGCAAACCATTTCCTAAAACGTACAATTATCTATTAGCATAAGGAATACTAATTTGCATTAGCTCAGAAATTCTAGTACATCGATGATAAATTTTACTTAATAATATTTATCAAGGCGCTTATAAAAAAATTGTACAAACTAAAAGATAGCTAACTAATGGACAGTTAAACTCTGGATAAACGGTACCAACTTAACCACTCCTTTATCTGCCAGATATCATTAACCATCAGATAACTAACTATCACTTTTAACCATGCATTGATAAACCAGCCTTTAGAGGCCAAGGCTGCATCTTCAATAACAAAAAGATTTTAGATGAGATTTCAAATTTGCCTAAAGCCCAATAGCTTTCGAGTTTGTTTAAGGTTTAAGTACTAACAAAAATAAATAATAATTAAAAAAAAAACAACTGAAGCTGCAAAATGTTTAACATTGTTACGACAAAAAATCAGAGCTGCATAAAAGAGACTGAAATGGATAAATAAAATTTAATAACTTACAAACAACGTATATGCATTGTCCAAGTCAAGAAAGTCCTGCACGATATCATCGTCGTTATTATTATTATTGTTGTTGTTCATTTTCAAATACACAATTAAACTTCACTATATTATAACAAAAATAAATACTTTGACAAAAATAAAGGAAACCACAAAAAGATCTCATTCAAGAGGTAGGTAACAAAGATGGCAAATATGGAACTTTTAATACAAATCAAAATCAAGTAGTCAATAAAAAAGACAACAAAAAAGTCTGTGCAGCAAAAACTCATCTACTTATATTCAAACCAGTGTCACTCAAACAATAGATCAATGAAATCTTGAAATATCAGCAAACATTTTATGACTCTAAAATGATGGTATGGTATGGAGTTTAAATTCAAGAAAATCAGATTAATGCTCAGAAAAATTGAGGCAAGCCAAACAGATGGTCCTTAAATTCGCCAGAATGCTCTTTTGTTTAGTTCTCAAACAATGAAACAATTTTAAAGAGAAATGATATCAACCATCAATAATTTCCCCAACAATATCAATGTTATGCTACTTCTGAAGAAAAGAGAAATATTCAAGATGTCTTATAGGTAGGGTTACACAGAGCAACTGTGTGTAGATCCAGTTAAAATATGATGATTTAACCAAACTTCACTCTATACCAAGTTTCACTTAAATATACAGGGTGTCCCAATAAAAATTCCCAGGCCGGATATATTCGAAACGAATAGAGATATTTTAATTCTGTAAAAGCAAATTTGTAGAGCATAAAGAGAGCTTCATTTTTGAATATAATTGTTTTTTTAATATATCAGTATATAAACGGCGCTGTTCTCTAAAGAAATATTTCGATGGGAGAAACTTTGAAATGGGGTTTATGTGAAAGAAAATGCATTTCTAAGCAGATTATGTCCAAAAAAAAAAATACCGTTTAAGTGGGATAATCTGTATTTAATTTAAATTTTTTTTTAATATTTTAAAGAATTTTTCATATAATTCCTTTGTTATTAGGTTAGATTATAATTAAAAATATTTGATACCTAGTGAGTATGATAACCCTTATACCTTATAAATTAAATACAATTCAAGTTACCTTTGGAATAATAGTTTTGACATTTCTGAATTTCAATCATATTTTGTTTATTGGTGTGTCAACAGAACTGTATTATTATTGTACCTAATTATTGTTTTCTTTGTGAATATTTATTATTAAATATGGTTTCTCATACAAATGAAGATAAATTAAACATGATTTTAATTTATGGGGAATGTCGTAAAAATGCTTCAAGAGCTTAAGTTTATATGAAATACGTTTTCCTGACAGACCTTTTACCACATCGGAAAACTTTTGTAAGTTTGTGTTCTAATTTGAAAAATTATGGAGAAGAAACCAAAAACAACAGGAAGAAAAAGAACTGCAACTGATGAAAATATTGCATTGGTATTACATCAAGTAGAAAATAACCCAAACATGTCAGTACGCAAGTTGACGGAAGAAACAAATATTGCACGTTCCACCTGCCACAAAATTCTTAAAACAAACAAATTTTTTCCATATAAAGTTCATTTAGTTCATCATTTGATTCCAGGGAACAACGAGCGGAGATTAGATTTTTTGGCGCAATTTTCAATTCTCTTAGAAGAAAATCCAAATCTTTTAGATACAAGTGATGAAAGTCAATTCCACAACAATGGAGTAATCACAACACATAATTGTCATTACTGGTCTCAAGAGATTCCTAGGTGGATGAGACATACTAGATCCCAGAATCGTTTTGGAGTAAATGTTTGGTGTGATATCGTTAATGGTTACATTGTTGGCCCATACCTCTACCATGAGAATTTAACAGGTGAAACATATTACAATTTTTGCAAAATGATTTACAAGTACTATTAAGAAATTTGCGTGCTAAGTTGGATAATATATGGTTTCATCAGGATGGAGCAGGCCCACATAATCATCACAAAGTTGTTAATTATTTAAATCAAACAATCCCAGATGGATTGATACCAATGGAGTACTTAGATGGCCCGCTCGATCTCCTGACATTACTCCATTAGACTTTTATTTATGGGGATTTTAAAAAGTGAAGTGTACAAAGAACCAATAGAAGACATGGCAGATCTTTATAACAAAATTTATGCTAGTGTTGCCGCCATTAATCGGGATACTTACATTATTAAAAGTTTGTAGATCTGAACTAGTTAATGAAAATGGCAATAATTTTGAACACCTAGGAAAACAGTTATTTTAATTTGATTAGTAAAAATTGTTTTATGTTCATAATTGTTTTTTTTTTAATGTAAATGTTTGAATTATATGATAAATAATATTTTTAGATTTTCTTTCCAAGGGTTACTTCAATATATTTAATTCATAAGATATGAAAAATTCTTTAAATATTTTCTTCTAAAATTTGTTAATTAAATATAGATTGTCCCACTTAAAGGACTGAAATGTTGAAGAGATTACAATTATTCAATATTGGCAAATGCCAACATTTAGACTCAAATATCTCGAAAACAGTTAGTTTGATGGTATTTTTTTTAGAACATAATCTGCATAGAAATGCATTTTCATTCACGTAAACCCCCTTTCAAAGTTTCTCCCATCGAAATATTTCTTTAGAGCACAGCGCCATCTATATACTCATACATTAAAAAAACAATTATATTCAAAAATGAAGCTCTCTTTATGCTCTACAAATTGGCTTTAACAGAATTAAAAAATCTCTATTCGTTTAGTATATATCCGGCCTGGGAGTTTTTATTGGGACACCCTGTATAGCCCTTCAACGTCTTCAGTAAAAATTTCGAAAAAATCAACATTTTAAAGCTTTTCTGAACCTTAATTTTTTACAATCTCGGGAGCCTAAAGCATAAACGCTATGTGGGTACTCCAGTCAATCCGGCATCCATACGTGTATTTTGGATAGGCAGATTTTTTTTTCAGTTTCGTAGTGGGGTCAGTGGTGAGTCTAAAACTCAGTTCCCAGGATGAAACTCCCCCCATACAGCAGCCATCTTGAAAATAAGGATGCCATCAGTTTTATATATATATATATATATATCTCTGTAACCATGAGTCTCACAAAAAAATTGTAGAGAATAATTTTATAGATAATAATACTCCCTACAACTTGTGTTAATATCACTTTCATGTGGCATTAATAAAAATAAATAAATTATAAACCTCAAAAATTTAAAATTAGGGGATTATCTTTTGAGGCTTATAACTATTTTATTAATAGTGCCATGCGAGAAAGTTACTTAAAAAAGCTGTAGGGCATATTATCTATAAAATTACTCTTCAGTATTTCATTGTGAGGCTCATGGTCATGGAAATATATCAAGAAAACTGTTGACACCCTTATTTTCAAGATGGTATCCAAATGGGTGTTTCACCCTCTGTGAAAAGAAAATCACTCCCAAAATGCACAAATGGATGCCGGATTGGCTGGAGTACAGAACGCTTAAGAAAGAGACATATGATAAGGAAATAATTATTATTTTTACCCATAACTTTTTTTTCTTAGTACGTATACTTAAAAAACTATAAGAGTACCTAAGTAGAACCATAACAAGACTATTACTATGAATTTTCACTCAATAATTTCTGTGGTTTGCAATATAGCTAGATTTAAAAATACGAAATAGGAAGATTAACATAATTATTAAATTTAAATCTAGTTATTTTGCAAACCACTGAAATTATTGAGTGAAAATGTATAGTAATAGTCTTGTTATGGTTCTACTTAGGTGCTTTTATAGTTTTTTTAAATATACGTACTAAGAAAAAATATCTATGGCCAAAAATAATAAATATTTCCCTATCGGATGTCTCTTTCTAGGGAATGGCCACCTTAAGTTACTCCTCTTAAAATCGTATTTTGTTTTTTTTATCACAAAGAAGCGCACAACGAACAAATTTCGAATTTGGCTTATTTAAAACCTTATTAATTGTATATCAACATATTTCAAAATTAAAGAGGTTTACTTATTTGTTTATTGAAATAAATACGCTACAGAAATAAGTTCCAAATGGTACATACAAAAACAGTTATACTTATATATTAGTAAACAGATGCAGATTTACTACCTCAGGCTCAAAAGTTGCGATTTGATCCTAAAAGTTTCCAATTTTTGGAAAAAGATATCTCAATGACTAAAATAATGATTATAAATTCTGACCAGGTCAACAAAAGCGTTAGAACCGTAATTTGTATGATAAAAGTATATGTTGACTACATGTGAATCTAGTACTAACGCGAAATGCTACTAATGAAAGGAGTTCTGAGCAATTAATATCATTATGTAGTAATGTATACAACAAAACAACGATGCTTCTACAGTCTACAGGTCTCCAAACTCTGCAAATCAACTAATAGCAACCAAACAGAGTGAGACACGTTTTCGTAAGGAAATTTTAATTTAAAGTGAAAGAAATTTACAAATTTGGATTGAACTCTCTCGATTTTATTAATGTGACAATTATAAGTCGGTGACCAAATAATACTACAATATTCTAATATGCTGCGAACAATATTGTTGTATAGTGTTTTTAGTGTTTTTAAGTCCGTTACCTGTTTTGTGTCTACCAATAAAACCTAACTTTCTGAAGCTTTTAATGACAATATTGTTATAAGACATGTTTTATTGTAACAATATTTTAGTGCACAAATGCAGAAAACACAGAAAATCGAGCAAAAGACCTATATTTCTACGAATATACTCTCAACGTCAATTTTACCAACCAAACCGGCATCATGGGGAGATTAATAACTGACTGGTGAAATGTGCATGGTTTGATTTTAATGAAAACTGTTTCAGGTGATGTAAGACCTGAACACTTGCTACCATCCTTTAGAAATAATAAAATTACAGGAATACATAATTTTATTGTTAACAGAGTTATACTTTGATTAGGCAACCATCAATATGCTGAGATGTTTCAATGGTTGTTGCAGAGATTTAAAGTAAACATTCTTTTTCTTTATTTTTTTTTAATACTTTTTATTGAGTTTAACAGAAAAAGAATTTAATATGTGACAGATTGTTTTATTGGTATCAAACTTCAAAGATAAATAACTACCTTGTTTTTAAAATTGAATAATAATTAGTGTCGCGGTCACTATCAACTTTTAGGTAAGTCTTGTATAACATTAGTTGGAATGAGAGTAATGTAAATTACTGTCACAGATCAAATCAATCAGACTTTTCTCTCGATAGCATCCCCTACAGTTTCATTGTCGTGTGACGTAACCTACACAGAAAAGAAAATATCACGGGGGCTTAAACGCAACGTTTGAAGTTTTATGTTTAAGACTGATTTATTACAGAGGCTTGTTGGCTTCATTAAAACTGTAGCAAGCAGTTGGTTTTATGAAGGATCGACCTGAAACTTAGTGATTTCAAAACATATTAGATTTATAGCCCAGCATTAAGAACCACCTCAAATTAATTTCATAAAGCAATGATAAAACCACAACATTCAGTTAATCTCTATAAAAATTTATCCTCCTAACTTGAACTTAACAGCTATAAAGTTTTATTGAAGACTTGACAAATACCTTGATAAGTCAATAAAGACTAAAAGATAATTTATTTTTAATGTAAGTTCTTGAAGGCCTTTTTAAAACGGTCTTTAAGACAAAACTATCTTTGAGTGCATTTGGCATTTAATAAATCTGGCTTAAATCAGTTGTTTATCAGGTGGCCATTATAAAACACTGATAAAAACTAAATAAATCTAAAAAGCATTTAAATTATTACTTGGGTATAGGCGAGTCTGCCTGGGGTAAAAAAGAGGTGATTTTACAAATTTTGTATACCATTTGAGTTAGCAACGGATTCTTATAGGAAAAATCCCGCTGAACAAGATTTTCTTACGAAAAATTTTCCTAAACCGCGAGCTTCATGGTCATATAATTGTTTAAACTATTTTTTTTTCGTTTTTATTTAATAAAATTAAAACGATTTGACGGATCCGAAAAAAATCTTGATTCAATCGAAACATATTTTCAATCCGCGTCGTTTGGCATCAGGCACAACTCATTTTGTCAACCCGTTCATTTGTTGTAGCCAAAATAAATTTCATAATTAACAAATTGATTACTCCGAAACTAATGAGGTCAGGATATTGTTTTTTTCAAAATATATGTCTTTCATATCAAAGAATATACCATATTTTTTTTGGCCCGATATCTTCAATACTTTTTGATTGTTTCAACAATTGGCATAATTTGTTAATTTGCAAATAACTTTTTTTTCAAAAATTTAATCGACTTCAAACCAACTTTAAACAATAAATATTGATGTCGGGCATAACCCCCATAGAAGTCTGCACAAATGTAACGTTTTGCTTTTGTTTAGTTAAAGTTTAAATTAATTTTGCAAATTACCAAATGGAATATATCTCGGCTCTGGGTAAGCGTATCAAAATGAGGTTTTGTGCATATAAAAGTGCTTGCAAAAAGGAAAGTTTTGAGACCAGAAACACCTTGATCGGATAACCGGAACCGGAAATAAAAGTGACATTGCGTGAGAGGCTCTAATTTGTTTATTAACAACTTTTAGGACAAGAGGTTCGGTGCAACTGAAAGCTAACAAGTTTTTCTATCAACCACAAAAAGTTCTAAAAAAAATATTCAATCCCTGAAGAGTTATACGCGTTTTTGACCCTTCAAAAATCTCTCCTGCAGTGTGCAAATAGTAAGTTTTGACGCGCAATGGGGTGGCGGGTTCGATTCTCGGTGTGGGCAAATTTTTGTTGTTGTCAAATTCACTTTCTTTTCGTGCAATAAAATATTTCTTATAATAAAATAATTTTTAAATTAAATAATGCTATAAATAATTTTTATACTCTTCGCAAATACAAAACGAAGAGTATTATGTTGCATTCGATCGGCACATTTCTAAAACCGATAATATTGCTTGTAGAGAAAAAATGTTCATATCACTGTGTTGGTGATCGAATTCTGAACGATTTTCAAAATGTCCGTCCGTCTGTCCGTTTGTCTGTCTGTCTGTCCTTCCGTCTGTCTGTACGTCCATCACGTTTCTTGTAAGCACGATAGCTAATTAAGAACGAAAGGTCCGATAGTATTGAAATTTGGACAGCAAGTTAGTGTTAGGTAGAGGAAGAACCCTATTGTCTATTAACAATATCGATCATTAAATAAAAAAGATACATTTTTGAAATTAAAAAAAATATATTTGTAATTAAACAAAAAAAATGTTTGAAAGTAACATCACTTACAAAAAAAAGAGTATCCTATAGAATGTGCAACAATTATATAACAAGTGTATACGGCTCTGTCGTTCTCTTGTCAGAGATAATTGTGTTGACTTTGATATTTTCATGGCCTTTTTCACGTGCACTAAACAAATGGACACAAGCATATCATAGATGCACAAAAAAAAATGTATATGAAACTGGAAGCAAAAAAAGAATTTTTATAAGGTATTCCTTTTGATTTTTATCATAAGCGCTTGTGGGGGACACGCACGTTACAGAAAAAACTAACTTTGTAATTTTGCTTTATCATTAAATGTTTAAAACTAGTCAAAATGTTCTACTCATTTTCTGCAAAAGCTCTATTTTGGCATATGGCATAAAGCTTTGTAAAACAAACTGAAAATATTTAGCTATTAGTTATCTTTTCCTCTATCTTAGATAATGTGTCAACCATGTTTTCATGTATACTTCCTCTGGTAAACTTGATGAACTTCAAAAAGTAACCAAATTGCAGATAATTTCATCAGCTTTCAAATGTATGCAAAGCATTTTTATTAATTTACAATTAGACATTTGCCAGATATTTGCAAAAATAGCCTATGAATGAAATTGGAAAATGTTACTTCCGTTGAAGGTCACATCTCCGTCAATTTTTATACCACAGAAAAGGGGAAAAATCAAAATGTAGGGGGAGATTTTCTATTCTTCATTTGGATATACTTAGTGACTTTTTGGTAGATCACGTAGATTAAATAGATTCCATATGAAAAAAGTTTTGTTTTATTCGTTCAGAAGCTAAAATACTTATTTCGATGGGGTAAATAGTATTAAAGATATTATTTTCCGTACAAAATGTTAAATATGATATTATTATCTCCTGAAGGACCTAGAGTGATAGCCTTGTATAGTATTGTATTACATTGTATATTTTTATTGTCATTATTACCAACAAAAATCTTTAGCAAAGAATTTCAAAAAGCTACGAGTATAATTTCTGATGGCAGGACTGCAATGAAAATGATATACAGTACAACTGCTATACATACCTGATACCTCTACCACACTTTGAACAAATAAACAAATAGATTTGAAATATTCAATGTTTTAAATTAAAAAAAATCTGGTGATGAGATTACGGCGAACTCTAATCTCAATGAAATGTTTTTTTTACAGATTGTCTGTTGCATCACTATAAAATCAAATAGAAAGAATTAAAAATGATGCAATACATTATTTTATCTCTATGGCTTGAAATGTTATTATAATTTGTTTATTGTTAATACAAATTGTGATTGATTTAATTAGACTGGGAAAATTACTTATACAGGGGTATGGAGCGACACTTCAGGAACGCACATAGGTAACTTGTAAAAATATTTTTAAAAATTTAAAACACTTCTAAGCGTGTTTTTTAATGTTTTTAAATTATCTATTTATTTTCTTCTTAGTTCTGTTCCAATTAGAATAGTATGTTTGTTCGATAAAATTCCTTCCGTATAAATGACAAAACCTATCCATCATCCTAAAGCCGCCATTTTGAATTCTTGAATTTCGACTAATCTGCGACCTCAAATACCCAAGATACCGATTTTCATATGAATCAGATAATAAAGTACAGAACTTATCCGCCTTTTTGAATTGTTAAATTTGGACCAGATAATGTAATCGAATGTCTATAGGGCATTGCAAAAGATGTGAAATAAGAAATACAGTAAAATGCCTTTATGCCTTCTTCTTCGATAAAGCACTAACACTCGAGACTTCAGACGACTAGTGCTCGAAAAGTGTTGGTCTGAACATGGGACCATTTTTATAGAAAATCAGTTTTATATATGACCATTTTCCACACAGGGTGAAACCCATCAGACAGCACATGATATCCTGAGGATATCCTATTATAGTCCGGTTGTCCCAGAATTGGGATTACCCCATAGATATATCCCTAGGTCATCCCAGGATTGACCTGAATATTAATGTCCTGTAAAGATTCAATTGTGGATATCCGTAGGATATTCGCAACTGATTGCCTACGGATATCCTGACTGGATGTCGCTATCCTATAAGTGTACAAAATACGTGTATCCTATGGATGTAATAGAATCAATATCCATGGGTTATCTTGTCCAGATTGCCCACGGTTATCTAATCATCACACATTACAATGACGTGAAATTCAAAAATAACAAAAACAACGAACGGCGTTGGACGTGTGTACATAACGAAACATTGACAGTAACTAAAATATTGCACAAGGGAAAGTTAGAGTATAGTTTTCTTCAGATCAGATCTAGATCTAAACCTACCTCAATTCCTATTCCAGCAGTTCTCAAAAATTTTTATTGAAAATTTGCGAAATTTTTGTTTTTTTTTTTTTTCTCCAAAACTATGAGCTTTGGACCCCATGTTATATAAGGTTTTTTTGTTTGTCTTGTCGTTCCCTACCACCAGTTTTTTTAATGACACGAAACTGATTACACCCTGTATTTTATCACATATTATATGTAATAAACCTAGTCTGAGAATAATATCCTACAGAATAATTGAATTTGTGAGTAAACTGACTTTTAAGATATACATGTTATACTATTATCCGCATAATGTCAACACATTTATTATCATAGAAGTGAGGTAGTAGAAGCAATTTTTCAGAACTCCAATACAAATGGTAAAAAATGATACCTAGGAAGTCACCGTTCAGTAACTTGGTAACTTAAATAGCCATCAGGCGACTGGAAATTTGCTTTCAAACGATGTTAGCAGATTGTCACTTTATTATATCTTCCAATGCGGGGGAAACTGTTAGCATTTTATGCCAAAATAATATTTTTACTACATATTTTTAAATTTAAATGCCCTGGTAGTTCCAACATAAACGAACAAGTAGCAAAAATATTATTTCTGAGTGAAATGCTATGGTGAATGGATACCAAGTTTTTAACTGTTTGAAAGCAACTTGCAGTCTGGCTGTTTAGGTAAACTACGGCCCTGAAAGCCTACAATGATATCTTATGGATGGCATAAAACAGATCCTCTAAGAGTCCCAGATTAATCCTACGGATATGTAAAAATACGTTTGTGGGATATCCTGATATAGAAAATAGTCCCACTTCTGGATCCCAGGGATATCCCTAGGTTTTATATCCCAAGGATGGCAGTAGAATAACCTTGTACTGTCTGGAAAGGGATACAAGTTTTCGCTCAAAAACCAGAGTTTGGTACATAAATTGCAAAATTAAGGGTAGTTGTCGACTTCGAGAGTAGTCACAATTTTGATAGTTTTTTTTTGTCCCTAAAACAAGACTATTAAAGAAAAACTTATTACCATTTTGTGGGTTTTTTCGAGCACAAACAAATATAGGTGTAAATAAAGAATAGACAACCCCACTTTGTAGTAAAATGAAACCTCAGAACCACACGTGCTTTTAAGGCTACATCCTCTAATTTCGAGCGGACTTTCGAGAAAGAACGTTCCATTAGTAAGGCCCACTCTAATTCTACCCTGGTGTTGACTACAGCTATGCCATCAGAATATTTATTTTCGAATATAGCAGAATAAAATTAATTTAAAAAATGCTTATTGTTCAACTAGCTGTTATACGAAATGCTGCTATAGCCTCTTTGGAGAAGAGTAACAAAAGCCCATATAAAGGCAAATATGCAAAAAAATAATTTTTCTGCAGAATCCCAGTACCAAGCACCAGGATTAGAAAACCTAATTTTGACAAAAATCTAGTTAATATTGCAGAGTTCCTAAGTCTCTTTATAAATGAAGTATATTTTCTATAAGACAAAAATTAAAATATATAAAATTATATATTCCAAAATAAACCAAAAACAAATTATCAGAGATAATACCTACCTACTGAATGGAATATTCTCGAAAATGAAAAAAATGAATGTTATCAGGAGCCCCAGTTATCAAACATTGTTGCTCCTGCATGAGAAAGAGAAATGGCAGGGGCAACACACACTTCCAAAAACTGCTACTAATATATTAAAAGAATGTGACAAAATATGTTTTCGAAATATAAGAGCTTTAGTCCTGTTTTATTATCATTTTCGCTGCAAATTTTTTCCTCAAGTATAAATTATTGTCTCAATTATTATCATATCAATGAATACCAAACTCTATCAGTTAATACAATAAAGAAAGAATTCTTAATCTTAATACTTAAGATAATTATCCTAATTGTTTGTTATTATTATCCTATTTGTATAAAGAAAACACATTAAAAATCTACTTATTTTAAAACCCTCGCACAAATTAATATATTAGAATAAAATCAAAAATCACAAACAATGCACAAAACTAAAATTAATAAATTATTTTACAACTCTGAGGATACCCACAAAAATAAAACTTAAATGTTTATTTAACGGACAATCACCATACTATTAATAGCAATAATTAGGTCTGGACCTTTGTCTAGGCATAACTCTGACATATTATCATATATTTAGCATACTTGGTATCAATAACCTCGCTTGCTCTATATTTCTAAAACCACCCTATAGCTGCCAAGTAGCAGATAGGTACATCGAATAAAAGAGACAAAGGTAATTTTACAAAAGTTGCCTGTTCCTATAAGTTACTGACATCTACTTTAATAGTTCTGTGGTCATTTAAATAAATTTGCTATAAATTTGCATGTAGATATGCCTAACTAATGTTGGACATTTAAAAAGAAGCATTCTGGACACTGTCCAAAAGATAAATTTAGAAAGCTGTACGCAAATAAAGTCTACACACCAAACATTTCTAACAACTATATATGTACGTTTTTCACTTACCAAATCTGTTATTAAGCAAATCTTGTAGAATTTTCCTTAGACACCTTGTGCCAAAAAACTATTGATGGTCCTACAACATAATTAAAATAAATACATTTCATAATACCACTCGACACAGTTCTCTAAGCGCGATAACGCTCTTGTAAAAAGGGTATTAACAAATAGTTTAGCTGCAAACTGATTATTTTGCGTTATTCTGCATTTTTTGTCACTCTTATGACAGAACAAAATATTCGTATTAAATTGTTTACGTCATTCAATAAAAATAACACGTTAAATCACTAGTTCACACGAAACCAATATTTGACATTAAACTTTAAACACTTTTATGTACGTTAATATCCTTTGGGGCAACAAAAATTAAGGAATTTATTGTTTTTTCTTACCGGAGAAAATTGACATGTGCTAAAAGTCACGAAACGCCATTTTCTACAGTTCTTCAATTTGGCCGCTCCGTCAAATGGCAGCACTTTCCCGCGCTCAATGTTCAACGTACGTTCGAGATCCCGATGAATAACTTTTAAAAAAATATAGGTAAAAAACATTCTATCGAGCTTTTATTCAAATCAATTAGGACCAAAGAGAGAAAGATATGTAAAATATATGTATTTATGGTTATCTCCATTTGTTTAGTGCACATACATATAAGGCCAAAAACCGGCCATCAAAGTATCAAAGACGGCACAAAGTGCTACGGAGCCGTACAAGTGTTAAATGAAAATTGTCAAATAAGAAATAGACAAATTAATTTTAGAACTTCAATTTGCAGAATTCGAGTTATCAAAAGAACACCAAGTTTGTAAATTAATTTAAAGATAGTTTTTCTGCTGTTTTTGCCAACTCCTTTAAAAATTATGTTTTGTTAAGATAGGAATATTTTTATGCATTGGTGCCCGTATTTCGCGACGGTGAAAGATAAATTCTAAGTACGCGGCTCTGTTTATCTGTTCCCTGATGGGTAGGTATATGCCGTCCTAGTTAGGGGTGCGTTATTATATTAATGAATTTCAGGTTTCCTCCAGTGACCTAGTGACTTGTAGTAGCGGCAACGACGGCTCTCGGACTATAAGATTTTAGCTCTGAAGCAATAAGGAGTAGAGAAAAACAACTTTCTCTACTGTGGTACTAATCTGAAGCAGAGAATTAAGGTGCATTCCCAGTTATAGTCTACAGCATACTAAACGTAAACACTAAACCACAGAGTAGATTTCTAAACCACAGAGTAGAGTGACTAAACGCCTAGCAGTCCTATATGATACCAATAGCGGCGCTACAAAGAACGTAGTTTGCATTGCCAAGCTGCATACCTTGTGGAGCGGAGAGGGACTCCTTTTTTGTTGTATTTTTATTGTGGAAAGGAAAAGAGACAAAACAGAAAGAAAACAAATAGAAGAGAACTTTAACAAAATAAATCATTAATAAACATTTAAGAAACGGAGGCACTTCGCAAGAGCAGACGACATGTACGAACACGGAAGAGAGACCATATCCCAGCGTGTAGCGCGCCTTAAAGAATTTATCCAGCGGAGCTATTATAGCGCAGCCTGCAGCGTAGCTTGTAGCCGCTAGGTGGGAATGCACCTTTAGGAACAGGACACATTTTCAAGTGGTGACCTTGGTTGCTCTTGAGTCTGCGCATTAGAAACTAAGGGACGGTTGATTTTTAGTCAGCTGACGGTAGTTTGAATATGGTTTGAATTTCATATTTCCAAACGTTTTAAAGTGGTGAAGTTGAAAGTGAATTCGATATACGTATTACAGTAAATTGATTTATAAAAAAATAGCAGAATGGAGAAAGAAAATAGTGTTCCGCAGACTTCTGCCCAGACGAATGGAGAAGGGAAAACTGATGGCAACAAAAAATATAATTTTTACAGGAAACCATCAATAAAGAAAAAAGCTCCAGAGGTAAAACAAACTTTGACCAGCTACAAAAGAATGTTAAATGCTAATCCTCTATTGAAATATGAGAAGGAAGGTAAAGACTTTTTAGTATTAAATAAACAATTCAGCTCTTCAACTAGTCTTAACAAAGTTAGTAGTGCTTCAGGCAAACAGTCCTTACAACCGGAAAAACCTTTGCAATCAACTGGTAATTCGGGAAACCCTTCGGTCACAAATTTACAACGGTCGAAGTCTCTGAAAGATCCACCCAAAAATTTTGTTCGACCAAAACCATTAAAGAAGACGAGCTCAGCTATTATATCAGGGTGTAACCCAGAAAGAGGATCAAAGGCAGATAGTCTAAATATATCAAAACAATCCAATGTTGAGTTCAACACTTCCACATCAGGCTTTCTGAGTTCAACACCATTAGTAAATAATGCAGCTAATGGAAGAAATAAGAAAGGAATAGTGACAAAAGCCTCTCGTACAGCAAAAACTAAGGGAAAACCTGAATCACTGACTCAAGATAGTTCTGTTTCAAGTAGTGGGCACACAGCGGTTCCTGCATATACAAAAAATGAAAGAAAAGTAAAGAAACCAATGCGGCGATCACTGTCTGCACAACACTTTGATAGGAACAATAAAGGTAAAAATATTTTATTATGAATGTAAGAAATTTTAAATAGTTTTGGATTAGTATTGGTAAAATTGTGAGTTTTAATGTGTGTGTAAGTATTATTATATATTATTGTTAATATTCCTTTGCTTGCTAAGATATATCTATCATTTATGCCACAAAAAAGAAATGTGTAATATGAATAGAAGAATTTTTTAGCTGATTCATTCCCATATAATTATGTTCTAACAATTAAAATGTTCTAATAGGTATTTTCATTGTTTGGGAAATGTGTAAAGAAATGTTATTAATCTGGTTCTATACCTGTATCTAGTCCCAATACTTGCTGCTTATCCATCAGGAAATATTACCTATTGCATTTTGTCCCTTTTTAATTACATTTTTTTTAATTGACTATACCGCTGAATGGAAACACTCCTGTAAAAAAATTTGTTTATCCCAATATTTTGTAAAATGTATTTTTTTGCAAGCACAACTTGTAAAAAAATATATAAAAAAAATCTGTGAATAATTCTGTGTTTATACCTACTATCTCCATTAAATGGACAACTTTTTCTGATAGTTGGGTAACTTTTTGTAGTACATTATTCTGCCCCACTTCGGAAGAAAGCCGCATGTACACATCTGACAGTTTAGAGAAAACAATGGGGTATTTTCCCATATTTTTTTTATTTGAAAATTGAAAACTAGAAATAAAAATAAGGAATACATGTTTTTTCTTTCTTTTTTACTTTTTTATTTAAGCCGGAAAAAAATTAGTTAAACTTTCATGACGTCACTAAGCGATAATTCAAATAGAGCGCCAAATGTACTTATTTCTAGGGAGTTTCAAGTTGGTGGTTTGTGATTTGACATTTCAATAGGGTCGCGTGCGCTGACATCACAACTTTTCAGACCTGAGGGAAAACAAACGGCCGCCATTTTGAAATTCGCCGATCGAACGTGTTGTTTTAACTGTATATTTTGTGGATTCCGTGATGTTTTAAAACTTAATTTTGGATTATTTAACATCTACAATTATGTTTAATCAATTCATGTGGCGAATTTTGTTTGATAAGATGAAGACGAGTTTATATTTTACGAAAATACCTCATGATGTACAGGATTGGTGTACAGAAGAAAGTTGGTGCTATCAATTTAAATCCCTATATATTTAAATAAAGAAGACCTTAGTACAGATGCCAATGTATTTCCGAATATTAGACATACATATATTGTAATTACATGGTTTTTGAAAGGAGTGCATTGTTAAAAGAATGAGTACAAGGCATTCAAAAGACGAAGCTTATAACCAGTTTGTTAGTGGTTGGGTGAAAGAAGTTCTCTCCAAGAAATTTATAGGATAACAACTTATTATCACAAAGGTAAGGATTAGTTATAAATTATAAATCATCTTCGCCATGTACTTGCATAATTAAATGTTTTATGAATAATTACTAACACATCAATTTTTCAGGTTATGGTCTCTCTACATTGTCAACAAAAACATCATTCCTTGGATTATTGCGGATCCAGTCGATCCAGATGAGTTGTTAGTACTCACTGTGAGTGTGTTGCAGGTACAGGCAAAACACGTTCGCTAGCCTGATTTGCAATTTATAAGGTACAGAGCGAGATGATAAGACGTCACTCCTTTTAGTTTTTTAGCAGTAAAAATGGCTATGGCTAAGCAGTTAACCATTGTGCAATACAACGCGTAGATTTTGTAAAAAAGTTACTCATGAAAAGATACGAACAAAGGACTTAGTTATGTTATAATAAGGTAGACAATTTATCTGGCGGTTCACTCATCGTCTATGGTATATTTATGCATGGAGCTGTGCAAATCATTGTAATTTCTGTAAGAACTTTTTGTCATGTCATATTAATGTTATTATTGTCTAACTTATGTATTTTATTAAATATTCTCCTTTCCTTTTATTGTTTTATTTATCACTGTTATTACTATCGTTAGCAGTAAGTTGAATGCCGACTACGTTGAACTTCTGCATTCATGCCTGTAAATGAGAACAAAACAAAAATATATCTACTAAATATAGAACTGTTTATTATCAATAAGTTTAACATTTCTAATATAACTTGGATGACATTTATATTAAATTCATCGAGTGATTGTATTGTTTTAAAATATATCGTGTGGTGTTTAAAAACTACTCAATTCTGTTGTTTTACATTACAAAACTGTGAAAATGGACTTAAGTCAGTATTTAGAGTCAGGTTTCAAATATTAAAGAATTCAGCACTGAGTAGTTTTTAAATAACCGCAATATATGGTTTAAAATAATAGGTACATTTAGTCCGCAGATCATCGATCAAAACTATACTTTGAACTTTCACTCTTAATTTATAAACTTCATCTTCAGATCTTTATATAATATGTAGCTTTTCTTTCAAGTTTTTCTTAAATTGTACCATATTTAAAATGAGCGTCTCAGTAAAATTTTTCACCTTCGGCACGAGCCTCTTTCTTCGCTCAACTCAAGTTTAGATACCAAAAATATCACTCAAACGAATATAAACTGTTAATTTCAATACCAAATTGTTTGTAGATTGTTCTAGCAGCACTTATTTTATCACAACCACGTTCAGTTTCCTATTTGATATCTGATGTTAAAAGAGTAAACTTAACCTGATTTTGGTCTTGTAACACAGCAGTGTGGCCTACAATATGAACCCACGTTAAAAATAAAATTCTTATATTAATATATAACAGTTTACCAGTAACAAAATGCTTGGAATACTCTTGAAAAATCCTTTCTTTTCATTGCTTGCAATCAGTTGGCATATTCCAACATCAACTTTTCCTAGTTGAAAACTAACCATATTTAATAAAAACTGGCGTCATTTCGTATTGTCTTACTTCCACAATTAATATTACAGTCAAAACTTCTCATTTTGTATAATATAATGTCCATAAAGGTACTAATTTAACAAATAGTTCGATCAGTTGCAATTCAAGACCTGAGTACCTGAGGAATATTGATTTGTTTTCCCTCAGGTCCATAGATAAAGAATTATATATATGATACTCAGGTCTGACGACTGTCAAAATGTATGACGTCACGCGCACACGACCTATTAACCTTATTTTTTGTTTGTTTCATAAACAGATGTTCAGTTTTGTGTAGCACCTGATATCGACCTGTGAATGAGTGTAAAATTTCATTAAAAACGACGTTTGATCTACCTTCTACGTAATTAGTTTCCATATTTGTATGCTTGTATAGAATGTTTTCAAACAAATAGCTAAACAAACAAAATATTGAAAATTAATGAGTCACACCACTGTCACCAGATTAACAGTGTGGTGTCAGTGTTGCCAATAGTTTTTTGGTGATTTACCTAGTTTTCGCTTAGTGACGTCATTATGAAAAATTTAAACTTCTAATTGAAATTATAATTTTATAGCTTTATATAACATATTTTTTTCTGTGCCAAAAATATTTAAAAAATATGCATTTTTCAAATATAAGCATTTCCACTTTCATCTCAGATTAATGAAAATACCCTATTGCTAAAGATTTGGTATATTTGATACTGCTGTAACTTTCTTACTAAATAACGTAATGATCTGATTTTTTTTTTATACTAAACGAAAAATGGATGTTTTTTAATACTGTTAAGATTTTTTGCAAAATATTGCTACTTTCATAAAAACAGCTTCACAATACGGTACTTTATCTTACTGAATTTGAAATTTTACTAAGCAAGAATGCCGCATGTGCTACTTTTAAATAGGAAATGAATACAATAATTAATAAATATATATATTATACAGGACATTTTCATATTTCTCAAATGCCTATTATTAAAAATCATAAGCAAGCATTGTATTTTATTGTTCAAACCATGTTGTTTAGTTCTCAATTTAAAATAAGGAAACAAAAAAGTAATAACCCACAATTTATTGGTAACTATAAATTATACATCGAAACGTTATAATAAAACTTTAAATATATTATTGTTATTATATTCTTCCAAAATACAAGCTTGTGACTAGGAATTGTACTTGATGGGTTGTTTAATAGGGTTTGTTTCATTTCTTTGCGTATTCTTCTATTTTCAGTTATAATTTCTTTCTCAAAAATTTGGCATTGCTTGCTTTTAAGTATAAAATGAAGTTCTCTCTCTTCACCATGAAAATGTTCTTCATAAAATTGATTGGTAAAGCCCCTTTTGGCGATTATTACTACAATTTGTTTTAACAACGGTCTATTATTCTTATTTAATTTCTGTATTTGATAGTGTGTAGTTAAAGTTGGCCAATTTTTGAAATTATTGTATTGCATTTCTTTTACAACCGGGCCATTTGTATGGTTGGAAACAACGTAAGAGAAATCTTGAAAATCGTATATTTTCAGTTTTTTCTTCATTGCTAATTCTACGAGATAATGAAAAGAATCTGCCGACATGTACTAATTTTTGCACCTTTTACTTTATTCAGAAAGAAAAGAACATTTATTTTATCTTTACATACATTTTAACTGTCATTATTACATATGTCATATATCACTACTTAGGAATAATTAGGAACTAAATATATAAAATGTGGCGGGAAGTTTAAAATGGTTTTGACACTCCCCCGCAATTTCAACATTGATGCTACAAATTTGAAATTGGTAACTAAACATTAAACTTCAAATAACAAAAAAGAGTTTAAATCTTAAATAATTTTCAGATTGTTCCTATGACCAATAAATTTTTCTTTGCATAGGGGTTTGGTAAATATGTCTGACACATTTTTCTCAGTCGGTATATAGTTCACTTTCACCAATCCTTTTGCCACTACGTCTTTTATGAAATGCACTTTAATGTCAATGTGTTTTGATCGTTTCGTATTTTCATAATTTTGTATCATTGCCAATGCACTCTGGTTGTCTAAAAGTAAAGTTGCTTTGATGTCATTTTGAAAAAAGTCTTCAGCCAAATTTTTTAGGTATAACATTTCTGCTGTACAAGAAGCTGCCGCCAGGTACTCAGCTTCTGCAGTTGATAGGGCCACTGTCTGTTGTTTCTTGGAACTCCATGAAACTAAATTTCCATTGTGGTAAATTGCCATTCCACTTACACTTTTTCTGTCGAACTTATCAGATCCCCAATCTGCATCAGCATAGGCAATAATTGCCGTTTCTTCATCAGATTTATGAAACGTTAGTTTAAGATTTTTTGTGTTTTTAATGTAGCGTAAGATACGCTTAGCGGCTTTCCAAACCGAAGCAGTTGGTTTATCTAAAAATCTTCCTAAATAAGCTGTAGCGTAACATATATCAGGTCTTGTTATCATTGCTAAATAATTTAAACTACCTACAATTTCACGATATGGTACATCTGCAGGATTTGTGTCATCAACTTGAAAACCTGTTTCCATAGGGGTTGACACTCCTTTGCAATCGGTCATATTATATTTTTGTATAATTTTTGTAATGAGTTTTTGCTGACACAACTTTATAGAGTTTTCATCGCGAATAATGTCTGTTCCCAAAAAACACTTTAATTCTCCCATGTCCTTGATATTAAATTCACATTTTAAAAATGTTATTAAGTTTTCTATTTCAGAATCATGTACTGTCAGTAAAATGTCATCAACGAATAATACAAGCCACAAATTTTCACTAGTATATAAACAAACGTCACCTTTTGATCTTTTTAGGTTATGTCTTGCAGAAAATTTATCAAAACAATCATTCCAACATCGGGGACTTTCTCTTAGACCATATAGGGCTTTGTTGAGTTTTAAAATGTGTCCTGTTTGAACTGAAACACCTTCTGGTACCTTTATATAAACATCTACATTTTCTAAAGAGCCGTTTAGAAAAGCATTAGGTACATCTAGTTGACGAATACGCCAATCATTTTGTAAAGCATGAAATAAAAACATTCTAATAGTAGGCATTTTTGCGACAGGAGAATAGACATTTGCACTAGAGTCCTCTTGATAACCCTTTGCTACTAATCGAGCCTTTTTAACACCGTCCTGTTTTGTGCGAAACACCCACTTTGTATCAATTGTTTTCTTATCGGAAGGTAAAATGGCAGGTGTCCATGTTTTATATTTTTCGTGAGCCTCAAGCTCATTTTCTATTGCCTTTTTCCACTCTGGGCCAGATTCCAATGCTTCATTATAGGTTAGAGGATCGTTCTCGCTTGATAGTAAACAATAAGCTGAATATAGTTCATATTCATGTAATTTCTTAGGTAAATTCACTTGTCTTTTGTTGGGGGAACGTTTGGGAACTTGAAAAGATGCATCGTCACTGTCACTATCTTGCTCAATGTCTATTTGTGTAAAAGAATCCATAACTTCCTGAGAATTTTTTGTTTCTGATTCTTCCTCAATAAAACTACTTGTCCTTATATTTGGAGTTGTACTGGTATCGCTTGGATCGAACTTATAATCTGTTTCATCAAATATCACATCTCGTGAAATAACAATCTTGTCTGTTTCAGGATCCCACAAACGGTAGCCTGGTCCGCTGTAACCTACCATTCTCATTACTTTTGATCTAGGTTCCAGTTTGTCACCTTTAGGTAATGTGTACACCCATGCCTTGGATCCAAAAACCTTTAATTTTTTGTAATCAGTTGTCTTTAAATAAATATCTGCTGGAATTTTTCCAAATAGAGCACGAGTCGGACATCTATTTATTTGATAAACTGCACACCTTACCGCTTCGCTCCATAAGTATTTTGGTAAGTTTGTATCAACAAACATAGCTCGAACCTTATCTAAAATTGTTCTGTTGAGACGTTCGGCAACACCGCATTGTTGTGGTGTATACGCTGCTGTAAATTCTCGCTTAATTCCACGTTCCTCACAAAACATTTTAAATTTATGAGAAGAGAATTCACCACCATTATCTGTACGAATTCTCGATACTTTTATATCATTTGATGCTTGTCTCTCAATATAGTTCATAAGTTTGTTTTCAGCATCGGATTTATTTTTTAATAGATGCACTTCAGTGAAGTGTGAAAAATCATCCGTTATTGTGACATAGTATCTCTCGTCATTTTTAGTAGGAGTTTTTGCAGGCCCCCACACGTCGCTATATATAAGTTCTCCAATTCTTGAAGTACGTGGTAGTTCTCTACTTTTAAATGGTAATCGGGTTGCTTTATCCAGGTTACATGAGTTACACTTTTCACTTGAAGATGGCAGGTCAAGTAATTGTAAACCACGTCTGTTTATGTGACCTAATCGTAAATGCCATAAATTATTCTTATTTTCTTTTATATTAGCTGTTGTACAGACTTGCATATCTTTGATTATTTTAAATTTTACCATAAACAGATTGTTTGACGCATTACACTGAATCTCACTACTTTTTGTCTTGATTTTTGCCGTACCTTTTGCAAATAAAACTTCGAAACCTGCATTGTTAATCTTTTTGACAGACAGCAAATTAAATGTTAAATTTTTTACAATTAAAACTCCAATAGTTATTTTGATTCCTTCACTGCTGGACACTTTGAGTTTGCCACTTTTTTCGGCACACATTGTCTCACCGTTGGCAATTTTAATATACACGGGCGTTATAGTTTGGATGTTTATTACATGTTTCTCAAACTTTGGGCTTAGTAAATGACTTGTTGCTCCAGAATCCAGGATAAAATTTACATATTTCTCTTCACCTTGTTCTTCACTATTATCGTTAACACATGTTAATGCTACGAATGTTACTTCTTCATTTTCCTCTGCTACGTTTGCATTCGAACCAATTCTATCATTTTCTAATCTTCTCTGTCCACCTCTAAATCTTCCTCTTGTTCTACCTCTATAACTTCCTCTATTTTCCTTCCTTTTGGGACATGAATTTGCTAGGTGGTTTTCTGAATTACATATATAACATTTTCTTTTAAAATTTGCACTAAATGAACAATCTTCTGAGTTCTTCTCTTTTATTTCATCCTTTTTATTTTTCATTTTTAATTCCATGTCTAAAAGTTTACTTTTTACAAGCTCTAGAGTCAATGCTGTTGTTGTAGTTTCTAGCACTGTAATTACAACATTATATTGTTCCGGCATAGTCAATAAAAGATGACATACTTTGTCATCCTCTTCCAAAGTACTCCCGGTTCCTTCTAAATCTCTTACTAGACCATCAAATATTAGAAAGTGATCTTGCAGATCGGTGTCCGCATCACATTTCAATGTGAGTAACTTTCGACGATAGTATAGTTTAGACAGTGTACTTCTTCTTTGAAAAACACTTGATAGACATTTCATCATTTCATAAGAGGTTTTAGCATCTTTAACATACTCGATGTATTGATCAGAAAGGCACTGTACAATCAAAGACTTGGCTTTTGCATCTCGTCTATTAAATTCCTTAAGTGGGTCTCCGGTTAACTCATCTACTTTAGTTTCTTTTGTTACAAGGTCCTTGACTCCTCTTTCATCCAGTATACATTCTACACGAAATCGCCAATTTGAAAAATTGCTTGTTTTTGAAGCTAACTGGGGAAGCTGATGTGTACTGCTGTTGCTAACTGCCATGGTGTTACAACAAATTACAAATTATTTTTAATTTTGTCTTTACTCTTTTACTTCTAATGTTAGAGCACTCCTGGGCCCATAACCTTTTGCACCTTTTACTTTATTCAGAAAGAAAAGAACATTTATTTTATCTTTACATACATTTTAACTGTCATTATTACATATGTCATATATCACTACTTAGGAATAATTAGGAACTAAATATATAAAATGTGGCGGGAAGTTTAAAATGGTTTTGACACTAATGCCCTTGTTCAAAATACTGATTGAAATAGTACTTGCTGCAATTTCATCAGAGTTTATTATGTATATTAAGTAGCTATAGAAACACCAATTCTTATTTTGCGCTGATCAGTTGTCAGACCAGATAACAATATTTTCATAGTTGCATGCAATGCGGAAGAAAGCATCATACATCCTTAGAATATCTTCTTTCTTCCTCCCCGATATTGCCCCATGCCATAAAACTGCTAACGACTTATTTCGTTTGTTCAGCTTCCCCAGAGGTACGAAAGTTTGATTGAAAACAATGATTCGCGGAGTAAATACCACCAGCCAAGATAGCAAAATTGCCAGATTCAAATGACGCATGTAAACAAATGCAATTCTACAGATCGTAGTACATTAAATATGACTGCAGTAATACTAGACAAATACGACGTATGTACATACATGCGCGTTTAGTTTGCTCACAACATCTTGCTTCGGTGATTTTACTAGAGAAGAAAGCCGTATGTCATTACATGCGGCGTTCATACTTTGTGTAATGAATGAAAAACCACGCACGTACGTCTGAAATGGACACATAGGGCTTTTTTCTCTAGTATTGTGGTCAAAAATACTAAAGCGACACAAATGTTGAAATTTTGAAAGTCATTTATTTTTCATTTTTAGTAGAAAAAAATAATATTTTAAATATTTATACAATAGTATATAATGTATAGATTATAAAAATGCATTAATCCGATTTAGCAAAAATCTGAACATACGGCCTTTTTCCGAAGTACGGCAGTATTTCTGTGTCAGCTTTGCTTAAAATCAAGTTCAAGAAAATGCTTTTATTGGAACAGTGCACTTACTTAAATCACTCCTGAAAACAGAAAACAACACCGGACAACACATTTTTTGTAATTAATTTTTTATTGACGCACTGCATGATTTCAGAGAAAAATAGTTTTAAACCTTCAACAATTCGATAACCAAATAGTTGGTTATTTTTATTGAAAATGGCCTCTTCTGGAACACCCCGTACATGTGGAAAATCCTCACAAAAATATTTTTTTTGTCCAGGAGTCCCGTAAAAATTTGTATAGTTATTCCATCACCAACATCCATTGTCGTCCAATATTTATTTTTGCATTTGGTCTGTGTAGGAGCCGCAAAACCAGAGCCAGAAAAATGCTTCTCTCGAGTGGAACTCACTCAGTCATTAACTGACATATCTAGCCTACAAAATAATGTCCCTCAGATTTGCTCGCCTATAGCTGAGGGTAGTCGTGAAACCAGTGTCATCTTCAGGACCCCATCCGCCTATGAAAGACGTAGTATTTCCAGGTTTACTCCAAAGTCAACAACCAGCATCAGAAGGTAACATCTTTAATAACTTTATTACTATATATTACTTTTTTTAATAATCTGTAAAGGTATTTACATAGAACTTGCCTCTTTATTTATACAGGGCGGTCACTATAGAAAAATATTAACCCGTTAACGCCCAAGACAATTTTTTTTTGAATTTTGCAAAAATATTCAGTATGTATGTTCAAACTGATTCGAAATGACCGTAAAAAATAACAAAAAAAATATTCATCATGTGGTTTATCAAAAAACTGGTGATCTATAAATTGATCACTGGGCAGATGTAATATATATTTTAATATATAATAATTATTTTACTTTACTTATATATGTAATAATATCACCATATTTGACTATCTATTTATTTCGATATTTATGTATGTTGGTGCAATTATCGCCTTGTATTATTTATTTGTTTATTTGTTTACTTAACCGCTTCTCAAGTCACCGAGGCAACTTCTTGAAAATCCAGAATGATTTTGTGTTAGGTAAAGAGAAACGAGGCCCTACAGTTTATAGTGGAGTCCGAACCACATCTTGGGGATAATTTTATAATTAAAATTATTTCGCGGTGAGCAGGGATTGAACCTGCTTCGCTAGGTATGCCAGTATGCAAGCTAGGCGCGCTAAACCACTGGGCTACCATCCCCCGTTATTATATATTATGTTTTATATATTTATTTATTATCATTGTTTTTTGTTTATGTATTGACATGTCCTATATCATTATACTATGATCGAAAGGATAAATAAATTATTATTATTATAGAATATAACTGTGTTTTTGGAGAAATAGAAAATTTTAATGATTTTAAACATTCATTATATATTAATTTAGTAAATGAGGCCTTTTATTCTGTGGATGGGTTTTTGTACACTTAATTATATATTTTATTTGTGTGTAAACTTTATTGTTTTTAAATATCTATGTGTAACGAGTATGTTGTGTGTGCTAATAATTGACCAGTCTGATAAGTTATACATTCCGGGCAAATTTTTTAAGATGAGTATCTATCTATTTACCTAACCTTCTGACATATCTTTAAGGTCTCGCTACCAAGCTGCAACTCCCCTGCCATCATTAAATGATTTACAAAAACGTCTGAATGACTGGCTGACTAAGAGAGGCAAAAGCCTCAGTACATTCCACCATTTAAAGTGTTTCGGGGTACAAGGCTCAGAGCAAGAACCCATTGATGAAGAGAACAAGGAGAACGTTGAAGTTGAAGATAGGAGTAGTTACGAAGACTTGAAAATCACTGTTTCACCAGAGAATAGTAAAACCGATATTGCTCCGGTGTTAAATGAAGAGAGCGCTGAAGGCATCGCCAAGGCAGCACTGGAGGATTTGCTGAAGTTGATTCAGGAGGTAAACTTCCTATGAATCGTTAGGAATGGGACATTTTTAAACTTGAGATACTAGAGAAAAGATTTGGCGATTGAGCCCAACTTCTAAATGCTGCATAGTCGAATTTTCTACAATTTAATAATAACTTTTACATGTTTCTTATTACATTTTTAATTTCCAGAAAAAGGACCCCGTACTACAGGTTTGGCGTAGAATTCTACAGATCCTAAATACGGTCCTGATAACGCATATTGAACTTAATGTAAATTTTTTGTCTCTAGTACCTCGAGTTTAGATATATCCCATTTTTAATGAATCACCCTGTATATAATTGATAATAAAAGAAAGTGAATATGGAAACTTTTTTATTTTAGGGATATCCCAGACCCCAATGTGAAGGATGGTTAGAACTAATTAGAAGAAGATACGGGAAACTTGAAGAGGAGCCTCAGTACTGGGAGTGTCGGGCTGCTATTGAACAATCTAGAGGAAATATAAGCAACGCTGTTCAGTGCTACAAGGCTGCCATTGTACAGGGTGCTGAGGTAAGATGTTTTAAACGTCATCTTGAATTAAAATAGAAGGTACATATAAGGAAAACTATAGTGAACTTTCTATTGTCTTAATATTTAAGTTAGTAATACAAGTTCATATAATAATAATAATAAAAAAAAATTGTTAGTAAATGTAATTTGTTTTTAGATTCGTGTAGTGGATGAGTCCCTGGACATCTTGCTAAAGAAGTTTAGTTTATTAAATATCAGTACGGACCAAGTTGAATGTGAAAAATCCGTTAAAGAGAGGGCCAGAATCGTACAAGATGCAAGGAACGTGTTTAAGTCTTCCATCATACAGTTCGCTGTGCAGGAGAGGAAATTGAAAAAGTTTGTGTATTTACCTTAAAATTCTTATTTGAGAATGTGTACTTAAACATAAACTTTAAAGTTGTACAAATGTTTCTGACAATTTTATAAAACAGCATTACTCCCAGGAACACTATCGGAACGTTTTTACAACAACTATAAATGCAAAATTGGCACCATCTTATAAAATGCTTCAGTTGTAAAGCCTATTGGAACAATTACATAATTAGATAGACATTTCCACAGGTCTTAAAAAAATTCAGTACCACCACTATATAACAGTATTAAAGATTGATTTAATTGCGCTACAAAACACACTTAACTCCTTATTGCATTCATGTTATAAAGAACTAAACTGTTTTATAAAAGCTTTTAAGTAGGCGTTAAAAAAAAAAGAAATGCCGCTTTTAGACATACCAATAAACTTTTGTTTTGTAATGACTTTGCTTTGCTGTTTCCATGTTACAGCAAATACAATGCTATATAATAATTATATAACATGCTCTGGAACAACAATTTATTATTAAGAGCAAAATTGTCAAACATACCTTTAATATAACTGCTTTGTAGAAATAACTATAAAATAACTCCAATGTATATTTATAATGGTGCTAAAAATGCCGTTGAACGCTACTAAAAAATCATTATAAAACAATTTAGTTTTATAAGCTGAAATGTTTTATGACTCAGTCAAGGAAACATTTATAAAATAATTTCTTAACTGCATTATAAGATATTTTATAATTTTGCTGTAGAAACGTTTCATGATAAATTTATAAAATAGTTCAGTTGAAGAAAACAAAATAGTATTTTCTGAAATTCTCACTAGAGGGCTCGAAAGTCAATACATATTTTTCTTCCACGCCCTCAAGAAGCGAAAGTATGCGAAATTCAAATTTAAAAAAAAAACAATGTAGGAAATTTTATGCTCTACACTTTGCTCCCCTGATATTTTTCACCAAAATGCATGTTTTTCCTCGAGCAAAAAAGCGCTAAAATTCATATATATGTATATATTTCTCCAAAACCCCCCTTTTTAGAACTGTGGGGTGTGAAAATCATGCTTGGGCAACCCAAATGCTTCACTTTTTACAGGTCTCATTGCTGTAGGAAGTTTTTCCATAAATCAGTGATTTTTTGACTAATTTGAAGGGACTATATAATCATTTAGCAGTTAGAGCATTAATAAAATAATAATAAAACAAAATAATCGTAGAACACCTAAATTATAAAACTGGTTGGGCTACAAACAAGTGGGAAAAAGCTACGGTTAAAAAAGTATATAAACAATTCATTATCAACACACAATCACATACAACCAACTGCTTAAAATATAGCCTTATTTTTTTTAAAGTCTATCGCCATATCAGGCTTGCCCAACTCTCGAATGAGTGAACATATTTTAACTCCTGGACTGGATGTGTGGGCGGATTGTGAGAAGCGTGTACTCCTTCTGATAGGGGTGGCCAAAAGAGTCTTTACTTATTCTTCCTCTGCTTTGCTATTTCTAAAATAGGTGATCTTTTAAAAATGTTCAAAGAAGCCAACAAAATTATAAAATCGAGCTAATTACTGAATTACTGTCTACTTCTTATGTTCACTGTGGACTATAAAAGTAAAGATGATTGAAGTTCCTTGAAAAAGGAAATGAAATAATTTGATCTACCCAAAAAAACATAATTGATCCTTATTACGTAATATTGATACTGAGGTCGGTTAAAAGTACGTCTGGTTAAGTTATTTTTCAGTTTTTTATACTGATTTTAATATGGAAATTTGGTAATAAGGTCCAATTAATCAGGTGGCTGAGCAAATTTTATTTAATAATTTTCAGTGACCTTTATTTCGAAAGTTCAATTAAAAATAATTTTGGCGATTCAATTTTTAAAAATAAATATATACCCACCCAACCAGCTAATTTGTTTTATGATTTAATTGTTCTACAACTTATTTTATTTAAAGCTTCTAAATGCGAACCGATTGTATAAGAGTTCTAGAAAATTATATTTCGAGTCTGTCGAGTCTGTTATATAATTATTATATAGCGTTGTTGTAATTGCTGTAATATGGAAACAGCAACAGTCATTACAAAACAAAATTGTTTCCTTGAACATAAAAATTGTGTAGCCAACAGTATAATAAAATATATTCGAAATTATTGATTTCCTGCGTTAGTTGTGTACTTGTGTTTAAATTTTATCATAATTAAAGTCTGTTTTTAATGGAAAGTATAGCAGCATAAGCAAATTTTGGCGAAATTTTGAGCATAAGTTGGGATGAACTTTACTAAAATATTATAGTTGAAAAATAATTTTTAAAGAAGTTATGGGGTAAGAAGAAAAATCGAAAACTGATGGCAAGAACATAGAAAAAAATTGTTATGCTCATTGCCGAAAAAAGTTTTCAAAAAATATTCTAAATTTTGAAAAAAACAATTATAGGATGAACTTTAGGCACACCGACCATTTTCTCTCAAAGAAATGTTTAGATACCGTCTTAAAACACCTCCAATTTTCAAAGCGATTGAAAGAGTAGATCATGTTCAAAATCTCGTACGTACATTGTGTTGTATAATGATCCACACAACACGCGGTACACTCGAGATTTTTAACTTTTTAAATATGATCTAACCTTTCAATCGCTTTTAAAATTGGAGGTGTCTTAAGAGGGTATCTAAGCATTTTTTTGGGAGAAAATGGCGGGTGTGCCTCAAGGTCATCCCATAAAAAAAAAATTCTTAATTTTGTCAATTTTTACTGAACACTTTTTCGACAAATGAACCTGATAATTTTTTCTATGTTCGCACCATCAAAACAACATTTTTTTTTTACCAAAATCAGTTGATCCATTCTCGAGAAAAAAAATGTTTTCAATTTTTCTTCTTACCTCATAACCCTTAAAAATTATTTTTTAATTATAATCTGGAAAAATTCGTCTCGCACCATTATAAGCTTATTCCCATTTTGCCAAGATCTGTATGGGGGCAGCAAAATGTTTGTTACCGGTATTGACAGTCATGCAGATCTTGCCAGATCATGTAAAGGCAAAATTATGGACTATTCATATGTCGATTTTTTTTTAATGATTTCTCCAGTTGACACAAATAAACTATGCAAGTAAATAGGTGTCTTTGGTAATAAATAAATGTAGAACTTAGTGGCAGTGAATCACTTTATAGTGGATTATGTGAGTTGGACGAAAACCCGACTATTGTCCGATGCAATGATGCAACCAGATTAGCTCTCCCTCCTGTTCTCGAAGGAGGTGGCAGAATTTCGCGTTGGGGTGACCCACCCCAGCAAACGACCAAAAACCACTTCCAAGCAGGGTTAACAGGTATTATAATTGTTTGAGGGACTCTTACTTGGTGATCCCCGGTTTTCAAGGACGCTGAACACCGTGGTCATGGTGGAATTCCTCCACGGGTGACTCAACGCCCATAAATGGCCAATAATAACATCTAAAAGGATGAGAGTGCTTTCTCAGCATTCCCCCGGGCAAAGCTCCCGCCGCTTCCCTCCCGTTTTTGAGGATGCTACACAGGAAAAAAAACATTAAGACGTCACCTCGATCTCATCAACAAAGTAGTCATGAAAAAAGACGAATGTATATTTTTTGGGAAATATAGGTTTATATAATAATTGAAACATCTGATTTATGTTATATATAAAATATTTTTATTGGCGCATACAATTACTACATATATTCTTACGCTGACTTCTCTTACATTATAAAATATTATGACTCTGTATAATTATAAACCTTGGAGGGTGGTTATTGGGCGTTGAGGAGGTGGGCTGGTGTCAGGCGCGCGTCCCAGGGTCCTCCCTATCATTGGCATTCTCGAGAACGGGGTATCAATAAGTTAAATTCTGTGAAATGTTATCAATGCGCATTTGACCTCGTTTATGGTTCGTTCTTGGCCGTTTTCGGGGGTGGGTCACCTCAATGAGAAATTCTGCCATCACCAAGATGTTCTGCATCAGACAATAATCGGGTTCTTCGGGCTTTTTCCGAATCCACTATTATTTGCACAAGTGTTTATTTATTGCCAAAAGCACGTAGTTACTTGTACTAATTGAAGCATAATCAGTACTTTGGCATATGACCTGATACTGATTGTGTAAATATATGTTTTTAAATTGAACTGCCTCAATCTTTTTAAACTGAACCTTCGAAGTGAAGGTCACTTAAAATTATTAAATAATATTTGTTTAGCCACCTGATTCCTTGGACCTTTTACCAAATTTCCATATTAAGATCAGTATAGAAATTGACAAATAACGTAGCCTGATGCTTTTAACCGACCTCAGTACCGATATTACACAATGCGGATCAATTATTTAATTTTTTGTAGGTAGTTCAAATTATTTCGTTTTTTTCTTTTTTTTTTTAAAGGTGTTTCAATTATCTTATTACTTTTTATAGTCTACTGTGGACATTTCAGTAACTAGCTGGATTTTATAATTTTGTTGGCTTCTGTGAACATTCTTAAAAGACCACCTATTTTAGAAATGGCAAAGCAGAGGAAGAAGTAAAGACTCTTTTGGCCACCCCTGTCAGGAGGAGCACACGCCTCTCACGATCCGCTTACACATCCACTCCAGGAGTCAAAATATGTTCATCCCTTCGAGAGTTGGGCAAGTCCGATATGGAGATAGACTTTAAGAAAAATAAGGCTATATTTTAAGTAGTTGATTGTATGTAATTGTGTGTTCATATTGAATTGTCTATATATTTTTTTAACCGTAGCTTTTTCCCAATTATGCAAAATAATTTTTTTAATATACTAAAAATCGAATGTTGTGATTTTCGTATGAAGTAGACATTTTTAGACACATTCTTTATCTCACCACCTCATGCCGCAGGAATTTAGCGTATTATAATGTTGGTAAGAACCCTACTACATACTGTATATTGAACCATTCAAAATACATGGTGTCCCAACTCTATTCGTGTAGTAATTATTTCAAAAAATATTAAAGATAATAACTTTCTGTAAAAAGAAAATTTTTTTCCTTTTTTTTGTCATCCAAAAATAATATTCAAAAAATCTACAAAATAAAGAGAATGCTACAGTTAACATCCAAACTTATTGTCACGTGTCACTAGCACACTATTAAATAACTTACAGAAAACTTAATCAACGCTTTTTATTAACTAAAATACACGTTTACTAAAATAACAGTATTTATTACTTGATATTTACACTCTGCTGTTCACTTTGTATCACTTCGGGCTTATCTAACCTTAATTAATTTAAAACTTGTTCTTCCCGACGTGAATCTTACATTCCAACTACCTTCCATACTAGTAAAGTAGTAATAAAGTATTTCCAGTAGAGTCTTAAACCATCTTCTACAAGTTTCTAGTATAGTCTTGTCTACATCATCCTACACTAGTTTCTCAGAGATGGTGTGCAGAGGTAGCACATTACAGAGCTTGCCGGTATTGCGGTTGCCTATCACCGTTCCTACCAAATTCTGCATGAGTTATCAGCCTCAACCCCTAGGGGGCGTAAACACGTAATAATACTTTATACTACTACTATATACTGTATAGTAACTCATTGTTTAATTTAATATTAGATCAGTCACAGTAAGAGATATTGGAGTTCAATTTCAGCAGTAAACTTTGGGTGAGTCAAGTGCATCTCCGGAACAGGGGGTTAAGAGATATAGAAATACCATTAATGATACATATGTGAATGGAAAATTTTTACTCGCATGTTATTTTATTATATTGACTATTTTATGTTAACCACATTGTTTTGTAATTAATATTTATAACATATTTTAATTATATTAATAAATAATGAAACAGTTACTGGGATGTTATTTGTTTTTCCTACCAATTTATCGAGTGTTAAAAAACTAATCTAATATTATAAGCATGTGATAAAGTCCTCCATTTAAATATACAGTTCCTTCGCAATAAAGCTCTAGAGCTAGTAGAACAAGCGCCAGAAGATAAAAAAAAGACGAAGTGTGTCAAAGTGAGGTGGAAGGTTTTTAATCCCTAGATTTTAGATTCTGGACTTGTACCTAGATGGGCGCATAAAGATCTTATTATATTTCTTTACAGCCAAAATAATTGAGAAAAAGCCAGTTTCTTGGAAAAAATAAATTCAGATAAAAGTTGGAGACAATAAAAAATCTACAAAAAAAAAAGACATAGATGATCCTGCAAACCATAGGCCTATCTCTGTCATACCTTCTTTGGGTAAAATATATGAAATATTAAAAGATCAATTAGTCGCCTACTTTGAGACTTATAACCTGTTTAATCCAAATCAATTTGGATTTAGAAAAAATTTATCTACCACATTAGCAATAGACAAATTAACAACCTTAAATAATGCAGGATTCGAAGAAAAACAATTCTCAAAGTTTTTAGATCTCACTAACGCTTTTGACTGTGTATCACATCATATCCTCATAAATAAACTGAATTTTTATGGCTTTACAGCTCATAGTATTATGCTTAAAACATCGTACCTCAGCAATAGAATGTGATATGTTACCTACAACATTAAGTCAAGCAGACTTATGGTAAATACTGGTGTCCCACAAGGCTCAGTTTTGGGCCCTGTACTATTTAATCTATATCAATGATTTATCTCTTGTAATACAGTTCAACGTCGCATCATCACTATTTGCTGATGATGCGAATCTTACTAAGAGCAACAATAACCTTGATGTTTTATTAGAAGCAATATTGGAGACTGAATCCAAGATACAAAATTGGTTTACCTCGAACCAATTAAATCTTAATACTTCTAAGACAGAGTCTATGGTGTTTGGAGTCAGAAATATGAACCAGATAGAAAACCTAAATCCATTCAAATTTCTTGGGGTTTACAAAGACCACAAATTAACATGGGTGAACCACACGGATTATATCTGCAAAAAAATCTCCAAAAATATATATCTACTTCGCAGTCTAGCTCATCGGGTGTCAACAGAAACTCTGATCACAGCCTCATACATTCCGCGATAACTTATGCTATCCTTCTCTGGCTCCACGTCCAGTGTGTTTTCCATGCAGAGGCGAGCACTGAAAGTGATCGCAGGACTCAAATTCTTAACTTAAAATTCAACTTAAAATTTTAACTAGTTGATAGACTCGACCTTTACTTGGTGAAAATCCATTATCACTAATGAAATAAAAAACACTAAACTGTTTTTCACGTTTTCACATGTATTACGTCAACATGACGATCGTTTCGCTAAAACATTAGCTTCATTAGCTAATGTTTTAGCGAAACGATCGTCATGTTGACGTAATACATGTGAAAACGTGAAAAACAGTTTAGTGTTTTTTATTTCATTAGTAAAATTTTAACTGTCCCATGTACATATGTACATGGGACAGTTATGTTTATTATATACAAAAAATAATTTAAACACACGCAACACATGATGAAACACGTCATCGTAATGACTTAACTACTAGCTACTTAAGATTAACAAAAACTAGGGATGGCACTGCATACTGGGGCATCAAGTTCTACAATGCTATACCCCAAGAAATTAAACTCCTCACACTGAATCATTACAAATATAGAATTAAGCAATTTCTGTTACGTAATGCCTTCTATACCTTTCAGGAATTCCTAAATAGTAATCTAATAGCAATAAGGTAAGATGGGGCAAGTGCACCCCTAAAATTGATTAGTAACGCTTTAAAAAAACACAACTACTTTGTCTTTCAGCAAACTTGATCAAATAATTTTTAGCATAATTTTTGGAATATTTCCGTTTTATAATACCAATACCAAACTAATATTGGCAGATGTAAAGTTTTCATGATTTCTTAAATTTTTATAGTGATAGAAATGCACTTGCCCCGTCAATTGGGGCAAGTGCGTCTTTGGCTGTGAGAGAAGTATCGAAGTGTTGATATTAAGAATTTTTGGGGTAAGATCGCTTAACTATTACTTTGATTTTTCTCTTGCTGTTTACAGTATTTAATCGTCTCAGACCATTTAAGAGTAATTAACTTTTTTGTGAAATCAAATGAAAATGGCGTAATCATGAAAATATCTTTATTACCTTGATGACCACATGCTACAACATGAATGTGGAAACGTTTGAACCGTTGCACGCTGCTGCAAAGAGTTGTGCAAAAGTGATAAATCAGGGGAACTCAGAAAATAAGGGTATTTGCAATTTCTGGGAGTCGAGGACGCTCTTGCCCTAAATTCGCGCTTCCCCCACCTTACCTTAAAAAAACAAAAAAGTAAGAAAATTCTTTTGCCTTCTTTTAATCATCGTATTGCATTTTATCTGTTTGTAAATATAAATATGCTATATGTTCTTCTCATGTCATAAATCTATTTTTATATCATAAATCTACTTTTATATTATATCCTTTTTAAGTATTTTAAAATGTACGTACATGTAACTATTAAATTTTGTGTATTCTTTGACCTGTGTTAATACTGATGTATACTTGACACCAATAAACTATCTTATCTATCGATCTGTTGAAATCAGATATCAAAGAAGTGAAATCTAACCTCAAAGTTGAAAAAAAGTAATGAAACCATTTTACTTCTCTAAACTTATCTTTTTGAAAAAATAAGTGATCGAGTTAAGAATGTGTACAGTTAGAGCCCTTTTAGACGAGGATACTGAATGCAAGATAAAGTATCTGGGCTAAAAAATCACAGTCGAATCATACCTGGCTATTGTATTGGATACACGGATCATCAATTTAGTTAGTGGGAAAGTAATCACATGTTGGAAAAGTGCATTATGCTGTGGTATATTTTAAATAGTATATATAGTTCTCTTAAATAACAAGATAATTAAAATACAGGAACAAGGGGAATATGCCGGAGTAACCTTTTGTGACTTACAAAAAGCTTTTGACTGTGTGTCTCACCATGTGCTTGTTGACAAACTTAAGTACTATAAATTTAACGCTCTTAGCTGTAATCTAGTATCCTCTTACCTTATCAGTAGAAAACAGTATACTTCTGTGAACAGTAACTGTTCTAAACCACAATATGTCAAACATGGTGTCCCTCAAGGGTCGGTGCTGGGTCCTACTCTCTTCTTGATATATGTAAACGATTTAAAAATGGGTGTTCCAAACGCTGAGCTTGTAATGTTTGCGGACGACACAACATTAATAACCCGTCACAAGTGCCTAAGTACTGTTAGGAAGCACATGACCGACACACAGGTCGCCGCCAATGAATGGTTCATAGCAAATAAGTTAAGTCTTAATTAAAATAAGACTACTAATGTACTATTCTCTCATAGAGCAATTGAAGACTCTGAGAATCCGGGTAATGTTAAATTTTTGTGTTATCTTAGACCCAAAGCTCAGTTGGTGTCAACATATTGAACAATTGTCAAATAAATTGTCAAAAAACATATTTTTAATTAGATCTCTCAAAAAATTGGTTCCTCTTCAGGTTTTAAAGACTGCCTATTATAGTCTTATAGTGTCCCAGATGTCCTATGGTCTGATAAGCTGGGGCCATGCTCCTTCTACTTGTAGAATTTTTGGACTGCAGAGAAAAGTGATCCGTATTATAAGGAATCTGGAGTACCGGGCAGATGTTAAACAAGAATTTATTAATCTGCAAATACTAACTTTCCCTAGTTTGTATGTCTGTTATATATTAAAAATAATCTGCAAGAGTACACATTCCAGAAATCTGTACATAATCACGATAACTGAAATGGAGATAACATAAGACCCAACTACTTAAGATTAAGATCTAGCAGAAATGGCCTCAATTACTATGGACCTAAATTTTTTAATAAATTGCCTCTCTGGATCAGAGTACTACCGGTCAATAATTTTAAACGACTTATTAAATTTTTTTTAATAAACCAAGCTTTTTACACCATCAATGAATTTTTAGACTGTGACGTGTCAGTAATTACTGAAAATTAAAATTTTATCTTGAGCTTAAGGTGTTTTAATGTGTTTTTAATATCAATAGATAATTTATTGAATGTATACATTTTATTTTGACAATTTGTTTCTTACTGCGTTTTATCAATGTATTTGACTTGTGTATAACATTTCTTGTTTTAGCACCAATAAATATTATTATTATTATTATATTATTATTAAATAAAAAGAGGAAGGTAGGAAAATGACTTACCATGTGGGTCCAATCTCCTAATAAAATCAAGGAAAGTCAAGGGAGCGTATAATTTACTTCAAGATCAAGATTTCTATTCAACTGTTTGAAGAACTTCATAAAGTTTATGCATTTTATGACCAATAAATAATATTTTGGAAAAAAAAGACCACAATGCGTAAAAGTATTCATGATTGCACTGTAGTAATGTGTCCTCATTTATTACTACTGTCTACTACTAAGTATAAATAATTGCGCATGCGAAGCATTTCTTCCACCGCTACACCAATTGAGAGCTTGTCTAAACTTTGGTTCAAACGCTATAAATAGTTTGTCTTTTAACGACGACGAGCTGAAAACATGGAATTTTCAAACATTAATATCTAAATATTCATTTAGATATTAATGTTTGAAAATTCCATGTTTTCTTCAAGTGGAGGATCGTGTGATGTCTATGGAAGAAGAAAGATTGGTATTTTGTCGGTGTCGTAAATTGCGATGGCAAAATCGGAAATTTGGCTCGGCACGAGAGGATCAAAAATGGCACTTTTGACATTTGTAACAGGTACCGCGTTATTGATTGAACCGCCGCTCGCTGCTCAACTCACCGCTCCCAGCCCATCTGACTGATGGGCGGTCATTGAATAGATCATCGACAATCTATTAAGGCACATTCTATCCATTTACAAATACATAGTACACATTTTGTAATGCTAGCTCTCGGTCCATAAGTTATTATGATTAAAAGAAACATGACCAGAAATTGATGACTAATGCAATAAGACATTTCTTTCTTTACAAGCGACATTTATGACTTCACAAATATGTCAATAAAATGCAATATACTCTTTGTTTTCGCATTTGTGAAGAGTATAAATAATCGCCAGAAGCTAACTTCAATACATAAGTGCAGTCTTTTCATGCCCCATATATTAAAACTCATATATTTAATACAAATTTATTTTATCATACAAAGAAAACTTACAACCAATATATACAAATAGAGCACGTATCTAATTAAATTACGTAAAACTAACATTAAATATATCCTTTAAATTAACGTAAAGATAATAAAATACTACATATCTTAATTGCGACATCAGCTATATCTAAATCAAGACTTATAAAACAACAACCTAAATACTAAAACTTATTAGGATCCTCGATAAGTTGTATAACCAAATGGACTTAATAGCATAGGAATATGATACGTTTCTGTGTACAGGGTGCTGTCAAAAACAATCTGGAAAGAAATACATATTAGTAGAAGTTCGAGATGAGGATGACTCACATAACTTATTTGGAATAAATATCAATTAATTACTTGCTTAGTTGGTACGGATAATTATATTGATAATGCTAATAATAATCATTTATTGATATCGGTACATTAAAATGATTACAGAAGTCCATTAAGGTAGTTATATCGCAAGAGGTGCGACATCTGTTACCGAAGAGATAAACCTGAGATGCAAGAGACAGAGTTGGGAAAGATTTGGCAACGCCGCATATAATTTCTGATGCTATCTGATCGCCTCGTTACTAATTAGAGGAGCGAATTCGAGACTCTATCGTGCCGTTTTTTTTTTCTGGCGTAGAACCAGGTCAAACATGGTAGGTTTTGTTAAGCATGTCACTGGGCATATGAAATCGTATTTCACGACATTTTTTCGTGGTCTGGACCTTTTTAAATTAAAAAAAAGGGAAAATATTGCATTTTAAATAAAATGTGTTTTTTTTTGTTTCCACCGCCATATCTTCAAAACTAATGTTGCTATTGACGTTGTTTTTTTTTTCAATTAAAGCACACACGATAGCGCTTTTAACTGTACTAATAGTTTTTACACAGTTCGCATTTTCATTTCCTTAAAAATTAGGAAAACTAGATATTTGAATTTTACGTATTACAATTTTCACCAATCGATAAACTTTTTTATTTTTGAAAATTTTTATACACATACAGTGAAGCAAATGTAGCCCAAGCATTAGAAAAGTTTTTGATATAATTATTTTTTTCCCAATGTGTATCGTTTGGCAACAGCGATTTTTTTTAAAGCGCGCTAAATTAGTCATATGTATTATTGTACACCGCGTATGGAAGGTAGGATAAGATGCGTCTAACTAATAGACTATTCAAATTTATTGACCCCTCACCTTAACCGCGAATATCTCAAAAACGGAGGAACGGAAAAAATTGAAAAAATTATGTGTCTATTGTAAATCATTCACTGAAATTTGAATAATGTACATTGGACAGTTTTGAAGTGCTGCTAAGTTATATTAAAAAATGTCCCACTTTTTAAGGTAATTTTGACAATACCAGTTTTAAATCCATTATATATTTGAAAATATGCCTACTATATAAATAATAATCTTTTAGATGCCGATAAGGCGTGGTATTTTTTGTACGAGGAAATTTTTTCATAATTTTTTATTCTAAAATTTTGCAGTTATTCTAAAAAACACATCATGTTTATTCGATTATTTATCAACGTATTTACAAAAATTTTGATAAAATGGTTAATTATATAAAATGTAAGCATTTTCAGAAAAAAGAATTGGTATATAGCAAATATTAATTTGCAATATTAAGTGCAATAGATAATATTATTGCCCGGGTTCTGCAATATTATCTATTGCACTTGATAACTAAATTAATATTTGATATATACCAATTCTTTTTTCTGAAAATCCTTACATTTTATATGATTAACTATTTTATTAAAAATCTTTTAAATACCTTGATAAATAGCCGAATAAAGATGAAGTCATGTTTTTGACAATAACTGCCAAATTTTAGAATAAAAAATGATGGAAGAATTTCTTCGTACAAAAAATGCCGCGCTTTATCGGTATCTAAAATATTATTCATATAGTAGGCATATTTTTCAATATAACTTAGCAGAACCTCAAAACCGTCCAATGTACATTATTCAAACTTCAGTGAATAATTTACAATAGACACATAATGAACACATATTTTCTCAAATTTTCTCTGGTCCGCCATTTTTGAGATTTCGCGGTTAAAATGAGGGGTCAATACATTTGAATCGTATATTAGTAGTTTGCGGGATTTAGAGTATACGTATAAATAGTTTTAAATAAATGCGATGCTGTAGAATATTCGCAATTTAGTTTTCTAAAATAATGGAGTGCATTATTTGTGAGAAAATTGCGCGGGACGATGACAAATATGTGGTACCAAGACCTAGGATACAAGGTTAGTTGTCACTAATATCTAGTGCTGAAAAAAGACGACATCGCGGAAATATTGTCAGAAAAGATATTTTAAATGACGAAATTTAATTAAAATATCATATAGACTGTCGTATAGGTAGACAAGTTTTGAAAACATGAACGTTTTTTGCAATCATACAGTGCCGCCGCGCCGCGCCGACTTGCAACAGATGCTGCACAGTACTTAATCGAATACGAAATATTAATAATAGATGGAGGATTTAAATTAACAGAAAAGGTAGTTTCACTACAATCACTACATAAACGTCATTCAGAAATGATAAAAAATCTATTTAGCAAACAGCAAGATATACCAGGATGATTTTGCATGCAATGTACGAAACTAAATTTAGCAAACAAACATTGGTGAAATTAGTTGATATAGATGTATTAATTTTACTTACTCTCCTTTTTTCACTAGCAGACAATTTTTGTAAATATAGGAGGTAGTGCAAAGTTTATGAACTACAGTTTGTTCTTGTCTTCATTGTTTTACTGGTTGCGACACCGCTAATGGTTTTTTTTTTAATATTTAACAAATCTGCGTTTGATGTTCTTAAAGAATATTGCTGCTTTTAAAAAATTATCGGAATTGCCATTGCTGTCTAAAGATGAAGCTTTAAAAATGTTTACAAAATTGATTCTAGTACTGCAGAAAAACAAAAGTAAACAAATTCAGATATTAAACGACCTAAGGATCAAATTAGCAACAACAACAAACGGAGCTTCCTTCAACTGAAGGCACCTTTTACTACCCATTCTTAAGGTAAACATATATTTGAATCATAGATTTCCTATCTAATACATTTAGTTAACTATTGCAGGTTTATGCATCAACTTAGAATATCGTACAGAAGCAATATGCCAACTACACTTATAAATGCACATGGTTCAGGACGGAATTTAAGTGACGATGTTTGGACAATATTTTCATTAAGTATTTATTGTTCAGATAAAAATTGTGAAAATGGAAAATATGATTGTGTTAAAGAAGGCCTAAAATGTTGTAACGAGTGTAAATGCCGTACTTGAAATACTGTTATTTAAAGGTTTCGATGAATGTACAGACGAACTAGAATGCTTTTAACGCAGGGCCTACGTAACTAAATACTCATTTTTCAATAGAAAAATAGTTGCAAAAAAATAAAGTTGTTTTATTCCTGCGTCTTGGTTTAATTCAATCAAAAATGTGTAATAACCTACTTATTAGGTGGGTACTTACTTTATAACAATGATTTATATTTACCTGCTTTTAAATATTTTTTACCTTAAAACAACAAAAGGTAGGTTCGTACCTATTTTGGAGCTGTTAATAAAAGCCCGATTAGTACACATGAATCCAACAACCGTAGTCCGCAGGCGGTAAGCAGTATAATGAGAGCCGGGCGTGCAAGAATATGATTTAGCCCGTTTTAAAAAAATCGCTGACTACATACTATAACCTGCACATCAAAAATTATGATTCTAAAAACTTTTTTCATATATTGGCTTCAATTTGTTCACAGCATGTATATACATATTTTCATAAATAAAAATTTTTCAAGATTGCTGAAAAATACATTCACGAAAATAACAACTTTAAGTTTGCTATTATTTTAACAATTAAAAAATATATATTTTACAATCACATTGTACATAGTTAGAAGCGCTATTGTGTCTACTTCAATTTAAAAAAAAAATCAGTTCCATATCACAATTATTTTTAAAGATATAACGATGGGGACGTTAAAAAACATGTTTCATGGAAAATTCATTTTTTTACAGTTTTTTCGAAATAAAAAAGTTCCAGACCACCAGAAAATGTCGTGAAAAGTGGTTTCATGTACACGATCACCTAATTAAAGAATCGCACCAAGTCTGGTTTGGTTCTACGCCAGTTTTTTTTTTCTCGGAAACTAAGCGTCTTTGCTTCCCAATTTTACTCGTCTAAATGTCAATATATTTTTACCTTTTTTAATAAATTAATGAAAAAATATATTATTATACATGCAATAAATAAAATCGGAATGAACATTTGTAAATTTTCTACTTATATAATACTGCACTTAAAATAAACACAAATTATTTTCAAATATACGCGCCAAGTATTAGAAATAGTGTGACGTTGCCACGGTTACTACTCATGGCCCCCATTCAATGATTTCAATAATTTTCGGGTAGCTGCCATTACGTTATTTTATGGTGATATTTATAAACGTGCTTCGTCGGGAATTAATTTACGTTTGCCTCGTTTTTGAGATCATTATTAAATAAGGATCGGTCGTAAGAGGGAAAATAGTGTAACGATATCAATTTATTTCGCATGGCGTCCATAAGCACAATGTTAAATGTTGATAAAAACTGAGAACTTTGAGCGAATTAGTTTCTATTTGCCTCGCTTTTGAGTTGATTCTCTAATAAGGATCAGTCATAAGAGGGAAAATAATGTCACGACATCAATTTATTTTGTATGGCGTCCATAAGCGCAATGTTAAATGTCTATAAAAACTGCAAACTTTGAGCGAATGAATCTCGGAAACGGAACGGTAAATGGAGTCCAAATTTTTTCAGAATGTTTATTGATATGTGAATTAAATTTGCAGCAAGTTTCATGACTTTCTTGAATAACGTAAATTGCGATAACTACCTACCGATTAACTACCTTAATGGAAAATAATACAAAAATATTAAAGTTGGTCAAAATCAATCATGAGAAAGCTTAAATCTATTACAAAAATAGTATATAATAAATATTATGGAAGTACACACAAGGGTTGATTAAAATACACATACATATAATTTAAAGCAACAATTTTACAAATCTAATAAATTGCTTTATCATTGTTTGCTGTGACTCGTTGCTGTTATATGACACATACTGCATTCTACCTGATAGGTATGAATTTATAGTGATATGCTATTATCATCAAAACTGTATTGTTTTAGTTGATCTAACAGAATATCATGAGACACACAATCAAAGGTCTTTGTTAGATCATAAAAGGTTCCATTCGTAAAATTGCCTAGTTCAAAATTTTGTAGTACAATTTGTGTTAAGTTATTTATTGCTGAAGTTGTTGATAGCTTATTTCTAAGGTGGCCATTCCCTAGAAAGAGACATCCGATAGGGAAATAGTTATTATTTTTGTCCATAACTTTTTTTCTTAGTACGTATATTTAAAAAAACTATAAGAGTACCTAAGTAGAAGTATAACAAGACTATTACTATGAATTTTCACTCAATAATTTCAGTGGTTTGCAAAATAGCTCAATTTAAAACTACGAAATAGGAAAATTAACATAATTTTTAAATTTAAATCTAGCTATTTTGCAACCCGCTGAAATTATTGAATGAAAATTCGGAATAATAGTCTTGTTATGGCTCTATTTTTTATACGTACTAAGAAAAAAAAGTTATGACGAAAAATAATAAATATTTCCCTACCGGATGTCTCTTTCTAGAGAATGAAGTTAAATTTGTTCCAGATAGTGGCGTCGTGTGAAAAAACGCGAAAATGGTAAATATTTTGAGCCGGAATGAAATTACCTCTCCTCCCCGTTTTTGAAGATGCTGAACGCGATGGCGGTGTCAGAATTTCTCCTTGGGGTTGCACAACCCCTCAAACAGGCCAAAAACCACCCCCTAGAGGGGTTAAACGCGATTTAATATGTTTCCTTCAGAAAATAGTACTTTCCTCCCGTTTTCAATGCTAAGCACGGTGGTGGTGTTCGTAATTGCGTCCAACCCCTCCGCTGGCCAATACTCGCCCCCGAAAGGGGTGAATTTTTTCTCTCGGATTATCAGCGGCAAATATATATTCCCCCCCGTTTTCAAGGATGATGAGCACGGTGGTGGTATTCCCCATCGCGTCTGACTCTTACCAACTCCTCCACCGGCCAATACTCGCCCCCGAAAGGGGTGAATTTTTTTGCGGATTATCAGCGGCAAATATATATTTAGGTATCAATTATTGTAATTTAAGAAAAGACACTGTAGCAATTTGATTTCATGCATCGTAATAAATGTTCACAATTATTTATATGTAAAAATAAAAGTATGTAACAATTATTCAACAGGCCTACTGGCGGTATTTGATGATATTTTTTCAGATGAACGGGAAACAAAGGATATTACAACCAAGAAAAGAAATAAGATTATTCTTCCCGTAAACAGCAACCTCGAAAACGGGGAGGGGAGGGAAATATATATCCCGAAAAAAAAATAAAAATTTACCCCTTTCGGGAGCGAGTATTGGCCGGTGGAGGAGTTGGTACGAGTCGGAGTTGATTACAAACACCATCACCGTGTTTAGCATCCTTGAAAACGGGGGGGAATATATATTTGCCTCTGATAATCCGAAAAAAAAATTTCCCCCTTTCGGGGGCGAGTATTGGCCGGTGGAGGGGTTGGTAGGGACCTCCTTTTTCTAAAGCCATTTTGACAGTCGGACAGAATGTGGTATTTTTCCAAATAGGTTCTATAATATTTTATACCATTTTTTTAGTCTGTTTTGTGTATCGCCTTGATATGAGCTATTTTGAACTAATAAAAATTGGATGCGCAGTTATATCCGCCACTTTTTGAGTAAACATAGGTATTCCATCTTCACCTATTGATTTCTTATTTTTTAGTTCTTTTGTATATGTTGACAAAAATTTGTATGTACCTGTTTTTAGCTATTAATTATTAGTTATACACACACCGTCAAATTTAAAGGAACAGAGGTGAAATGGCTTTTTTTTCTACATAATTTTTTTGTCTCTTAACAAAGGCAGTAGGCGGGTAAGAACGAGCAATATGCTTTTGATTCAATTTCACTAATTTTTGTCTTAGAAGTTGCTTCCTAACTAACATGAATTCTTGCCAAATAAAAAAAATATTTTTGAATAAAAAAAAGAAAATGTTCACTGTTACGAATTACATATAATTTAAATATATTATAGTACTAAAAACTTATAAGTTGCAATTTTTTCTGATATACTCAGAAGGCAACTATCATTTTTCTATCAAATATTACTCATATGTACCCATTTAAGATATAGAAATTTTACAACTTTATTTATTTCATTTAAGAAAATTAGTTAACTTACCTCAATAAATGGATAGAGTGTGTCCTGCTTCCTAGCCTCAAAATATCTGTCAACATCGTAGTGTAGTTTATATCTGCCAGGTGTAAAGTCCGACCTTTCCAAAAACTGTGCAAATCTTCCATTGGAATTTGTGACACCCTCGTTAATGTAAGTCCATCTTCCATCAATCAATTTATAAAGGCTAACTTGCAATCCAGTGACTGGCTGACCTCTGGTCGTGTCGATTACGTGGGTGGAGATGGGCGGTTTCTCCACTATTTGAGCTTGCTGTTGCTGCTGCTCGAAATGCTAGTAGAAATCCATTGCAAATGATATTGTAATTAAAGTAGGGATTTTATTAAAAGTAAACAAAGTGACTAGATCAGTGAAAAGAAGGCAGTAATGCACCAAATGAAGAGAGATCTTCCTAATACGCAAATTTTAGTTTAAACAATTTTTTCAGCAGTTCTATATAGACCAAGATCCCAGAGCCGCCAGACCTACGTCATTTTAGCAAAGCTAAAAATTCAAAATGGCGACGTCAACATGGCGGCCTAGCTTCATCATTTATAGTTGGACTAAACTGAAAATCAGTAGCTGAAGGTAATCAAGGTCTCCAGTTACAAACTCGAGGTTAAAACATAAAAATTGAAAATGGCGACGTCAGCCACAGAAATATCGGGTGACAATTTTGAACCACCTTATATACAGGGTGATTCAGAACTTATCCGGAAGAATTTAAGGAGATATGCACCCTTAAAATTAAAGTCGATACCACGAAAAAAAAATTTAATAAAATCCTAACAGAACTGCCGTAAAAAAAATATTGAAGTTATGGTATTATTAAACGCTACTTAGCTGGACGACTGGATGAAATACTGACCTACCCTTGTACGCGCAGACCTCCTAATACGTATCAAGCAAGTAGCAACTAGTTCAGGCCATCAGTTTGTGATTTAATCACGTTGATAGTGGGTGTTTTTTGTATTTTAGTGCTGTGAGTTTCTTGTTTCTTTCAAAATGCCATTTGTGTACAGTAACGCGGAGTATATGGACATGAGACAAAATTGGATACGACGTTGTCAAAAGTGCATATAGGTCGGCGGATAAAATTTCGAAGTTATTGTAACATCAGGTACGTACAAAATTTGTAATCATTTAAAGTAAATAAAAAATTGAAAGTAAACTTCTAACTTCAAAGATAATTTACGTTAGGTCAAATTCTTGTCGTTATTGATTTCTTGTATGTGAAGTTTTCGCATTTCACAACTATTCATTCAAATCAGCTGTTTTCCAATTTTTATTGCAGTCGACCAGAATAACAGTAGCGTAGAAGTGAAATTTTTAGACTTTTTTAAAGTGATTTTTCTTTGCACTATTATATTTATCTGGACCCGTTGTATATCCCCTTAAAATTTTCCGGATGAGTTCTGAATCACCCTGTATACAGGTGTGACTCCCTTAAGACGAAGACATCCCCATATCTCGACTATCTGATATCTAAATATTTTGAAATTTTAGTGGTGAATATATGCCTATAAAGTAAGTCTTTAGACACAACCACATTTGACTTTGGTCAGAGCCATCCGATTCTAAGATGGAAAAGTATTAACACATTCAGCGCCAAGCTAATATTGTTGAATCTATGCACAGGGCCACCCATAAGACAAGCTCAGCAGACACCGGTGTCTGATCTGGCCCTATATATCAAAAAATGCATTTTTTTTTTATCACACCAGGCCATAGCGGGCACATTTATCGGAAAACTGGTTAATTTCCTAGGCCGCAGGGGTCATTTTAGCGGACACAAATAAATCAGCGGACATCGCGCTATGCTGTCGATACGATTGACATATCCACCCTGACCTCTAAAATACATATAATTATAAGTCATTCAATGGCGGACACAGCTTTCAAAATCTATTAAAATAAAATTATTAATAACCCATGGCATGACGCCATTATACAGGCCCATGGCCGGCAATTAATGATAAAAACTCTTCGAATGTGTGTCCTCTGGCTAATGCTAATAGCTAAGGCGGACACTGCTGACCTCTATGGCCTGATCTAACTGTAGCGTATCAGATCCCGGTGTCCACCATGGTGCTGAATGTGTTAATAGAAAGTTTTGTTGTAAAATCAATTCAATCTTGCACAATACATTATTCTGAACAAAAAATAAAGAATACATTTTTTTTCATTTGAGAATCCGTTTTACAGATATAAAATCTTATCAGTTTTTTTCTAAAAAATCGCTAATACTTATTTTTTTTTGAAAATTGATCCCCTTCTTCCATCCAAGAATGGGGCCGTTGCACCTATTTTTTTTATTGCATACCTATTCTGAAAGTATAATGAGAAATATTAATTAAACCTGTGTTTTTTGTTTCTTTTTGTTGCATGCGTTTTAAGGGTGTAAATTAGCACCAAAGTTCGATCTGTGGCTCTTTAAACCCTTGAAATGATGACGTAGAGCGGGCAACGCCGAATACCTTCGAAAATAGTCGGAACTTACCGATCCCTCCGCGCCCGTCCCTGTCATTCAAAAACCTGGCGGCCGAATGTGGACCATGACCTAGGCCTACGTGTCGATCAATAATCCGGTGCAAGTGCATCAGCCTTTTCAATTTATGACGTAGCAGGGGCAAAGGAATTCTGCTGACGGCGCCCTTTATTTTAGAGTGGTGTAGTTTAAATTTTAGGCAATAGTTTAGTCAATGCATGTAACACAGGGCACTAACAGACCCACAGTTACATTTTCCATACAAAATCAGTCTTAATTTCGATATAGTGCAACGACCCTATTGGATACCTCTGACTAAAACCAAATGTGGACTTTCAGAGTGTTCATTCAATACGAACTAGTAAAAATCAATCATTAAAGTTCTTATATGCATTTTAATATTCGTACTGAAGCTAGCCTCCAGAAAATACACTAAATAAATTCTACAATGTAATATAACACATCTATTTAGTTTGATTTCCGTTATTAATCTGTTGAGACTTTTTCACCAATTTTCCTAATTGATCATTTTCGGTTGACATCACGATGTCGGCATGGAGGGCACATATAAACTGCTTCTTCTAGCACCTCATCTCCAATTGTTTACATTTGCATTCCTTTGTGCTTGGATGAGGTTTATGTGCCCTCCAGATGGCGGTGTCGAAATCAGGTGACCAAAAATGATAAATATAATATAAAAAAAATATAACAAGATATCGCTATTTTTTCTTGTCACATTAAATAATGCAAATAAATGAATCAAACAAAATTAACTTAATCCAGGAAATTAATAATACTTTACATTATTATAAATAAGATCAATGTTAATGAGAATCTAATAATGTTGTTGTTATCAAACTTAAGGTCATTTTATCAGAAACATCAATTTAAAAAACAAGTTTATTAAACGAGCATAACAAATACAAATAATATTAATCTAAACCATTCCGCTGTTCCTCTATACATAATTAAGTTCGTGGAGTTACCAAAAATTTTATAATTCTTCACTCCAAGGCCTCAAAGTAACAAAGAAACAATTAATGATAACATAAATAACACCAACAATGACAATAACCAAATCTGCCTACCTTCTGGAACTGGACTCTGTGAAATTCCAACTGTGGTGGATCGCCGTCTTCTTCATCTTCATTATCATGCTCAGTATCACCATCTTCCATTTCAGCTGTCTCAACATACTCAACAGTTTGAGCTTCGCCATCATCGTCGATGTCGTCATGGCATATGGCGCCCTCATTTATTATAACAGCTTGAACCTCTTGCGACTCCATAATTTGATTCGCCTGATTTACATGGACGACTTTATTCTAAAAGTTAACAAATCTTATTAATATCACAGCTCAAACAATTTTTAAAATTTCACATAACCTCAATTTTGCATGGGGATTGAACTACACCGAGGCACTAATGTAACAACTTTTCTATCATTATATAGAATCCTGAATCATAAGACAGATCCTCACCTTTCTATTACTATGTAGTTGAGCAGCTTTTTGATGTCGAATAGTACAAGTATGTTTCAGTAAACTCAAACGATGTGCATGCAGAGTTTTTTGGCAATAAGTGCAGTAAGCCCTTGTGGGTTCCCCTTCGACTCCTCTAAGCCAGCCTACAAATTAAAATTTGGAAAAACTTATAAAATTTAAAATAACCATTTTTCAAAACTTACCTTTAAAATCAGGCATTTGCTCCCACGCCGGACGATAAGTTTGCTTGTAATATTTTCCCCTAGAAAGATTTGAACTGTTTGATGGGGAAGAAAGCGAAACGCCTTCATAGGATTCCACTAATTGAACAGGAATTACGTTTATTTCAGTCGAGTCGTGAGATTCTTCATCCACAACCTGCTCGACCTCTTCGGATTCCATTTCTAGGGCCAACGCTAAATATTACCAAAACGTTAGAAAATTACCAAAACAGAGGAATGGCGACCAAGCGACGCCCGGGATTTTCGTTTTCGGACCACGGCGTCAAAGATCACTAGAAGAATAACTAACTGGACCAAGATACGAACAGTACAGGTAGCATCTTTACGCTCTGACCAATCAGCGAATAGCGTGAAATGGTTCTGTCTCTGTTTTTAAAGGTGATGTTTCCCCTTCAAGTGCAAACATTTTGCTTTAATAATAATAACCAATCTTGCTTGCTGCGCATTACAGCATTAGCTAACAACATGTTGCCGTGTTGAGTACATAATAACATATTCTCTGTGGCATTGTATATATCAGTATTATCGTAGAATAAATAATAATAATAAATGTCTTTATTTCCCACAGAAAGAAGTTTACAACATAAGTAAATAGATACAAAACAAATTTGAAAATATTATAAATACTCACATACTACATAATAATTTATAAACAACCATGGGAAATACAGGGGGAAGTTCACTCAATAAAGTGCTCTACCACTTAACCCTTGTCACTAAACTATAGATTAAACTAATATTAATAATTAAAATAATAATAATAATTAAAAATAAACATAAGATAAACCTTAGGATATTTAAGACGACTGATTATACAAACCGTGAATGAAATCAAGTATAGGAGTATCCTCATTATAATATATGCATTGAAAAAATACTTATATATGTTCCCTTTAAATTTAGCATTAGTAAGAACTTTCAAACTAACTGGGATAGGGTTGTATAGCTTATAAATTGTATATCGAAAACTCCTTTTAAAAAAGACGTTTTGTGAGGCGGAGGCGTTAATTGACACTTATGTCTTATATTACTATTATCTTACTACTCTATTTTTGGAAGTACCGAGCGCTAAGTGTGATTATACTGATTACCAATATATGGTTCGTTCCTGTTGGCCCCAAAGCAAAGATGCTGGGGCTGAAATCCAGATGAAATGTCAATGCTGCGCACCAGCATACCTTAACTACATGTACCTTGGTCCAGACTTTCCTAATTGCACTGCTCTTAGTGACAGAAACTCTAACTAACATTATTGTCGCCCTTCAGAGCCCATAATTATCGATAAATGTCCAATGCCGATTGTTCTTGTTCTCTCCGGAAGATGGCGCCGATGAACCATCGTTTTTATTTATATTTATCAATATTTTAAGGACTCAGGACTATGCATAAAAGTAAAAACGCCAAAATCGTAAAAACCATAAACAAATAAACACACTTTGTTTTGGTTTTAAATTTTCACAGTTCTAGAACCGTTCCCGTCTTGCGCAGTTTAAGAAATTATGAATTTTAGTGTACTGCTCATGACTGTTTCTTTACTGCGCATGATGGGGACTGTTCTAGAACCGTTCTTGTTACAGCTTGTTAATCTTGTTAGAACCAAAACAAAGCCAGACAAAGCTTATATAAGGAAACAAGAACTTAAATAAGTATTATTACTATTAGAGTTGTACAATATTTGACTACTTTTACAGCAATGGTCGCAGAAAATTACAGATTTTGAATGCTGACATAACCGCGAAATTAGATTATAGAAGAGTTGCATCGCGTGTGTATGTTTCTACTAGTACATGGTTCCAAATTTCATTTTAAATAGTTCTAGGTTATAAATCTCGTTGTTTTATTTAGTATTTATAAATATGAAATTACTTACTCACAATATGTTAACTTCGAAATGTATGAAAGGAGTCAGCGTTGGTTATCCACTTGGAATAAACGTAAGTGTTCTATTTCTCTGTTAAGAGGTTATGTTGACAAATATTTTCATCAATTTTTCAGGCTTCTGATGTAAGAGTATCTGAAGTGGACTTCAATTCAGAATTTATCGCAAAAATGATACCAAAGCTAGATTGGCCTGTTTTGTGTTATGCAGCAGAAAGTATTGGACAGCTAGATGACTTACCGAAAGAACTAATGGAAAATTACGAAAATAATCACGAATTTTTAAAGAAAGTGCATCATGTGTTGTTAGAAGTTGATATTATAAACGGAGAGTTGATCTGTCCAGAGAGCGGTAGAAAATTTCCAATAAATAATGGTATACCAAATATGCTTTTAAACGAGGACGAAATCTGAATGTGCTATCCTTTTCCATTGTTTGTAATTATTTTTTATCGTAAATTAAATTATATATGTTACATCTAATTGTCATTTCCTGTAGTATATATAGGTATCGACACTGTATTGAGAATTAGAATTAAGAGCATTTTTGAAGTCTCACGGTTTTCTATTACATGTATCTTAACATTTTTACTTCAATTTTAAGAGTGCATTGAATTCCTACCAGGGTTGTGTGTCATCGTCTTACATTTGAATCACACCATATTCAACTTAAAAAAAAGTGGCAGATGTGCTACTTACAAAGTATTTTTAACGAACATCATCGACAGATAATAAAGCTCGTTTCCATATGTCTTAAATATGTTGATGAAAAGAAAAATTATTCTCTGCAGGGCCACTTGAGGTGAAGGTACACAACTTGGTCCCTTTAAAATATTGAGTATGGAACGGTATAAGAGAACAAAAATTTAAATGTACTTGTCACTATTGCTACAAAGAAAAACTGATAACTTTCTGCTAAAAAAATACAGGTCAGTCATTTGAAAAAAAAAAGTGAATGGTTTGCATAAATACCTTTACAACTTTCCACCATAGCTGAATTATTATTTTTAAGGATGACCACTCTGTATATTTTTTATTAAAAGTATAATTATGGTCATCCATGACAATTTTGTTAATTATCTGCCAAATATTATTGCCATTCACACTGTTTACATTATCTATTCTTTTTACGCGGCCCGCCCTGTCAAGATTCAGGCGTATGCGGATGATCTATAGTCATTCTGGTTAGAAAAAAATCTGATGAGGTACTTTCTAATACCCTTCAAGAGTTACTAGATGCTATCTACATCTGGTGTTAGAGGGAGTAGATGTCTGTCAACCCCAATGGTAATTATACCCTTCACCAGGAAAAGGAAGTTGGATAATAATAATAATAATAGAATTTATTGTGGTAAAAAATTACACAATGGGTAAGGGTTCAACAAAGTTGATTTTCAACCCTTCCCGAACAAGACATATGATCACTTCTTAGTAGTAAAACTTGTATAAATATAAGAAAATATATATGTAATATTATATGTATATATAAAATCATATAAAATTAACACTTAATCAGTATATAGAACAGTATACGTACATACAATAGAAATAGAAATCTAATAAAAATGATAGTACATAGAAATAGACATAACAATTAATTGATTAGGTATCTTAAATGGCTAATTTTACAATTGCAATTTCAGTAAATCTTCCTTTATTTTGTTTTTAAATTTATATTCACTTAGAGTAAGGTGCTGGAAATTTTCATTCAACACTACAGCCGCCATATACATGAAGCTGCCTTTAAATTTACTTGTATGGTGCTGAGGGATGGTGTACTTATTGCTTCGAATATTAACATCATGAATGTCCGAGCGTTTGATCAGCAACTCCTTTAGATAGATTGGCGTGCATGTTTTGTGTAATTTGAATGTAAATACTGAAAATAGGTATTTCATTCTATTTCGAATATTTAATTCTTTGATACTATTAAGGTAGGGAGTAATATGTTCTCTGACATCAATGCAGTAACTATAACGTATGCAGGCATTTTGTATCCTTTGCAGTTTGTTTTTATTAAATTCCGTGAGACAATTAAAGTAGGCATTACAACAATATTCTATTTTCGGATATATTAATGATCTTACCAAAGTCATTTTTGTTTCTTCTGGTAGAGTGTACTTAAACTGATATAATGATTTCAGCGTCATGAATGACTGTTTAGTAATATTGTTGACATGCGAGTTAAAATTCATAGAACTGTCAATGATTAAACCTAAGTTTTTTGCTTCTTTAACAAATTTAATTGTATCATTATTTACTACAATATCGTAGTTCTCAATTTCAATTTGTTTTTTGAGTATTTCGTTCCCTATGCACATAACAACAGATTTTTGAGCGTTTATACGCAAACCATTATTCCCACACCATTGGGAAAAATTATCTAGGTCAGAATTTAAATTACTCACAGTTTCTCTTGCCTTATCCACCTTACATGATATATACACCTGTATATCATCTGCATACATGTGCAATGAGCAAAATTTAAAAATCTGCGGCAGATCTACCATAAAGATAGAAAACAATATAGGGCCCAGGATACTGCCCTGGGGGACTCCCTTTTCCGTAACCCTTGTTTTTGAATATTCATTATCGAACTTTACCATTTGACATCTTTGGTTTAAGTAATTTTCAAACCAAAGCAACTCCAAGCCATCTATACCTATAAATTTCAGTTTTGAGACTAATAAAGTTGGATTTACCAGGTCAAAAGCTTTACTTTGATCCAATAGAACTATGAAAGTAATCTCTGAGTTGTCCATGTTCTTGATCACATCGTTTACCACTTTAATCAATGCTGTGCTAGTACTATATCCCTGTCTAAATCCTGATTGAAGCCTAGGCACTATATCATAGGAGGTTAAATAATCTGTAAGTTGTTTAGACACAATTTTTTCGAGTATTTTCGAGAGCGTTGGTAGAATATTTATTGGTCTGAGGTCGTTCAGCTCTTGGGGGTTTGATACTTTCGGAATAGGGAGAATCACAGACGATTTCCAAATATTTAATAATAATAATAATAAACGACTTTATTCAAAGGGTGTAGATGTACATTTACAAGTACATTACAAATAGCAATTTACAAGGCGAAGTTTAGCCATGTGGCTATTCTTACACTTAACCTTATAAATCACTTACCTAACTAATTAAGTTAAAAATAAAACATTAAAATACAAAAATACAATACAATATTACAATAGTCCAATGTAATAGGCGGACGGTATACACTTTATAAAATATATTTATAGAAATACTAAAAAATTAATTACTCAAAATTACTAAATAAAAAATCGATCATAAACACAGTGCAAAATGATGCCCAAGAATATATTCTAGTTTTTGTTGGAATTAATGAACCAGGCTTTGATTTTTTTACGGAAGATATTAACTGTCGATAGATTTTTGTATATGGGATCAATAGAGTTATATAAAGCTGCGGATGTGTAAGAAAAGCTACGTTGGAAGAGGGCTGTACGATGTTGTGGCACAGTTAGCACATACCGATGTCTGATGTTTACAGTATGTACTGTTAGAATGAGAATTGTCAAATAAGAAATTAGACAAATTCATTTTAGGATTTTAATTTGCTTGCATAACCAGAATTCAGGTTATCGAAAGAATGCAAAGATTTCATTAATATTTCTACACAATGTTTTTCTTTTATAGATAGTTAATTTTTCTGCTGTTTGCAAAATCCTATAAAGAATGTTTCAATACAATTATAAGCAAACAAATAATAATTCATTTTTAAACATGCATAGAGTATATAGGCTCCAATACTAGTTAGCTAATAGATAGGTGAAGTTCTTTTTATTAGTCAATATCAAATATAATCATTTCACACTTATTCATAGAAATTGTCTTAGTTTTGCATGAAACATCTTTATGAATGGCTTTATGTCTTTCTGATGAGCTCCAGAATAAGGGCGAAAAACGTTTCAAAGGCTAAGCATTTCCAGGAAACAGAATGATAGATTTCATGAAAATGTAATCCATTGGAATGAAAAATTTTTTAAGACAAGGTAGATAAATAAATTCATTTTAGGTTTTTGTTCTCATTTTTAACTGAATCTTCATAATCGTAGGGGGTTATGTGGATACTAGTTTAATCTGCATGGCCGTAGGAGACTGTGTGGATGCTAGTGTTAGAATGAGAATTGTCAAATAAGAAATTAGACAAATTCATTTTAGGATTTTAATTTGCTTGCATAACCAGAATTCAGGTTATCGAAAGAATGCAAAGATTTCATTAATATTTCTACACAATGTTTTTCTTTTATAGATAGTTAATTTTTCTGCTGTTTGCAAAATCCTATAAAGAATGTTTCAATACAATTATAAGCAAACAAATAATAATTCATTTTTAAACATGCATAGAGTATATAGGCTCCAATACTAGTTAGCTAATAGATAGGTGAAGTTCTTTTTATTAGTCAATATCAAATATAATCATTTCACACTTATTCATAGAAATTGTCTTAGTTTTGCATGAAACATCTTTATGAATGGCTTTATGTCTTTCTGATGAGCTCCAGAATAAGGGCGAAAAACGTTTCAAAGGCTAAGCATTTCCAGGAAACAGAATGATAGATTTCATGAAAATGTAATCCATTGGAATGAAAAATTTTTTAAGACAAGGTAGATAAATAAATTCATTTTAGGTTTTTGTTCTCATTTTTAACTGAATCTTCATAATCGTAGGGGGTTATGTGGATACTAGTTTAATCTGCATGGCCGTAGGAGACTGTGTGGATGCTAGTGTTAGAATGAGAATTGTCAAATAAGAAATTAGACAAATTCATTTTAGGATTTTAATTTGCTTGCATAACCAGAATTCAGGTTATCGAAAGAATGCAAAGATTTCATTAATATTTCTACACAATGTTTTTCTTTTATAGATAGTTAATTTTTCTGCTGTTTGCAAAATCCTATAAAGAATGTTTCAATACAATTATAAGCAAACAAATAATAATTCATTTTTAAACATGCATAGAGTATATAGGCTCCAATACTAGTTAGCTAATAGATAGGTGAAGTTCTTTTTATTAGTCAATATCAAATATAATCATTTCACACTTATTCATAGAAATTGTCTTAGTTTTGCATGAAACATCTTTATGAATGGCTTTATGTCTTTCTGATGAGCTCCAGAATAAGGGCGAAAAACGTTTCAAAGGCTAAGCATTTCCAGGAAACAGAATGATAGATTTCATGAAAATGTAATCCATTGGAATGAAAAATTTTTTAAGACAAGGTAGATAAATAAATTCATTTTAGGTTTTTGTTCTCATTTTTAACTGAATCTTCATAATCGTAGGGGGTTATGTGGATACTAGTTTAATCTGCATGGCCGTAGGAGACTGTGTGGATGCTAGTGTTAGAATGAGAATTGTCAAATAAGAAATTAGACAAATTCATTTTAGGATTTTAATTTGCTTGCATAACCAGAATTCAGGTTATCGAAAGAATGCAAAGATTTCATTAATATTTCTACACAATGTTTTTCTTTTATAGATAGTTAATTTTTCTGCTGTTTGCAAAATCCTATAAAGAATGTTTCAATACAATTATAAGCAAACAAATAATAATTCATTTTTAAACATGCATAGAGTATATAGGCTCCAATACTAGTTAGCTAATAGATAGGTGAAGTTCTTTTTATTAGTCAATATCAAATATAATCATTTCACACTTATTCATAGAAATTGTCTTAGTTTTGCATGAAACATCTTTATGAATGGCTTTATGTCTTTCTGATGAGCTCCAGAATAAGGGCGAAAAACGTTTCAAAGGCTAAGCATTTCCAGGAAACAGAATGATAGATTTCATGAAAATGTAATCCATTGGAATGAAAAATTTTTTAAGACAAGGTAGATAAATAAATTCATTTTAGGTTTTTGTTCTCATTTTTAACTGAATCTTCATAATCGTAGGGGGTTATGTGGATACTAGTTTAATCTGCATGGCCGTAGGAGACTGTGTGGATGCTAGTGTTAGAATGAGAATTGTCAAATAAGAAATTAGACAAATTCATTTTAGGATTTTAATTTGCTTGCATAACCAGAATTCAGGTTATCGAAAGAATGCAAAGATTTCATTAATATTTCTACACAATGTTTTTCTTTTATAGATAGTTAATTTTTCTGCTGTTTGCAAAATCCTATAAAGAATGTTTCAATACAATTATAAGCAAACAAATAATAATTCATTTTTAAACATGCATAGAGTATATAGGCTCCAATACTAGTTAGCTAATAGATAGGTGAAGTTCTTTTTATTAGTCAATATCAAATATAATCATTTCACACTTATTCATAGAAATTGTCTTAGTTTTGCATGAAACATCTTTATGAATGGCTTTATGTCTTTCTGATGAGCTCCAGAATAAGGGCGAAAAACGTTTCAAAGGCTAAGCATTTCCAGGAAACAGAATGATAGATTTCATGAAAATGTAATCCATTGGAATGAAAAATTTTTTAAGACAAGGTAGATAAATAAATTCATTTTAGGTTTTTGTTCTCATTTTTAACTGAATCTTCATAATCGTAGGGGGTTATGTGGATACTAGTTTAATCTGCATGGCCGTAGGAGACTGTGTGGATGCTAGTGTTAGAATGAGAATTGTCAAATAAGAAATTAGACAAATTCATTTTAGGATTTTAATTTGCTTGCATAACCAGAATTCAGGTTATCGAAAGAATGCAAAGATTTCATTAATATTTCTACACAATGTTTTTCTTTTATAGATAGTTAATTTTTCTGCTGTTTGCAAAATCCTATAAAGAATGTTTCAATACAATTATAAGCAAACAAATAATAATTCATTTTTAAACATGCATAGAGTATATAGGCTCCAATACTAGTTAGCTAATAGATAGGTGAAGTTCTTTTTATTAGTCAATATCAAATATAATCATTTCACACTTATTCATAGAAATTGTCTTAGTTTTGCATGAAACATCTTTATGAATGGCTTTATGTCTTTCTGATGAGCTCCAGAATAAGGGCGAAAAACGTTTCAAAGGCTAAGCATTTCCAGGAAACAGAATGATAGATTTCATGAAAATGTAATCCATTGGAATGAAAAATTTTTTAAGACAAGGTAGATAAATAAATTCATTTTAGGTTTTTGTTCTCATTTTTAACTGAATCTTCATAATCGTAGGGGGTTATGTGGATACTAGTTTAATCTGCATGGCCGTAGGAGACTGTGTGGATGCTAGTGTTAGAATGAGAATTGTCAAATAAGAAATTAGACAAATTCATTTTAGGATTTTAATTTGCTTGCATAACCAGAATTCAGGTTATCGAAAGAATGCAAAGATTTCATTAATATTTCTACACAATGTTTTTCTTTTATAGATAGTTAATTTTTCTGCTGTTTGCAAAATCCTATAAAGAATGTTTCAATACAATTATAAGCAAACAAATAATAATTCATTTTTAAACATGCATAGAGTATATAGGCTCCAATACTAGTTAGCTAATAGATAGGTGAAGTTCTTTTTATTAGTCAATATCAAATATAATCATTTCACACTTATTCATAGAAATTGTCTTAGTTTTGCATGAAACATCTTTATGAATGGCTTTATGTCTTTCTGATGAGCTCCAGAATAAGGGCGAAAAACGTTTCAAAGGCTAAGCATTTCCAGGAAACAGAATGATAGATTTCATGAAAATGTAATCCATTGGAATGAAAAATTTTTTAAGACAAGGTAGATAAATAAATTCATTTTAGGTTTTTGTTCTCATTTTTAACTGAATCTTCATAATCGTAGGGGGTTATGTGGATACTAGTTTAATCTGCATGGCCGTAGGAGACTGTGTGGATGCTAGTGTTAGAATGAGAATTGTCAAATAAGAAATTAGACAAATTCATTTTAGGATTTTAATTTGCTTGCATAACCAGAATTCAGGTTATCGAAAGAATGCAAAGATTTCATTAATATTTCTACACAATGTTTTTCTTTTATAGATAGTTAATTTTTCTGCTGTTTGCAAAATCCTATAAAGAATGTTTCAATACAATTATAAGCAAACAAATAATAATTCATTTTTAAACATGCATAGAGTATATAGGCTCCAATACTAGTTAGCTAATAGATAGGTGAAGTTCTTTTTATTAGTCAATATCAAATATAATCATTTCACACTTATTCATAGAAATTGTCTTAGTTTTGCATGAAACATCTTTATGAATGGCTTTATGTCTTTCTGATGAGCTCCAGAATAAGGGCGAAAAACGTTTCAAAGGCTAAGCATTTCCAGGAAACAGAATGATAGATTTCATGAAAATGTAATCCATTGGAATGAAAAATTTTTTAAGACAAGGTAGATAAATAAATTCATTTTAGGTTTTTGTTCTCATTTTTAACTGAATCTTCATAATCGTAGGGGGTTATGTGGATACTAGTTTAATCTGCATGGCCGTAGGAGACTGTGTGGATGCTAGTGTTAGAATGAGAATTGTCAAATAAGAAATTAGACAAATTCATTTTAGGATTTTAATTTGCTTGCATAACCAGAATTCAGGTTATCGAAAGAATGCAAAGATTTCATTAATATTTCTACACAATGTTTTTCTTTTATAGATAGTTAATTTTTCTGCTGTTTGCAAAATCCTATAAAGAATGTTTCAATACAATTATAAGCAAACAAATAATAATTCATTTTTAAACATGCATAGAGTATATAGGCTCCAATACTAGTTAGCTAATAGATAGGTGAAGTTCTTTTTATTAGTCAATATCAAATATAATCATTTCACACTTATTCATAGAAATTGTCTTAGTTTTGCATGAAACATCTTTATGAATGGCTTTATGTCTTTCTGATGAGCTCCAGAATAAGGGCGAAAAACGTTTCAAAGGCTAAGCATTTCCAGGAAACAGAATGATAGATTTCATGAAAATGTAATCCATTGGAATGAAAAATTTTTTAAGACAAGGTAGATAAATAAATTCATTTTAGGTTTTTGTTCTCATTTTTAACTGAATCTTCATAATCGTAGGGGGTTATGTGGATACTAGTTTAATCTGCATGGCCGTAGGAGACTGTGTGGATGCTAGTGTTAGAATGAGAATTGTCAAATAAGAAATTAGACAAATTCATTTTAGGATTTTAATTTGCTTGCATAACCAGAATTCAGGTTATCGAAAGAATGCAAAGATTTCATTAATATTTCTACACAATGTTTTTCTTTTATAGATAGTTAATTTTTCTGCTGTTTGCAAAATCCTATAAAGAATGTTTCAATACAATTATAAGCAAACAAATAATAATTCATTTTTAAACATGCATAGAGTATATAGGCTCCAATACTAGTTAGCTAATAGATAGGTGAAGTTCTTTTTATTAGTCAATATCAAATATAATCATTTCACACTTATTCATAGAAATTGTCTTAGTTTTGCATGAAACATCTTTATGAATGGCTTTATGTCTTTCTGATGAGCTCCAGAATAAGGGCGAAAAACGTTTCAAAGGCTAAGCATTTCCAGGAAACAGAATGATAGATTTCATGAAAATGTAATCCATTGGAATGAAAAATTTTTTAAGACAAGGTAGATAAATAAATTCATTTTAGGTTTTTGTTCTCATTTTTAACTGAATCTTCATAATCGTAGGGGGTTATGTGGATACTAGTTTAATCTGCATGGCCGTAGGAGACTGTGTGGATGCTAGTGTTAGAATGAGAATTGTCAAATAAGAAATTAGACAAATTCATTTTAGGATTTTAATTTGCTTGCATAACCAGAATTCAGGTTATCGAAAGAATGCAAAGATTTCATTAATATTTCTACACAATGTTTTTCTTTTATAGATAGTTAATTTTTCTGCTGTTTGCAAAATCCTATAAAGAATGTTTCAATATGTACTGACGATCTGAAAATTAACTTGTCTCTTAAGTAACTTGGAATAGAATATTTTATTAAAGAAAATAAGAAAACTGCATAGTGGAATTTAACGAGTTGTTCCATTTTTAACCAACGCAACTCAACATATTTGCTTGAAACATGATCAAATTTTCTCAAGTTGTAAATAAAACGACGACAACTCCTTGGAGTAAGGATTTATTAATAATATTAACTACTACTTGAATGCAGTACGGAATAACGATATTTATCATATTTAGATTAATGCCATCTACCCCAAAGGCATTACTTTTAATTTGTTTTAGTTGTGCATAGATATCATTTTCATTGATTTCCTTAAACCTAAACTGTACATTTTCATTATCTATGAACCTTCTACTATGAAAATATGAGACTAGTTCATTATTTATTTTAGATTCCCCATTCACATTTATGAAGTAATCATTAACTTGATCATTATTATCGACTGGTAGTTTATTTAATCTCTTTGTACCGGGGTTATGTATGCCCCATTTTTTTAGATTATTCCATAGTTCCCTTGGATCCTTGTTTGAACCTTTTAGTTGAACTTCATATAGGCCATTTTCTCCCTTTTAATGGCTAAATTAACATAATTTTTAATGTCTATATAATACTCTTTATCCACTTGTAACCTCCTTTTTAGGTATTTTTTATGAGCTTTGTTTTTTAATTTTATCATTTCTTTTATATTGTAAGTTATATATGGCTTGGATCTACTATTTGGCTTGATTAATCTTAAAGGCGCATGAACATCAAATAAGGCTATTATATTATTATTGAGCAATTCTACCTGAATATTTAAATCTTCCTCTTTATTTATAAGAATCCAGTTAACAGATAACGCGTCTAGGGCAAATTTATTTATATCAAAACTACTATAATTTCTGGCATAAAAATATTTTTGCAGTTTTTCTGGGACGTGTATTTCTATCGTGCAAGACACCATCATATGATCAGTTAGATTGAGCATGTCATATGATTCAGCTGAAATTATTTTTAGATCTGAACTTATGCATATTACATCTATTAGTGATTCTGATTGTCGGGTAATCCTTGTTGGTGAATTAATAACTTGTTTCAAATTGAAATTGTCTATTAAAGAAAGAAAATACTTAGTATCATTTTTTCCCCGTTCCATCATATTGATATTGATATCGCCCATTAAAATTACATAATCCACTTCCACGTAAATTCTTTCCAGCACCTCACTTAGTTCTAGTAAACAGGACACGTGTATACTTGGAGGTTTATATACTACACCTATAGCTACTTTTTTATGTTTTAGGTTTATGATTACCCACATGTGTTCAATTCCACTTAGAGTGTTACTATTTGCACAGTATAATTTCACATTCAAATGCTGCTTAACATATATACCTATGCCTCCACCTCTGGTTTGTCGATCGCATCTTAAAAAATTATAGTTTTCGATACAAAGATACTTTGAGTCTATGTCGTCAGTTAGCCATGTTTCAGTGATTCCAATTATCTCAAAGTTTTTTTGTATGACTTCATCACAAAAGCTACTGAAGGAAGAGTTTAGAGAGCGTATATTCACATGGCTTACACTGAACTCATTTTTTAATTGTTCTTGAGAGCAACTTGGCTTCGGGCCTTTAACTTTGTGATGGTAGCTCTGTTGACTAGGTCTTTGATTATTAAGAGCCGTAGCTTCTATGTGGATTTGTCTAAAAAAGTGGGTGGTTGCTTAGGATCTGATGAGTCTTGCATATGTCTGAGGAAATGATGACCTCTCCTGAAATCAAATGTTTCAAAACCAATTTTTTTGGGCCAAAAACTTGGCCTCCTGGAACTCCTCCTCCTGGAACTCAGGCTCAACTCCTATCATAAAGGATTGGTTATTTGGTCTAGTGTTCTTTGTGTTTAATAGTTTTACTTCGACCCTACGCTCGATAGGTACCTGCCCACTATGTGTTTGCTCAGGGGAATTACCTAGAACCACCTTCCATATCCGGTGCAATTAATTCATTTGCGGAAGACATGAAATACCTCCGAATATTAATAATATAGTTTATCAAATATTTTGAAAACAATCAGTTGCTTTAAAAATATCGAAGTTATGTACAAAAGTGTTTTGTAAAATTTCTAAAAAAAATTTAAGATTTCCTGCTGCCATATTGGCCATAGAAATAAATTTTTAAAATCCATATTGGTTTTTGTTAATATATACAGCATTACTTACACTCTCCACTGTAATTGCCAAATATGATGTAGCTGCACGGAAGACCACTTCTTGCCGTACTCCTCCTAGACATAGAAACAAAAATTGTACGGTTTTAGAAAGAACTGGTGACACTTATGACTTATCTGCATCAGGCGGCCTCATCATATTTGGCGATTACAGTAATTTCTTGATATGTTTAAACAGTAATAATAATAATATTTAATTCGTTACTTTTTATATATGTCTGTAGAATTTATAGTTTCAAGTTACAGCTAAATATAATTGTATGCAACTAACTTTACTAGTTCCCACACAGGTCGGTACTTCACAATATGCGTTTGGCACACTTACGAACTCAGCTTGAGTATAGCCTCAATGTGACTTCCGCAGTTAAGGACTGTATGAATATTTCAAGAAATAACTATTAGAAAACACAATAATTTTTTGCCTAAAATTCTTGATTCTTTTTAATTTTTAGAATGCTATTTGTTCATTTATTTTATATTTCATTAAAATAAAAGAATGTTCTATTAGGAAAACTTCATTTATTTAAAAAAATATTAGGACGCACAAGCCTGTTTTTTGCATGGCACTATAACCTCGTATAAATATGCAGATGGCGCGCACACACATCTAGAAAAAATATACCAACAACCATCAATCTGGGTTACAAAGGCCCAAATTTAAGTTAATGAACAGAAATGTACTTACCTGTAATATTAGTGCCACCTCTGCAGATCGGCTTGCAGTTACACAAAAAGTGAGCTGTACTCTGGCTTCTTCGGTATGTAATGGAAAGTATGAACCTATTAAAGCTAAAGACATTGATGAGGAAAATGATAATTATGTTATGTAAACATGTCTCTTAGTAATCCCTATAGCTGTATTTTCTTTTGATCCCCATTCACGATCTTATTTATCACATTTCAACTTAACTGTACGAACAGGAATAACACTTTGCAATGTGTATGTACTGCAATGAAAACAGAAGCATAGTATAGTAGGGTTTACATTAAATTAAAAATAACAAGCCTTTGGTTTATGTATTTTTATTATTATTTCATGTAACACTGTAATTTACAGTTACATCGAAAATATCTACGCTCCACTACATTATAATACTTGTCCTACATTACAAAAATATTTGCATTAAAAATATGCATCAAATTTTACACTAAGGGTTAAATTGGATTTTAAAGTGTGGAGTAGGAGAATAATTTAGTGTTATATAGTGTACAAAGAAACATTGTGGAATTTATGACAATATTTAAATACAGGTGTCAATAAAGATGGTGGAGAAAGGGTAAAAAGGGGCGGCACAAATTACAACCCACAGCCGGTGTTACATGCATCCTTTGAAGTATTAAGGTAACTGTCAATATTTTCTCACGAATAAATCAGAAATTAATTTTGTACATGCTGTTTTATGATTGCAAAGTTATTTGCTTCTCCAAATAAACGTAAAATATCAAAATATTTCAATGGCATTTTAACAGACAAAATTTTAGGAATTTAGTAACAGCAAAAAAGAGTTCAAAATATTTGAGACATTCAATTCTTACTAAAATTGTGTCTTTAGCAAATACGATTGTATGGCCAGAACGTACACGTAAAGATTTAATTTATGAAATGCTATAGAAATAATGTGACTTTCTATGATTTTGACTGGGTTTGCGAGTTCCCCAATATACAGGGTGTTTTTGAAGTAGAGCCATATACTCGGCCTATGAATACTCACACCTTACTGAAAAACGCAAAAATATTTATTTATTGAAATTTCCAAACAAAATGAAATGCAACAGGTAAATAGTAGCAGAGCATGTCAATAGTGTATAGTATTTACTGCTAACAAAATACTTACTAGTTGTGCACATACATGATAATAGTGAATTGTTTTACATTTTTAACGTGTGGCCGGAGAAAATGCACGTCTGGCTCATTTATAATGTCAGGATCAAATTCTTAATGAACAAACCTTGTGAGAGGTCTAAAGGAGCTAGCTAATTACACAGAGATTAGAAAAGGATGTGTTTTAGTCTGTTTTATGGGCTGATACATCCACTTTCAGCATTTAACCCATTCTCTGGTCTCGCGTAAATATCCTGTTTCCGTGCTGGGGGCACGAAAAATTTTTGTGGATTGATCTGGATCCTGGAATTAACGGGTTAAGAGACTCTGGACATTTTCAACTGAGGTCTCTATCACTTACTTTAATAAAATATCAACATTTTCAGTTTTATTTATAATTTGATCGTTTTGTTCAGACTTTGCAAAATATTCGAAATATTTGTTCTTTTTTTTATCTAAAAAGTGGTATTGGTCTTCATATTACATAAGACCTCCAAACAGACTAAAATATATGGACGTATTTTAAAAACACCCTGTATACAATTTGAGTAACTGTAACTGCCAGTTCCAAAGTGCACGACGAATTATTTGGTTTTGTTAACAACAACACAACGCCAAAGAATAAACATATTTTTTGTCATCTATCAAAACATTAAAAAATCTTCGAGTAAAAATGTGGCCTAAAGGTTTTATTTTGTACGGTAGACAAATGATATCAGGATTATGTCTACTAATTTTTTTTAAATTAATTAATTACATCTAGTGTGAAGCGGAACTATGTTATTATACTCTTCGCAACTATGAAAACAAAAAGTATGTTGCATTTGATTGACACATTTCTAAAACCGGTAATATCGCTTGTTATTATTTAAATAACTTAATTAAAAATTTTGCATCACCTTTTATCAGGTGTAGGATTTTAACCCTATTCCTATTTTTTCATGTTAGCGAGTATTGAGGAGTGAGATCTTATTCCCACCGAAACAAAAGAAATTAACATGAAAACTAAAAACCTAAATCGAGTATTTTGAATTTTATTTGCAATTAATGCATAGTACTCCTTTGTAATTTCCTTTAGGCTCACTTTTGGACTTGCCCTATAATTACTATTTATTCCTTACCTACGAGAAATGTTTCCATCTACATGCTTATATAGGCCTGAAATTAGTTGAACTAATACCAATATAAAATATATGACTAACAAAACCAATTAGAATTATTTAACTGTCTACTTGTGCTAAAGCTGAAATTGCCAAAAGATCCAAACTAATATTTTCCAAAAACTTTTGTACTTTAGGTATTAGGTATTTTTACTTAATTCGATTTTTTGACAGTACATATGGCACAAAATAAGCATCTATTTCTAACAACCTTAAAAATACAACTACTTATCCTTAAGTATATAATAACAACTTTACAAACAATGAAATTGTTGAATAACTCCTGCTACACAGATAACAAAAATAGGTAAATAACTGATACAATAACAATAGTTTTAAAATCAGATTGCAAACATTTATAAATCACATTGCACATTTGACAGTAATGGAGGAAAAATAAAGTTACAAACTAAAATGAAAGTATCTGGACAAGGGAATTTGTTTGTTGAAATCTAAAGTTCACTTCACGGTAGATGTTGGAAACATTGTCGTTTAAAAAGTTTTGATTGCAAAACGTTGTCTCCTATTAGTTTTATCCAAGTATCTCCGGTCATATTGGCCATATTTCAAAAAGCAGATTGTAATAAAATTTCGAACAAATCTAGTTTATCTCAGTTTAAAATGCTTGTAAAGATAGAGAACGTGTTTCCTTGTCTCTGATTGGTATATTTGCCAGCCAAGTTTACGCAGGGGAAATTAGTAAATCAACAGATTTCTTATTTTATTCTTACTGTAATAAAATAAGAATATTTACACTGTAATTTAAATTAAATAAATTCAATGTATTTATAAGATAGCCAAATATCAAATTAAAGTTCATTTAAACCGTTAATTTTTATTTTGTGTACCACCCAACTAACTCAATGTTTTTGAAGACGATAATAATTCTCAAAATTATTTTAAAATATTATAAAGGTATATAGATTCTATGTGACATGGCGGCGTAATTAACAACATGTTTAGTGAAATGTGAGATAAATGTTAACTGATTAAGACTTCGTTTCGCCAACAAGAAAGTGATTTTGGGCTATGAAGGAAATTTTTCTGTGGTTATATCACAATAATTTTTTTTCTAAACTATCTTTACTTTAAAGCCCAAAATGGCCGCTGTACAAAGAGTTCAAATATAAATAACATTATGGCGTCCATCTTATAAACCATATTTATAACTATGGAAATACTTATACAAATATATTTTCCAAAGAATTGTTATATATCAGTTTTGTAATTAGTCAGGGGCATATTGCAAAAAGCAAAGGTAATTTCCATTCATATTTTGTTCCGAATAATTTTGCCAGGTATATCAACTACGAGAAGTTCCCGTCAAAAAACAACTGCTAGTATGAAATAAACAAAACACATTTTCGACATTGTTGTACACTATGACACTAAGTCCTCTAAAATACTTTTACTGTAAATGATAAAACAATATGGCGCATAAACACCAACCCATGTTTTATAAAAATCTTACAGAACACATTACAGTCATTAAGGGCAATTTTTAGCTTTTTAACTACTTTATAACTGTTTTATGAGAGCAATGTGTGCTTCGTTTATATAACAATTGTTTAGCAGCTGGATACAATATGCTCCCAGAAATAATATTGTGTTAAGAAGAATCCTAATAAAAATTGTTTTATTAATGCTAACCTAAACTCATAAAGAATCGTTTTATAGATGTTCACAAATTGACCAAATAGTGCCGGGGGTCAAATCTGTTATAAATCAATGTTGCTCTGTGAGCTAAAACATCGTACGATATTTACTGTATATACATTTATAAAACAGAGAAAAACAAATTCTACAAAATGTTTTATAATTTAGCTGTAAGAACATTCTTAGCACTTATTTACACGACTATTTAATTGTGAAGACTAAATGATCACTTTGACGGTTCTAATAAAACAAAATACCTTTTGCAGAGCAGTAATGCAACAGTAATAAAATAAAATTGTACCATTATTTTAAATTTATAGAGCAACTTTGTTAGTTGGGCGTGCTTACCCAGCCTTTTGTCCAAACCAATAATTATTATTAAAGTTATATTAAATTATCTAAAAAAAGCTATATATTTGCATTCTCAATTATTGCAATACGGCCAATACAGCAGAAGATATTTGAAAAACAAAATAAACAATATTTTGCGGTCTCAATTGTTTAAACAAATGAGTTCCCAGCATCGCCCAAAGTCTAGAACTTAGTCATTCTTCTTTATATGTGTACTTATGAATCCAACGGAAGTATTCCTGAAGAATTTATCTTCACTCCACTAAAAGTAATAACATTTTAAACAACAAATTAAGAATGTCATAGATGATGCCTTAGACTTTAGGTGATTGAAACATTAGTAAACTACACTCTTGTACGGAAAATTAAGACCTATCCATGTGACACCATCTACTGAAACCAAGTTAAATATATGCCATATCAATAGGATATGATTTTAAAAAAATGGAACATTACAGTGCCACTTACCTATTCTAGACACCTACAAATCGAGAACACCATTTAGTTTTTCATTTGTTTTAAAAACAGAAAGTACAAATGAACAACGAACATTATAATCAAATTTTATGCAAATGGGCTTACCAATATGAACATGAATTTATTAATGAAACAAGTAAACTTATATCTATGAGTAGGTTGACGTCTATTGTTAATTATAAAAATACAGGTACAGGGTTCCTAATTTTGAGATATGTTAATCTACGGGTTTCTAGCCTATAATTTAAGGACGGCAATCATATAGACAAAGGATAGAAGCTGTTACGGTACAAGTCTCTACTATGAAATTTTAAATGTAATGTTCAAATGAATGCATGAAGTAATAGGCACATAAAGGGAAAAATAAAACTTTTCCAGATCGCAATACCAAATTCCCACATATTTTGAATTGCTGAACACGAATTTGAGGCCCAAATTGAGATATATCGTACCAGTATTTTTTTTAATAGAGAAAAACATCACATTTATAATGCGTAAATACGATGTTTTTGCGATTTAAAAAAAATAGTGCAGTGTGAGATTTTGCCATTTGGACCTCAAATTCGTGTTCAGCAGTTCAAAATAGATGGAAATATGGTATTCTTATCTAAACTTTCTTATCTCTTATGTGACTCTGCAACTGATCACATATTTATAAAAGGTGGTTATTTCAGCATTTTTTGCGTGGGATATAGTCAATTTTTTAAAATAAATTATGAAACAAAGACATGATGTTAAAATGCAGGGTCAGCCTTTAAAATACTGTGCCCCAAATTAACAAAATGTTTTGTTATCCTATTAATGCCCAAGCGTTAAACAATCCACCCATTTAATCATTATGTTTTACTTACTTAAATAATTAACGCCCGAGCGTCCATTTACAGACATTCGAAAAAAAATCTGTTCTAATGGTCAAAACAAAAACCTCACCTAGTAGGTAAGCTGCTCTTTCAGATTTTGCTATTAGATTTTTGTCGAAAAAGGGTGTAAAATAATGCAATTTCAAAAAGTTATAAAAGAGAAAATTCCAAGCGATTTTAACTGTGAAAATCCAATACAAATGTCTTCGTTTCTAATAAATAAATTACGTAAGTACTCCAAATCCGTTTTTGATACATTTAACCCTTTGGGGAGTTGATACAAGGGGTGAAATAAGGATAAAAGGAAAAAATTATACATACTATAAATTTTCAGGATTAAACCTTCAAACATCAAAAAGCAAAAGGCAGCAAAAAACCGGTAGTATAATCGCCGTTAAAGGGTAGCTATTACCAAAGATAATGCCACAAGCCAATCGAGTAATGGGCTTGTTCCATGATATTCTTTTTATATGGTTTTTATACTTTTTCATATAGTACTCGATATTCTCATTATACACTTAAAATTTCGTAATATTAACTTTTTCCGTTCTCGAGATATAAGGAGTTGAAATTAGTAATAGTTGCAAAAACCGAGCACTCATTTGTGACGTCAATATACGCAAGTGACGTAAGAAAAATGGCTTTCTGGGACCTTTCAAATTTAACCTGAAAAGTCGAAAAACATGGAATTTTTAAACGCTGGTAACTAAATAAATACGTCGAGTGGAAGTTCGTTCTATGTGTCTATGGAAGGGAGAAGGTCGGCGATGAATTATAATCGTAAATTGCAGGGTCGAAATCGAAAATTCGTTCTGGCAGGAGCGAGAGAACATTGTAATTTTTTGACATTTCACCAAATTGTACTCCCCTACTGTCAAGTAGTAAGCAAAACAAACAATACTTCGAAAACACTTATAATTATAACCAATAAGGAGCATCAAGTCTATTGAGATCGCCGAGTCTATGCGTATAGTGACGTAGCGCCTGGCCACGCCCCATTTTCGCGAGATGGAAATTTGTAATAGTTTTTAAGATACTAAACGTGCGAATAAGATTCTGATTTTTTGCAGATCCATTAATTTATACTTGCACTTTCGATTTACAATACAATACAATACAATACAATACGTTTATTCATGTTAATATACAGGTATAAGTATTTACATAAGTCAAAATATAGATAAAAGAAGAAAATTATTACAGTAAGTATACGATTATTTTAAAAAATAGATAAAATAATTTAGTTAAAACATAAAACATTAAAAGTTACTGTAGTTACAACATATTTAAAAAACAGCTATATCAGTTAGGTACAGTGTTTGATTTCCTCACAAATGTCCTCAACTGTAAAGAAGGCCTTACTGATGAAGAACATTTTAATTGTAGCTCTGAATTTATCCATGGGTAGCTCTCTGATTTTGGGGGGAAGACTATTAAAGAGTTTAACTCCAAAGTGCTTTATACCTGTTTGCCCTCTTGTTAATCGTGTGAAGATCGTTCTTAAATGATCCTTGTTCCGTGTCTCATGATTATGGACTTCTTTATTAGTTACGTATTGATTAATATGCTTTTTAATGTATGTTAAGCATTCCAAGGCATATATACAGGGAAATGTTAAAATTTTAAATGTTATAAAAAGATCCTGGGTTTCGCTTCTATAATCTACCCCAGCCATAGCCCTAACAGCTCTTCTTTGTAAACCAAAAATTCTGTGTCTGCAAGAGGAGTGACCCCATGCAATAATAGCATATGACATACCAGATTGGCATAGTGCAAAATATGCTGACCGAAGAACTCCTGTTGAGACAGTTTGCGATAACTGTCGAAGACAATATATATTTTTAGTGAGAGTAACGGCCAGATGCTCACCCTGAGTGTCCCATTGCTGTTTTGGGTCCAAGAATACTCCTAGAAACTTTACAGAAACAGGGTTATTATCTATACCACTCAGATCACGAAGGGAGGAAGTCATGGCAATCGTTTTATCTGGGTTTAAGCGTAATCGATTATTTGCGAACCAGTTTTCTGCCCTTGACTGTGCCGATATACTTTTAGCTTTCAGAGAGTTTAGGTCAGTGTCTTTCAATATCAGTGTAGTGTCATCTGCATATAATAGACAGTTTACATCAGCGAGTCTTGAAGACAGGTCGTTAATGTACAATAAGAATAACAACGGGCCCAGGATAGAACCCTGGGGCACACCAACACTTACATTAAGTTCTTTAGAGTTAACTGAGCCTAAACGTACCGACTGAACACGATTAGAAAGATACGACTGCACAAGTTGGCGACTTGCCACACTGAAGTTGTATACAACTAGTTTGTCGATTAAAATGTTGTGGGTAACACAGTCAAAGGCTTTACTGAGGTCGCAGAATACTGCTGCTGAATAAAGACCTTGTTCAAAACAATCGATAGTGTGTTCTGTAAATTTCAGAATGGCATCTGTTGTGGAGAGCCGTTCCCTGAAACCAAATTGGTTGTTATTTAAAATATTGTTCCTCATTAAATACTCATCAATACACATTTTCATGGCTTTTTCGAATATTTTAGAAAAGATTGGCAAGATGGAAATGGGCCTATAATTTCCAATGCTATTAATGTCACCTTTACTCTTATAAATGGGAACTACTGATGCGATTTTAAGTAGTTTTGGAAATGTTCCAGTCTTGAAACACAGATTAATTAGTTTACAAATTGGCGAAATCAAGACATTTTTTGCGAACTTAATCAGGGAGACATTTAGACCGAAAACGTCCACTGAGTTGCTATTTTTCAACGAGTTGATTATGTCCCTAACATTATTCAGGGTAATTTCTTTAAAACTAAAAGTATTCTCGATGTCGATATTTAGGTCAAATAATCTGGGGTCTTCTACTGTTGCTGGAAGTGTATTTATTATTTCCTCTGCTATATTTACAAAGTAGTTATTGAAGTCTTCAGCAGAAATATTGCAATTTACCTCATTTCTTTGTGATGCTGTCCTATTAGAGTTTATAATATTCCACATTGTTTTAACTGGATTGTTAGCATGACGAATAAAATTATCGTGGGCATCTATTTTTGTTTTTTTTAAAGCATTTCTGTATGTTAATTTAAATTTATTTCGTTGGTTTCGCAACTCAAAACTTTCAGGGTATAAGTTACACAATTCATTTAAAAAGTGCAAATGATTTCTCATATCTTTTAGATCTTGAGTGAACCAGTTCACATGAATAAATTTGTCATTTGGGACTTTCTTTACTTTGCATGGGAAACAAGAGTAAAAACAGTCCAGTATGATATCTAAAAACTTCTTAAATACTTCGTCTATATTATCAGAGGGATCGTCAAGAAAGGAGAAATCACAGTCTAATAATCGTTGATAAAAAAGGTACTTACCCTCATTAGTAATGGGGCGATGTACTTTACTAATAATCTTTCTATTTAGTTTTGGAACATTAAATTTTATGAAATAAAAAAAAAATGCCGAACAAGCCCATTAGCCTTGGAATTCAACAAGGAAGTATTCTAGGTCTTTTACTTTTTATAATTTTTGTAAATAATTTCATTATAAATATTAATGATAGGAAGAATGTTACTGTCATTCAATACGCTAGTAACACTAATACATGTTAGTTGCTCTCCCAAATTTCATGAAAATTCTCACCAGTGCCACCTACCGTTACACTACAGTAAACTTAAAGTGAATTAGAGAGTCATACCGAGGAAAACTTAAACTAAATGAATTGTTAACTGTCACAGGCATATATATTCAAGAGAACCTACTCTTTATGTTTAAAAACAAAAGCTCTTTTAGTGAATTTCTACCTACAGAATCTTATAATACAAGAAACTTTAATTACGTATACCCTATACAAAGATTGACACTATCAAAGAAAAATGTGCTTTACAGATGTAGAAAGCTTTACAATAAACTTCCGCATAACATTAAAATTATTGAGAGCTTTCCTCTCTCTTTTAAAATAAAATTTTTAAATTGTTTGGAACCTTATACTTTACAGTGGCGGCTCGTCAGGGGAGGCTGAGCCTCCCCTTGGAAGAACCACCATATCTTCAAAAGTAATATCTTAATAAATTTCTATTAGGTATATCTCAATTTTCAATATTTTTTATTGTTTATTATTCATTAATTAATTTTCAGTTTATATATAACATTTTTGCATTTCCTTTCCACAAACATACCTATAACGTTACAGTCCGGATAATCTTTGTATGCATATTTCCCGGTCGGCCGGTCTTTTACTGAATGAACACTGCGGTTCGCTGGAGGCTAATACGAAATAGCTTCCAACTTTACCGCATTTACTTATAACATGAATGACCTTGAATTTCTTTGCGCTGTGTAAAATAGCAACACTTGGAATAGCCAAGTATGAGGCTAGCCTCCAGATCTCAGTTCTTTATAGCGCATGTGCACAGGTCATTCAAGAGTCAGGTGATTCACAAAGAAAACGAACTGACGTCTGACAGTTGCGTTTAGCCAGTTATAAGAACAACTTGACATATAAATACATAAAACATTTGATAGGCGGGCTAGAAATAAGTGCTCTAGGTGAAAATATTCCCATCCAACAACATCTTGTTGTCCAGACGTGGTGGATTATTTGTTATTAAATGGATTTACTACTCTTATTTATGACGAAAAGGTAAGAATTAAAAGAAATGCCAGGCCTACGCCAGCAATGCTTTCGTTAGTTTTTAAAAGTGGTAAACAAAACAGAGGGTTTTGTGATAACAATTATAAAAAAGTCGAGTGGTTAACGGCATGAACAGTTAGAAGCAAATTATATTGTTGGAGATGTTTATTATTTACTAATGATCAATCCTCAATTTGGGGCAGGGCCGGGTTTAATAATTTGCAAAATTTGTCGCGAGGTTTAGAAAGGCACGAAAAATCCCAGGAGCACATTTCATCTTGCATTAAATTCGAAATGTTTGGTAAACAAAATATTGTAAATTTCTTGGATTCTGCACATAAGAGAGAAATAGAAAATGTTAACGAAAAGGTCCGTGAGAATAGGGAAATATTAAAGAGGTTAATAGATGCCGTTATATAGTTATCTTCACAAGAAAATTCTTTCCGAGGACGTGACGAAAAACAAGAATCGTGCAATAAAGGAAATTTCAAAGAGCTGGTAGATTTTTTAAAACCTTATGACCCAAAATTAGAGAACTTTTTGAATAACGCCACTATTTTTTGAGACAATTCCGGTAAGCTTCTGTAGAATGATCATTTTCAGCACTTAAACGCATAAAAACATTTTTACTAGAAACAAAATGAGTCAAGACCGCCTTTCAAATGTATCGCTTATTTCAATAGAAAAACGTTTTTTGTCAGAATTGAGGAAACGCGATTCATTTTATGATGAAATAATCAACCATTTTGCTAGTTCCAAAAATCGCAGGTTACCACTCATTTATAAAAATATTCAGGCTTTAAAGCAGAGATTAATATAGGTAGTTGTTATTTTAGAAAAAATATTTATTTGTGTTATTTATTTTTTAGGAAATATTTTTTATAATTCTCCATAATATAGAGTTCCGGGGTTATATTTTTTTTTATATAACTTCTTTCTCAAAACTATTTTAATTTCTATTAAAACTTATAATTTTACACGCCTGGCAGTGATAATGAATACAATTTTTTGTTTGTAGAAAAACACTTTAATTTTTTTACCAAAACTATTTTTATTTTTATTAAAAGTTATATAATTTAATTACAAGTGGGATAGTAGGACTCCTTTGGATACCGATACTCGAGTCGTAGGAACGAGAATTTCATGAGAATGATTTTTTCATCTCATCATATTTTCTATTTCCTTTTCATTCTATTCTTTTATTAGTTCTATTCTCTCAAGTCGTGAATCGGTATCCTGGCGAACAACCCACGGCAAAAAAATGTAACGCGCCGTTGTAATACCTCAGGGGTGGTGGGGAAATGTACAAATTGTAGTCATATTGCACATCAGTTGTCTTTCAGAATATCAAGCCTCCTCTGCAGACAATATCACGAGCCGCCACTGATACTTTATCAGAGTACCTATGTCATTAAATAGTAAATGTGATAATATATTGTTTGTAGATGTAAATGTAATATGTAGTGTTTCTGTGCCGACCTTTATTTTACTTAATGTTACTATTACATGTATAATGTATTTTGTGGCGTTACTTGAAAATAAAAAATGTTTATTATTATTAATCTGAACTTACTAGGTGAGGCTTTTATCTTATTTTGATCATTTGAACATAGTTTCTTTTCGAGTGTTGTAAATGGACGCTTAGGCGTTAATGATGTAAGTAAGTAAAACATAATGATTAAATCAGTGGACTGTTTATCCGGTGGTTGTTATGCTCTAATATTTGTCAAAAGACGGTTGTTTAAACTATTAAAATTAAATAGTAGCCTTTGTATCTCACTCTTTTCCATTGTCTACACATTCACAGATGAGCAATAAAAATTAAATAAAGCATCAATATTTTGGACTCTAAAATATTTGTTGTAAAATGTCTCTATGCTTCCCGACCACGTTACAATAAAACATAACAGATCATTAATAACATAAAAATAAGAAAATAAAAATATTCGAAAATTGTAATACTTAAAATATTTAAGATTCCTTTATTCGAACTCTGAGTTTGGAAGTTTAAAGCATTTGCTTTATAAAGTAGTATAAATATACTGTTATTTTCCACGAGACTCTCCTACAACTACAGTTTTTAGTTGGGAAAAAATACTTCCCTTTGCCCGACTAAATTTGGGTCCCTTTCTAAGCTGCAAATTTGGTCCACATGGTTGGTATGTTCTTTGGGATAACAGACTAGCGTTCGGACCAACTGCTAGGCCTTGAGGTCCTTTCCTTATGCTAGTATTGCAGCCTTGCCACTTAATGTATTCTTCCCTAAATAAAAGAATATTAAATTATGAAAAGTGGAGTTCATTTAAGATCTTCAATAAACAAATAAAAGTTAACATTCTGCCTCAATAATTTTCCTAGTACACAGCCTTCAATTCAAGACTCGTAATATTTCGGTGCTAATTCGACTGTATTATTTATTGACGTTTAGGAAACATTCCTTATAGGCCAGTGAAATTAGACAGAAGTAGACGAAAATAGGATATAATTCGATACAGGAAACCACATGGTTTAGTGGGTAGATTTACTAGTAAGGAACATAGGCTTAAGTTTGATCCCATTTTAAATAGTGGGAACATTGTTAAAATCGACATTTAAATGTGCAAAAATCATGAAAAATGTTTTTTTTTTAAGTAGCTCCAAGTCTATTATCAATAGAAGTAGTCGTTTTTTTCTGGTACGTAGGTAATAAAAAAACACTTAATTTAAGACCTTATTGATCCAAATTGGTTAACGATTTGTTTAAATAATGGCAAAATACTGTCAAAGTATTTTTCATTTTGTGAAACTCATAAAAAAAGATTGGCAAAGGAATGTTTCATAGCACGAGCACTCCATAAATGATTTAATAAAAGTAAATAAATATCATGCTATGCTAATGGCAATATGAAACATGAACCAAATGCAGATAAGGGACTTGTAATGGTGAGCCAGGTAAACCATCGACTACTTTCGTTTGAGGTAAGCGCATAACACGAGCACTCCATAAATGATTTAATAAAAGTAAATAAATATCATGCTATGCTAATGGCAATATGAAACATGAACCAAATGCAGATAAGGGACTTGTAATGGTGAGCCAGGTAAACCATCGACTACTTTCGTTTGAGGTAAGCGCATAACATATCTGTTAACTACTCCTACTCTCCAGCAACTATGGTCAATTTAAAATTAGTTTCTACCGTAGAACGCTCGTTTTATATTAAAGTTGATGGAATTACGAAATTCAAGTAATCAACTATAGCCCAGTTTTTAGAGACAGAAATTGATAAAAACCATTCACTAAATATTATATGGCTGAATTTTTCAGAATAAGTATTTTTGTTGGTGTAGAATACGATAAAAAAAATTTTACAACTGTAAGGTGCCGGCGACCCCTAAAAAAATAAAAAATATTGGCCGAAATTCGGTTTTTGGCCAATAACTCGAAAAATAAAAAAATATGCATCGAAAACGTATATGAAGTTTCTTTATACGATAAAAAATGTAGGCTCCACATTTTTTTATTTAACGCAAGAGAATGGAACGTAGGTACGGCTCGCGAAGCGTGCACGGTCTCGGATGCGCTACACTAAATTTGTTGTAACTGTTGAGCTAATTAATGAAATTGAGCTCAACAAAGTTTAAATGAAACGAGATACATGTGGCTATTGGAATAACATATTTTCAAATATAAATTGATTGTATGTAGGAATAGTACATATTATATGAAGTTAGAACATAAAGAGATTTCCAATGAAATCGGTAAAAGATCTACTGTCTCTTCAATGTTTAAGATAAAAATCTGAAACTTTCACATATTACTCTTGAAGTAATGTATAAATGGATCCGATGGATAAATCATATTTTTAATAAAAATTATTAATGTTTATTTTACCCCTAGTTTCACAAATTTTGAAGAAAAGAAATATTTTTCTTATATTCTCATAAAATAAAGAGAATTAATTTAATTGTTAAGGCAAATCCCCTTGAAACATCTTAAAGTACACATTTCAAGCTTTAAAAATCGCACCTGCAGAAATCTAATAACGCGATTTAAACCAGAGTAATATGTAGTTAAAGTTAGTTATACATATCAAATTTTATCACCTTCTCAATATTTTGAAATTTTGGTGTACGTGTGTACGTCTTTAAAAATACATTTTTGAGATTTTTTCACTCATAGAAATAGAAATAGAATAGAAATAGAAATAGAAATAGAAATTTATTCACCAATAATAGATACACATTTGGTACATTTGGCAAGTCAACACATGTATAGATAAAAAAAATGTATATCAACAAATCGAAACTTACACATGTATACACATATATACATACATACACACATACAAGTAATGGAAATATATATTATACAACATAATAAATAAATACATAACAAATAAATAACAAAATATGTCAGTGGCCCTATAGGGGCAAAGTCATTGGAAATATAACAAGTAGTAAAAAAAGATTTAGTTTTTTAATCAGACAACCAGTTAATAGAAACAATCCTTAATTATCTTGTTTGTTCAGAAAATCAGTAATTGTATAATAGCCATTTCTTAGCAGATTTGTTTTTATTTCTTTTTTAAATGTGTTCGGTGGAAGATCTCTTATGTTATGTGGTAGACTATTAAATAATGTAACACAATTATAATAAGGTGAATCTTTAAAAGTTGTTGTTTTATGAGCAGGTATCAACAGTTTATCGCCTTGCCTGGTATTATGTAAATGTCTGTTGTTTAGGCTAGTGAAAATTTGTGGATTGTGTTTAACAAATAGCAAACACTTATATATATAAATGCAAGGGGTGGTGAGAATTTCCTTTTCAATGAAGATATTTCGACAGCTTTCATTATAATTCATGTTAAATATTAACCGGAGTATTCTTTTTTGTATTATAAAAATTCTTTGACAATGCTTGCCCCATGCTAATATATTGAAAGAGATATGCGAAAACACCATCGCATAGTATATATTTAACAGACCATATTCATTGAGAGTATCTTTCATTTGTAATATTGCATAATAAGATTTATTCAACTGCTTACATATATGTTCAACCTGGGAATTCCAGGTTAACTTATTATCGACATAGGTCCCTAGGAATTTAGTGATATCAGAGAGTGGATGAGTTTCTAATTTTATGGGTCTTCTCATATTAAAGTTTATAAACACTGTCTTCGTATCATTTAAGATAAGTTTATTACGATCACACCATGCCTTCATGTCATCAATCACAGAGTTTATTTTATATTCTAATTCTTTAAGTGATATGGCTGCTACGGTTACTGTTGTATCATCCGCATACATTATGGTGAGACCGTCTCTGATGTGTACTGGCAAATCATTTACGTATAGGGTGAATAGCAGTGGCCCCAGTATAGAGCCTTGAGGAACTCCTAAATTTACATTATATGTTTCCGACTCAGTCTTATTACACGCTACTGCAAGCTTCCGCCCCTCCATGTAGGAGTTTATCCATTGTGATAGATTTCCCCTTATACCAATATTGGTTAGCTTTATTAGGAGTATATCTTTGTTAACAGTGTCAAAGGCCTTCGACAAGTCAAAAAATATAGACACAACATATTTGCCCTCGTCTAATTTCTGATAAAGGTGATTTAAAAACTGGCATGATGCCGTTTCAATGGATCTGCCTGTCCTAAATCCATGCTGGTATGTTGTCAATATATTTTCCTTACCAACAAAGGACATTATTCTAGTGGATACAATTTTTTCAATTAGCTTGGATAGGACACTTAAAAGGGATATCTGTCTGTAATTGTCGATATCATTTAAATTGCCTTTCTTGTGAATTGGTATAACACATGCCTTTTTTAATATATCAGGGAATACTCCTTCTTTAAATGATAAATTTATTAAGTATAATAGAGGATCTGATATTTCCTCAATAATATTTTTAAGTACATGGGCGGTTAGCTCGTCAAAGCCGGACGATTTTTTATTTTTTAGATTTCTAACAGTGTCTAATAGTTCTTGCTCGGTAACTTCCGAGACAAATATTGACCGCTCCGTGTAGCTAGCAACAGTGCAGGGTAAAGACATATTATAAGCAAAGTACCTATTTATTTTCTCACTGGCCACAGACGCAAAATGCATCGCAAAATAGTCAGCTATATTACTACCAGTTATTGTATTATTATTTATATATAGTGTTAGTTCCTTATTTTGATTATTTTTATTTCTACCTAAATTATTATTTATAATTTTCCAAATCTCTTTAGATTTATTTTCGGCATTGCTTATTTTTTGACTGTAATAGTTTTTCTTTGCAGATTTGATGTTTCTCTTATACTCCTTTTTCCTGTTTGTGTATATTTTAACTGAGTCAGGAACATCCGAGTGCAACATTTCTGAGAACAAGATTTTTAGTGCCCTGCCCTCAGATACTATTTCTTGTGTTAGCCATCCTTTATCTAATTTGTTTGTTTTACTTTTTACACGCCTATAAGGGCAACTAACATTGAAGCTCCATAGTAATGACTCAACAAAATGTTGAAAGGCAGTGTTTGTTTCCAAATAATATATGTCATTCCAATCTGTGGAAGTTAAAAGATATTTAAATTCTCTTAAGTTATTTTCGTTGATAACCCTTCTATAAAATGTTGACATATCACTGTTTACCTCAGTTGTAGCTACTGGTGTATATGATAATATGAGAGCAAAATGATCCCCTAATGAAGGATTTACAACACTGACGTTATAAGTTATCATGGGTAAATTTGTGATCATGTAGTCAATGCATGTTGAACTAATGCACCCCCTGCTATCTCTAAAAACTCTAGTTGGTTCATTCACAGTTGGAATTAATTGAAAAGCTTCAAATAAGTCACATAATAATTTCCTTCTTTTATCATGAGCAGTTAAATAATCAATATTAAAATCGCCACAAAGAACAATATTTGGACACATTCTAGACGCTAATTTTAGAGCCTCATTTAAATTCTTCAAAAATAAATGTAGGTTACTATTTGTGGGTCTGTATACATTAATTATAATAATTTTTTTATCAGCGATATCGATACATATTGCACACATTTCTATGTGACATTCAATAGATAAGTCATTGATTTTACTAATGTTATATGAGCACAGATTTTTTTTTACTAGTATTAAAGCTCCACCATGAATATGATCTGTACGGGAAAAATGAGATTTTAAATCATAATTAGGCAAAACGATATTGTCAATGTTGCTGTCCACTAGCCAGTGTTCGGTGATACACAGAACATCTAAATTATTCTCATCTACAAAAATTTGAATTTCATTTAATTTATTTGTTATACTTTGCACATTTACATGTAATATTCTAAAGTGTTCACTATTTATTTCTGTGACGTCTGGGATATGTCGAGATCTAAAAAATGTGTATTCGTTTCACTAGAGGTTATATTGGAAACATTCAAGATTTCGCCAACCACAGACCTACTGTTGTCCAGCCGTATTCTAGATTTTGAGATGTTTTGTGCAGCCAGATGGTTATCTGCATTTATAAATATTAAGTTCATAGGATCTATTTATACATTATTTCAAGAGTAATATATGTAGGTGCCTGGTTTGTATCTTAAAAATTGTAGAAATGATAGAGCTTTTATGGATTTGATCGGAAATCTCTATGTTCTGACTTCATATATATACTATCAGGGCCGTGTCATGCTATGATGCGGAGAGGCGATCGCATCAGGCAGCACCATCAGGGGGCAGTATTTGAAGCAGTGAATTACAATATTGCTTTTTATTCATATGAGGAGTACTGTAACTTTAAGCATAAATAAGAAAATGGGCACCTATGTGATGTGTTTATGTTGATTGTATGTAGGAACTGTTATTACCTATGCCATTTATAAGCTATAACTACACTATTTTGTTGTATAATTTTCTTTTTTAATCAACTGTGTAAAAATTCGTATTTACATTTTTATGTCAAGTTTTCTGTAAATTTGTACTTTTATCTTTTACAGACTTGTGTAAATACTTTGTAAGTATAAAAACACCAATAAATAAGTAAATAAATACATAGAAAAATCTTTATGCGACATTTTTTAAAATTTGCCCATTAGACCAGCCTATATGGGCGCATGAGTATCGAATACATTTCGGACGCAGTTTTTTGCCAGGAATCACTACCGATTATAAAAATCCAGTTACCAGGCGGTAACTTGATATTGTTTGAAACAATTTTGTTTACAACAGAGGGAAATACTAGATTTGTTGAATCAAACAATTTTTTTTTTAATTCTGACTAATTTCCAAAAAATGTTCGATATTTTTTCTTCATAAAGTTGATATTTTCAATGCTTTATTATATTTTATTTAAAATAAATGCAGTCTCGATGCTATTACGATTTGTAACTATAAATTTGTTAAATTATGTGCGGACGTTATCAGAAATCATGCAAAAGTGCATTCGAGACTGCGCACGCTTCGCGCCCCCAACTTATGTGTCGCCACATTCCATTCTCATGCGTTAAACAAAAAAATCTGGAGCCTACATTTTTGATCATACAAAAAAACTCCATATACGTTGTTTGATGTGAAATTTTCCCCTTTATCGCCTAGCGCTACTTTGAATTTTTTTGAGGTTGCTGGCACCTTTTTTTTACCGTATTCTGCGCCAACAAAAATACTTATCCTGAAAAATTCAGCCATGTAACACTTAGTGACGCCTTATAACCCCTGACGACTGGGCTACTAAATATAATATCAATTTCAACTTTTAATGTTTGTAAATAAACATTTGGCGAAAAAAAATTATCTTGGCTTTTAAATGTGTAGAGCATTTTTTTTTAAATGTGTGTTAAATTACCAGCTACTCAGATATAAAAGTTTTATACCGATTTCATTTGTTGTTAATAAATTCAGAAAAACATACCCCAAAAAATTATTACTTTTTTCTGACGCCATTTTGGAGGTCTAAAATATGAAAAATTTTATTCCCACAAGTTTCATAAAATATAAGTCACGAAAAAAATGAGCCCCGGATGAGCCATTTATTTTGGTTGACGGGAATGGGGTCAAATTGCATTAAACATTTAAGGTCTTTTTAATAAACAAATTGATCTTCTCGTTAATGAATAAATATTATTCGATGAAATTTTTATAAGTTGACGATTACAAGAGATATATTTTCTGAAAGTTGCAAGGATGTAAGAGCCTTTTTCACGAAATGAAAAATACTTTAAAACTTTGACAGTATTTTGCCATTATTTAAACAAATAATTAACCAATTTCGATCAATTAGGCCCTAAATTAACCGTTTTTATATTATCTACACACCAAAAAAAACGGATAATTCTATTGACAATAGTCTTGGAGCTACTTAAAAAAAAAACATTTTTCATGATTTTTGCACATTTAAACGTCGATTTAACAATGTTCCCACTATTTAAAATGGGGTCAAATTCAAGGCTATGTTCCTTACTAGTAAATCTATCCATTAAACCATGTGGTTTCCTGTATCGAATTACGTTCTGCATTTTCACTAATTCCACTGGCTTAGGCTTATTTTTATTGAGCGGTGTGGTTAATTAAAAATTTGCACCCTTCTGAACTTGTCGATTCTTATATAACACATAAGCAACGACTCGGTCAGGTCATACATCTAAAAGTGCTCACAGGATCAAAAATTAAGCAACTGTTTTAGACTGAATTTGAAACGTAGTCCTGGAGAAGTTCATATAGCCTTGATCTGAAAGAAGTAAAAATGTGCATACTTACAAAAGTAGCTTCTCATTAGCTCCTTTGGCATATGTGGAATTTGGTCCAGACGTGTTGGCCAAATTTTTCGACAGAATGGTAGAATCTTGTTCCTCAATCACCCTAAAAAATATCGAATGTAAGCAGATATCCAGTCGCTATAAAACGTTTTTTTTAATACCGACTATAAGATGACTTTTCTTTATCTGATTTTTCCTTCAGCAAGGATTTTAAAGACTGCCTGCTCTGGGAGATCGGTAGATTCGAGGTAGAAGTAGATGGAATAGAAGTCGGATCTATTTCGTCGATTTGATTCTCCCTAATCAAAAAGCTGAAACTTAATACAAAATGCGGATATGCACAGTTACACTACGATGAGTGAATATTCATATCGGAACATTTCAGTAGTGGGGAGCCAACAGGCTCATACATGATCTAGAGAGAGAAAAATGTTTATTCATGTTGGACGATATTATATTGTATACATACGTCTATCGCCTAGTGCTATTAGTTTTTTGAGTTATTGGCCAAAAACCGAATTTCGGCCAATATTTTCAATTCTTTTAGGACTCGCCAGCACCTTACAGCTATTAATTTTTTTTTTTATCGTATTCTACACCAACAAAAATGCTTATTCTGAAATATTCAGCCATACAATATTTAGCGACCGATTTTTATTGATTTCTGTCTTAACCGAATAAAAAAATTTAAGAATGATTAAATGCATTCTAGATAATAAAGTACATGTTAAAAATACGAACAAAACATATTAAAATGTAAGCAGATATTCAGATATCCACTAAAGTGGTCAATTAATTCTTGCATCTCGTACCATACATAATCTTTTAGAAATGTCGTAATATATTTTTGTAATTTACCGTGTGCTAAATTTTGATGTTAAATAAAGTTGAAGTAGTTTCTTCCGGGTTTTGCCGCGGTCGTCGAACTTGACTTGAAAAACCCGGAAGAAACTACTTCATTGGACAACGGCCGTGAAAAACTGCATTGCACTATTAAATAAAGTTTCCAAAAAAAAAAATAATAATAAAATAGGCACTTTTTACAAGAAATGACAATCTGGGTATAAATTTGGCGCTATTAAATGGCTAAATGGTATCTGTATATCGTTCTCCAAACGGTGATGTCAATATCTTTAAACAGAAACTCTTAGTAACTGAAATTCATATTTAATAATTTCAAATGTTGTAATTTTGTTGTCATTTTTAGAAACTTTCCAACCAAGAACAAAACTCCACTCTTTTGACATGAACAAATGTGTAACAGATTTTACAAGAGTACAGAATAATTTGCAGACAATACTTTGACTAATTTTGAAATAAACTGTATTTAATACCCACTTTAAAAAAAAAACACAATTCAACCCACACGCAATAAAAATAAATTTTACAACCATCTGCTCACTGAAAACTGGTCAGACTTGTATGCAGAATCAAACCCAAATAAAGCAAAAAAAAATTATGTTGCAAATTATTACGATATCTTTTCCTAAAATTTCGCTAAAAATAAATTCTAAACATATTTCGTATGATTAAGTCTAGAGTTAACATCAATAAGAAAATAATAAATAATATTAGAATAAATATCCCAACGTATGTGACAATAAAACAAAAACATAACCAAAAGAAGTACTAATATGATCCATGGCCCAAAAATTAACGAAATACAACTTTAGCATTACTAGTATCCAATTTATCAAATCCTATTTAGAAAATCGTATGCAATCAGCTAGATTAAATGGAAAATCTTCAGAGATGTTACAAATTAAATCAGGGGTGCCACAGGGTTCGATTTTGGGCCCAGTTTTGTTCCTGATTTACATTAATGATATACCAGGTGCCCTCGAGAATGTCCACTACATTTCCTATGCTGATGACTCGACTTTACAAACATCTGACCCTAACTTGGAGAACTTAATGTTAAAGTGTGATAACGTATTTTCAAAAGCAAAGAAATGGTTTACACCACATGCTCTTGCACTTAATGAAAATAAAACAATAAAACTTATATCAAGTACACGTGATCTCATCAATGTACCAAATAACCCCACCTGTGCTAAGTTTCTAGGTGTCTGCATTGACCCATCTCTACGATGGAATGATCATACTAATTACCTTGCTGAACAAATATCAAAAGGAATTTATGCTCTGAGACGGTTGTCTAATTCAGTATCATCAGATGTATTAAAAACTGCATATTTAACATTATGTCATACCCGGCTATCCTATGCCATTCTCGCCTGGGAGCACTCTTCTGGTAGACATAGAATTTTTGGTCTCCAGAGGGGGGCGGTCAGGATTGTGGGTGGTGTGGGATACCGGGATGACACCAAACTCCTATTTATCTCACTCAAAATACTCACCTTACCAAGCATTTATGCGTTACAATGTATTACACACATTCATGATAACATAAATACTCTTAACACCAATGCTGACTTTCATCAGCATGACACACGGAACAGAGGTAACATACGTACAGAATTTATACGACTAACAAGAGGGCAAACTGGTGTTAACTACTATGGTATCAAATTGTATAACTTATTAGATCACCGCATTAAAGCATTACCTAAACAAAAATTCAAAAGCGTGATGAAAGATTTTTTGATAAAAAACGCATTCTTTTCATACGAAGATATAGAGAGGGAAATTTTAAACATCTGATAGGGATTCCTAAATTTCTTCCACAAATTATGTTCTGCATACAAACGTTTAATTTTTATGATTTTCTATGTACCTGTTTTACCTGTGTTTTTATTCCCATTAAGTACCATAACTTTGTCCAAATTGACAAAATTTTGTAAATCTACTGTACTGTTTTTATTTTACTATTTTACTTTGTTTTGTAATAAGAATTTTTGACGTGTGTACAAATTTTTAAAATTTTTTAACATGAATAAATCTATGTATCTATCTAAAAAAAAATGTTAATAAGACAAAAAAAGAAATAATCGAAATGCAAATTTAATACAAAACTATGGAATATTACAGATCACAATTCCGCCGACTTTTACAATTTACGAATGTATGGAAGATAATACAGTTGCCATTTCGTCAAGAGGTGCTCAAATATTCCTGGCTTAATATTGTTTTATCTAACTATATCGTTCTATCTATCTAGAAGATAGATGTATGTATCTGGCAAAGGTTAAATAGTAACCTAACCCATTACCTATACAGCATGGCATTCCACAAGGCAGTATATTAGGTCCATTATTATTTTTAACACATATTAATGATTTACCAGAAGCTTCATCACATTTTAAAGTATTATTTGCTGGTGATATAACTTTTACCAAACTGATTAAGAAAGGCAGAGAAGAAGACATTGAAACATCATTTGACTGGTTAATCATTTAACTGCAGAAAATGTGGATTCTTTCTCTCTCTAAAAGCTTGTGAGAAAATTGTTTGAATCAGTTTAGGGATATAGGAGAAATCGAGGTCACTTTTTTAAGCAAATCTAATCATTATTTCTGTCCATATTAACAGATAAAATCATCAAATATTCGTTTCATCCTGCATTTTCAATATGTTTCATGTTGACCAAAAAGTAAGATGTGGTAAATTATGATAATTTCCCCCATTCCACTAGCATTAATAGATGTAGTTGCAAAATGTTGTGGTTAGCCTATGGTGGTTAGTTCATGATACACACCAAATATGATAATTCCTGTCCTGAATTAGCTCAGGCATTCTTGCTAATTCTGAAAAACTGGTACCTATGACAAATGGTACTTTATAATCCAAAAGCCTGCTACAGTATAGTAAGTATAGTAAATGCCAAACAGGATGACGGTATGATCTGAGCTCTAATTATTGCATAAACAAAAAATCAATAAGCCATGATGGCAGAAATAGTTTCTTTCATACTTACTCCTCCTTTTTTTTATCATCGGCAGCCTGGGTATCCTCCTGTATCATAATCTGCAAAATTTGATTTGCCCTCACTTCGTCAAAGTTAACACTCTCCATCGCGATTGTAATCAAGTGCTCCGCCACGTCCTGGTACTTTTCCTGCAGATCTGCTTTCACTGAGACAAAAAAAAATCACTCACACGAAATGTACAACAGTATACTCTGTTTGAAAATGAAAGAAAGTGTTAAAAAAGAATTATCTCTTACTTTTCTCCTTCTCTTCTACCGTCTTAATTCTCATCATTGGACTTGGAGGCTTAGCTATTTCCTCTTGCTCCTTTCTCTCTTCTTCCTTTTTAGCCTCCAGTTTTTGTTGTGCAGCCTTCACGGTGTCCTTCTTATTGTACCCAATGTCTTCGAGAATGTCAGAAGTTTTCTGAATATTGTTCTCGTTATTCTGTAAAATCTCCAAGATGATCGTCTCATCTGCCTCCGGAAAAATGGACTTCATATACCTGTAACTACGCACAGTTAGGCAAATCACAAGAGTGAAATAGCCAATAAAATTTGAAATATACACGTATATGACGCTCTTGAGAGCACATCTTTACAAAAATATGTAAGCAGATAAGAAGGATCACAAAACTATCTTTCTATGTACTAGTGGTAATGAAAAAATATGTATATACATAAAACAAACAAGCAACATGCGATGAGACACGAGGGGGTTAAATAATTTACATAACCATTGGCTCTGCACCTTGTAGCTAAAATTACCTAAGCACATTTTATAAAAAAAAAATTTGAAGTATGTCTGTAAATACATTATTTGGTTTCATATATTTTATTCTGAATAATTTCCTTGCAATAAAGGGTACTGTTCTGGGTATGTTCGGTTACCGACGATCTGTTAAGTCTAAAAAGTAATAAACAACTTAAGAACATTAACTAATAGCTAAACTAAATAATTAATAAAGATGAAAACTATAGATTAATCATGACGATACTAAACTCCATCTAATAAAACAACTACACACTAAACATTTTTCAAAGCAGTTGATACTATTTCCGACACTCATATCTTCTAGAATTGTTGTTAAAATTAGTTATTTACTGTATTATTTCTCAAAGTTGTTATTTGTGGCTTGTAGATTACGGATCCACTTATCACCAAAAAATCTTTAGGTTCATAAAGACACAAATCAGAATTTTCCAAGTACACCATGTGATTAATCTAGCCAAAAAGCATATTTTCTTTAAAAATCACAATACTTTAAGAATTTATATTTCTTGAACAGCAAAGAATGTACTTTATGGAAGCTGTGAGTAAAAAACCAAAAAGCCTTATTTTCACTGCAGAAATGAGCTTGTTTGGCATTCTTTTTTATTTCATAAATCGAAAGTGCAAGTATAAAATAATGGATCTGCAAAAAATCAGAATTTTATTCGAACGTTTAGTGTCTTAAAAACAATTACAAACCACCACCTGGCGAAAATGGGGCGTGGCCAGGCGCTATGTCACTATACGCATAGACTCGGTGGTCTCAGTCGACTCGATGCTTTTTAGTTGTTATAATTATAGGTGTTTTCGGAGTACTGTTTGTGTTACGTACTTCTTGTTTGATTCATTATGAGTACAAAGGATAAGAATAGTTAATATTGCATAATTCCAGAATGCACAAATACAAGTAGAAATGCTTCAGAAAAATATTTGTCCAAAAAGCTAAGAAGAGCATGGCAAACAAATATAATAGGAGGGTTCGGTCATAAAAGAAAAAAACATTTTTCTTGGCAGATGTGAAGTTAAATAGTCAACAAAACACGTATGTGCAAAAAAAAATGAGAAAAAAAAATTGCAGCGCCTGCAATTGCCAAATTAAAGTTCGGTGATAATGGTGGACCCCACAACGGAATTGACGTCAGTGGCCTGATATAAGCTCCGGCTCCACCCTACGCGCACGTACCCCGCATAGCGCAAGCAGCGAATCACTATAATATTTAAGTTTTGTGACATTCATCGGTGGTGTTTTTTAAAGTCCTAGTCGTACAATGCAACCGGGGTACCAGAAAGCCGATTCCCAAAACACACCACATTTAAATGTGCAGATGGTATTTGATTTTTTGACAAGCAATGCGAACCTAAATCAAGCTCAAAGCAGTGGCGCTAAATACTGTAAGTACCATACTTGTGGCATATTTTTTATTTGTATTGTATTTGTATTTATTATTTAGTGAAGTTTCGGTAAAGTTTAAACAAACTAACATTTGAATACGTATATAAAGCAGGCAATCTGCTAGACAAGTAACTTTTCACCGTTTGTCTGTAAACTATTTTGTTTCCTGGCAATAAATTATTATTTTATATTTATTTATATCTGTTAGAATGGAAATAGCAATAAGCAATAAGCAACTGACAAATATACGTCGAAGCTTTCACGCTCCGACGTTTAAGAATTATAATTAATATGTATTTATATAAGTTTACCTTGTATTTACTAGATATAAAAATAAAAAATGCCGCATGTACAAAGCAGATTTAATGGAACCGCCGGCGTCGCAGGGACATTAATGGGAATTTTTTATGTGACAAGTAAATATAAGGTAAACTATACCGATTTGTGTATATTAAAAACTACTTAATAAAATTTTGAAGATAAACTTATATGAAAAGCATTAATTGCTAACAGTAGGTATATTATATATTATATAGTGTGAGCTTCCAAAGACCTTTGAATAATTGCAAATAAATTTACACTACGTACCTACCCACTTTTTACAGATCAGGAAGAGAAGATTATGGAGACCGCTCAGCGCTGTCGGGCCACTGACGTCACGGCAGTAGCCTCACGCATAGGTACGTTTCTAGCCTCGCGGCGACGGGAAGATTTTAAAGTATCAATAAAACCTTTATTTTTGGACATTTAATTTTTAAATTTTATATGGTTGTTTTTTTCCATGGTTTCTATCGATTTAAGCAAAAATTGAAAATTACCGAACCCGCCTATTCACCTGTAAGTTTATACCTAAATCCAACAACTGCTACTGAAGTTGACAATCTGTTAAACAAAATAACACGAAAAGCTGCTGCAGGTATTGCTGAACTTCACGGCAAAGTCATTAGATCTGTAAGTAACCGAATTGCTCAACCACTCTCATAATTAATAAATCAATCTTCTATCTCTAGAAAATTCCCTGAACCATTAAAGGAGTCAAAATGTATTCCAGCTTATAAAAACAAAGGCCCAAAAACTGACATTATTAATTATGGATCAATTTGTGTCCAAAGTCAAATAGCAAAACTTTTTGAGGCATCTTATAGTGTAAGACTAACAAACTTCTTAGAAACCCACAATTTGCCAAACAAAAATCAAAATGGATTTAGGAAAAAGTCCACGAATACAGCCATCTGAGTTTATTCATGCAGCACTAAATGATCATAGTAAAGTTTTGGGTCTTTTCTATGATTTTAGCCATGCTTTTGATACTATTAACCACAATCTATTAACCCAATGATAAAAAGTCTATCACCATGAAAAATGAACTGGGGGTACCACAGGGCTCTATTTTAGGTCCGGTATTTTTCAATATTTTCATAAATGACATAACTGAGATATGTCAAGTAATATCGTGCTCTATGCAGATGATACAAATATATTGTTAAAAGAGAAAAATATACAAGATCTTGTAAAAAAAAGTAACACATCAAACGAAATTTTAAATTACACATTAAACAATGGTCTTATATGAAATGCAAACAAAACCTTTTACTTGCAATTTCTACCAAAAAATATCACTCCAAATAACAATCTACTTTTAAAAGTCCAAAATATAAGTATACAAAGTACAAATACTATAAAATTTTCAGGGTTAAACATAGACCAAAAGCTAACATGGGAACCGCACAAAAATGAAGTCTGCTCAAAGATAAGTACCAACATGCTATATAATAGAGCAATTAAGAGATGTGTGATGTATTTAAACTTCTTTATTATAGACTGGTAAACTCAGTATTACAATATGGCTTAATATTTTGGGGCTCATCATCTCATATGGGAAAACCATTCACAGTACAGAAAATGATTTTACGTTGTATGAATAAATCTCCACTTTCAAGTTGCAAACCATTATTTAAAATGCATGGCAATCTAACGTTACCAAGTTTGTATATTTATCTACTACTGTTATACATAATTGAGAATAAAAATTTGCTTATAAGAAATAGTGAGGTGCACTCATACTACACCAGTAGTTAATAGTTAATAATATGAAATTTTAAGTGCATAATAAGACTACCGAGTACTATATAAAAACGTATGAAAGCCATATATATAAAGAATATCATGGAACAAGCCTATTATTGGAAAAGTGCAATATTTTTAAAATTGTGTCATATCATGTAGACTGTTTTTATGAACCAGACGATTTTTGTCATGTATATTCATAATCTATAGGACATAAGCAACAACTCTGACCAGATCCTACATTTTAGTCTGAAAGCGATCATAGGATCAAAAACACTTTTCTTAGCATGAGCACTAAACTATTGTAGGTGACAAGTCCAAACGGATTTTCAGCATTTTGTAAAATAAACACAACACACCCCATAGAAGTAGTATGACAAGGAAATATCGAATTTAAAAAATAAAATATAGTATATCAATCGCAAAACTGACTTTTACAATTTAATTTTGTAAATAATATTTTTCTTTGCAAAAATCATAAAATATACTTAAGCAATTTTAGGTACGGAAATGTTGGACCTTAATTTCAGTTTGGGCGATGAATGGGGCCTGGGCGAGCTGCGGAAGCCGTCACCAATTCTGGGAGAGCCCGTATAAGTGCTGTTAGAACAAGATCCGGGTCGAAATATCGGACTGCCTCCCCTTGAGTTAGTTCGGAACCCTAGGGGTGGCGTCATGTGTAATGAAGCATGTACCCCCGTTTGGTGTATGTTTCTTTGTTGTGGTGGGGTCGCAAACGGACCTGGTGTCGTTATGGGGTACTTTTCCACTTGTAAGGCGCTTATGACAAGCGCCTCGCGATTGTGATACCTAGAAATGTTAGAAGGCGATGAGTGGTTAGGCGTTAGAAATGGAAGAAAGCTTAAAAAATGGTTTACAAATTATGACGAAATCAGTATTGTTAAAGCTTTATGCACAGCTCTAAATTATTTTATATAACACAGTGCAAGCTAGAACAATTGGTAAGTACCATAAAAAAATTTCATCATCGGGATTGGTACTAAAATAAATTTCAGTACCAAAAGTGCGATTCTGTTCTCAGAGATTAAAACGAAAATTAATTCAATTGCGAGGATTAACCCAATGTGGGAATGAAAAAATTGTCTATTTCTCAAAACAATTGGAGAGTTTTGTATAAAACCTTTTACATGATAACTTGTTCAAAATACTGTTAAGGGGAATATTTATAGACTACCAAATTCATGAACTTTTCCTTGATTCCAGAAAAAATCTCTAATTCTCCAATTTTCCAGGTTTGCCAGAAAGTGCTTACCAACCCTGGACATTATTCAAATTTTAACAGTACTATCTACAAAAATATGTTCTCTGAAAAATGTGTGCCATTTGAATAATATCGGATTATCATATCTTTCTAATATAATAATGAAACTAATATCTAACATTTAAAAATGTTGTCCCTATGATTTATATCAAATATACACGTTGTCTAGCTCACACTGTGTCATTTTGTGGTTTTCAAATATCACGCATTTTTAATGGCGATCGAACTATTTAACAACTTACTTCTTTAGAAGCAGCCTGATGTGAGTTTCAGACACTGTCGGAAACATGGCCGAAATTTTTGCAACCGCCTCATCAGTGTCCGTTAATGCTGTCAAGGAACTGTCCTGGACTTTAGGCGATTTAACAGTGAGAGGACTCATACGAGGTCTCATATCCTTAAAAAGTTATTCAAAGAACACTTAGTATACTCACATTAGAAGTGAAATTGGAAATAATTCAAGTTTTTGCAGTAAGTTATATAGTTTTCTTGGCATGAGAGGTTAATATCAACATAATCCAGGCATTTTAGATTTTTGCTGCCAAATTTGTGCCCCATGAAAAACACTTTTTATATTGTGTTTATTTGGACGTCTTGAATAACACTTTGTAGTATCGTATCTACAAAACGGTTAGGCCTACGAAAAAAATGTACAGGGCCTTTAAGATAGAGAATTTACAGATGTACAATTTTTATAATAAGCGTTGTTCCCATTTGGGCCATAAAAACATAGTTAATCGCAAATCCGTGGTTTCCGCGACCTTCCGACGTGGTTTTCACAAAATCCTCCAGGTGTATCGTAGAGTAACTACCAAGTGTTATTCAAGACGTCCAAATGAACGAAACAAAAACTTTTTTTTTTCGTAGGGCACGATTTTAGCAATAATGTTAATTATACAGCTGAAACGTCTGGAGTAACAACTGTTTGAAATTTTAAAAATGTCTCGGATAAAAACTAGATCAACATCGGGTGGCATACTTTGAAATCATTTTTAAATCTACAATTTACAATAATGGTGCAAGTTTTTTTTAAAGCCAGAGTAAACCATATTATATTTTCTGATCTAAGAAAGCTTTTTTCAGCCAGCGTGCAATCACCTAACACATCTGTATCAGCTAGAGATATGATTAATGCCTTAGAGTATTACAGATAAGATGATATGAGAATTTCTTTTAGAGGGGAAAATTTAATTTATAATGCAAAATTATTTTTAAAAAAATTGAGGCGAAATGCACCGGAACTCCATGCTTTCTTTTTATGGTAAATCTAGCAGGAAATGGTTTTAATTACAATAGTCCTAAATTTTTCAATAAATTCTTTTTTTGTTAGGATATTACGTCAATAATTATAAACAACCTATTAATTAAACATGTTTTAATAAATCAAGCTTTTTACACCGCTAATAAATTTTTAGTCTGTGATGTGTCAGTAATTATTATTGAGAATTAATTTTTATCCTGAGCTTAGCTTGTTTTAATATGCTTTATCAATATAAATAAAAGATTTATTGAAATTTATTCTGTTTTCTTTATCAATGTAGGTTTTAGACTTGTGCATATCTTGTTTTAAGCACCAATAAATATTGCTATTATTATTATTAAAAGTGATAAAACACTGTGGTTTCTGTAGTATATTATACCTACCACCTAGACTTGTACACATTGTAAGACATTTTGAGTTATTTAGTGAGTTTGCACCCTTAATAAAATTTCTCGTGTCACTTTCTTTGTCTACCATGCCTTAAGAAACAGGATTAATAATGTCTCTAGCTGTTACAAATGTGTTAGGTAATTGCAGGCTGGTTCTTGTACCATAAATTATTGATTAACACATGAAACGTATGAACAATGTGTGTATATAATATATGGCATGTCACTTTTATTATGTTTTAAAAAGTTAATGAAAAATGAAGCAAGGGTTTTGGATTAAATTCCATGCAATTCTTTTTTGTGAATTATACCTGCAAAGGAACACTCTTAGGGCTCATATGTGGCGGCATTTGAAATGCTGGAATAGGAGAGGTCTGACTAGGGTACACATAGTTTCTTCGCAAATCTGGTGACCCATGCTAGTATTAGTAATAGAAAATCCATAGCAGCATGTGAGGAAGGCAAAGGTTAGTTAGTTTACAAAATTGGCAAACAATTTCTGTAGATAAAACCCCTATCTAAATCACCTGTAGTGGTATATATTCGGTTTGGACGTTTGTGAAGTGTTTCGGAGTTCCTTGTAAGGGCCTATGGCGAATTCTTGGATCGTCCCAAGTGGTTGTTTTTGTGTAATGGTTCACAAAATAACTAAAATATTAAATTTTAATACATGACAATACTGCAAGAAAAGCCTTACTATCTTCCAGTTCTCTCATCTATTCTGCATTCCCAACCCCCACTTAGGGGCATATCTTGTGATTCGGCCATTGTATGATAATAATTGGATTAACTTCTAATAAGATTTAAACTAAAAATTAAGCAGAAAAGTGTTAATAGACGCAGTATTTCTAACTATTGATCCAACATACCCACGTCTGTTTATCAACAACCTTCAAAATATAAATTGTCAGTTGTCAAGTGACATAGGGACTTTCATTTTGAGGTCATTTCGCACCAAAACCACAGAGTTGATTTACTCTGTGCCAAAACCAAAGATGTTTAAATTGGCGTTTTCGCGCAGTTGCCGCAATGTGACAATCAGACGGAGAAGGTAACATTAGAAAGAGAGGCCAATAGTGAAAAATGGACAACACTGTCCGAATAGAATGACTGACTCAGCTGAACTGACTGTCAGTAGCCAAGGTCACTAAAAAAACAGGTTGCTTTGTAATATATATCACATTAATTATTTCTATGTTTATATGTAAGGTATCTATTTGGTTAGGATAGAATTGTACATTGGAAGTATAATTTCAAAAATTTTTTCTATAAAATGAGGAAAAAAACAGCCACACGCAGCTGTCATCGAGGTCTATACGTGACGTAGAACTTGTCGATTTTAATGAGCTAACCTATTTTTTAGTAGGCTTAGTCAAAACCGACAAATCCCTAAACCGTTTCCACTGGATGTCGTGTCCCTTTAAATTGGAGGACACAACTGTCTTCGTCTATTTCGTCTTCTCCGTCTGACTGTCCTATCTTGTTAGTTCTCTAATCTTTTCCAAAACTACACTTAGCTCTTTTTAATAAGGGCCGGTTTATCAACGCGAGGATAAGCAGTTATTCTATAGTTAATGCATAGTTTATAACACGGTGTAGTCCACGCGTGGACTACACTGTATTATGTATTCTAAGTAGCAGTTTGTAGAATTCAACGCGAACTGCCAAACAATATAATTAGCAATCTTTAGAAGATGTAGAATTAGAATTCGGCGGAAACTGTTCCACCAAGTGGCAATTTGCAGAAGAGGATGAAAGTAGAATTTAGCGAGAACTTCTGTGTTCCAAATAGCAATTTGTAGAAAAAAGTCATAATGAAATAAGTAGAATTTAACCAGAGATTAGGGAATTAACTCTAATCTTTGATTTAGCGCTAACTACTACCCATACCTAATTCAAATTGTGAAATTGTAAGTGTCGTTGGTCCGTTGGTGTATTAACCTATAAAATAATAAATAGAACTAGTGGAATCCGATGCTAGGTGTATGTTATCATTTAGGGCCGATTTATCAATGTAAGGTTAAATTTATCCTATGGTTAAATTCATATACTTATTAACTATATACTGGTAATACTCCATAAGCCACTATGTACGGATTTGAGGCTAGAGAACGAGATAGTTTTCTATCTCTATGGAGGACTCTGACGATACGATCTGATGAAGAATGAAGCGCGCGCTGTAACAGGTCAGTGGTCCCAAACCCAAAACAAAGAAATCTACCGGCAACCGTAGAAAACGGAGATTTCGTATACTATGGTAAAATATATACCACCCTTTTGGAATGATTCACATGCTATTAGGAAGCTTTCGTTTCTTGGTATTTAAATTATTTAATCAATAAATGAATACCTAAGCAGTAATTAGAAAAACTTATAGTCCAGTGGAATTAGCAAAAAAGTGGGTCTTACCCTGATAACAACAAACGTCCCCAGGACGTTCAATTAGGTCCTCGTTAGGTCTGAACGTCCCGGGTTTATATGGTACGTCCCAAGGACGTCCGTTTGCTATCGTCCCTAAAACGTCCTGAATAAAACGTTTTAAGGACATCCTGCTAGAGTCTAGTCAAGACAAGCCTAAACACATTTGTGAAATAACCTCTAGGAGTGATGTTTCTTTTGAGCAGATGAGGATATGATTAAAAAAAGAAATTAAAAACTGTAAGAATGAAATTAAAATCCTTAAAAAGTTTTACTAACAAAATTTCTTTTGATAACAAAATATTTTCATATTTCATGGTCCATTTAAATTTTGTCAATTTGATTTTTCTGATTTCAGAAATCTTATATTCGTTTCAACTATTTTTTTCATCTTGCGAAATCACTTCAATTTGTACTTTTTGACAGTACAGTGTAGTTATTATCAGTGTTGCCAGTCTATTACAATTGTAATAAATCTATTACGTTTTTACTTATTTTAATACGTCGTTACGCCTTTAACAAATCTGTTACGTTTTTCTTTCGACCAATGGTCGAAGCGTTTTTCAATGAAATCACTGCAATCATTTTAGTTACAGTGCCATCTACCGTCAATATCATGTATCAATTTTTGTCTGTTTCACATTGGATTTTACAATAGTATATAGATGGCAGCCCTAGTATCAGGTATCGATAGTATCGATAATTAAAGAGGTTTAGGCAGAGAAGGATGAAGAGCAATAATGTGAAAAGTCAAAATTGTTAATCCAAATGTCATCGTCGCTGCCAAGATTTAATTTCAGTGTTTTTACTAATTCAAATTGGGCTTGGAAGGTATTAACAAAATTCATATCTAGTGACCATATTGCGTAATAAAATAATAAAGATTTGTACGTATAGATGTCACCATTGTCACTATATGCAAAACAGTAATCTGTATTTCGTTGTTCAAAGTTCTTTGTAATTTTAGGTATCTGTTACGGTTTTGTACAATCTGTTACCATTTTTAGGTTAAAGCTGTTACCAAAAATAAATTTTAACTGGCAACACTGGTTATTATACTACTATCCTCTATATTAGTGTGCTACTATCATTTAGTACGAAAATATCGCAATGAGAATAAATGGAAATACCTACTGGAATGAATAACAATTAAAAATATGTTAATAAGTTCCTATAAAGCTCTTTTATTTTAAAATTCCGGCCAAACGGGAGTTTCGGTTAGTTTAGTTGCTCACTTGCTGTCAAACAATTTGGCAGCCTTATGGTGATTGCATTGCATCATTTTTATTTTTTCCGCACACTGCCACTAGTCACTTTTAACGGCTATAAAAGAAAGTACCAAAAATAGGTAAGTCTATTTAATTGATTTATTAATATATAAGTATATTTAGATCGATATTTTATTCTAGATAAATTTGGTGCTGCTTATTTGTAGGTTATAGCCTGCTACCACCCCCGCTCTGTTAAAATTCTATGAGAGATCACCTGTGAACCTGGGTATGTAGTTTTTAGTTGTTTATCATGGAGCGAACTTACTCACGTAAAAGAAGATTGTTGGTGAAACATTATAAATACAATACTTCCCTTCGGTATGCGAGGGAAGTAAAAATTGAAAAGAAGTACCTACTCACTGTGTTAAACGAAGTGTTATATATGGTTCGACATCTCTGATGAACAAGTGGAGGTGATGAAACTTTTAATAGGTAAGGTTTGATACATCGAGTAATAAAAACATTTACCAGAAAACATCAACAAACTTGTAAAGTACCTATATTTAGGGATTTCAGTAAATTAATATAAGGAAAACACTAACAAAAGTACTTTTTGAGGAAAATTTACAAATTTGTAACTTATATGCCCTATTTGTTATATTTTTTCTGAAATTATGCTGTATATACATACGTACGTACAAAAACTTTTATACATCATCAATGTTCAACCTAATAAACCTGCTTCTAACCGTAAATCCTAATGCATCTTAACCCATAGCCATTTTCTTTACTTGAATTATGTAATAATATTGGCAAAAAATATAACGTTAAACTTATAATAATGTTATTAATCTGGTAGCATTAGTCACAACATATATTTCTGCTTCTCTCGGTCTTTGGTATTATTTGTAGAATCGATCATTCATATAAAGAGGTGTTCTTAAAATTTTTAAATGAACAAGGGAACCTTTCAAGTGCAAAAGTCAGTTAAACAAAAAAATGTTCACATTTAAATTGTGATTTTTTTTTTTAAATAGGACACCAAGAAAATTATAACAATTTTTTTTTAATATAAGCTTGCCATCAGGTGGCATATATTAGTCTTAATGTTTTTTGCCAAGATTTCATCTGAAATGTTAATTTTTCTTTTATTTGCACAGGGGCTGCTGAAGTCGCTAACGCTTCAAAGTCTTGGAAGGACACCGAAATGGCTATTACATTGTGATTGAAGAGGGCAAAAGAAAGAACAGAGATTGTGTCAAAAAAGAGAGAATATTAGAAAATAATATAAACTAAGATAATTATAAAAAGACGAAGTGTGCAAAACGTTAAGAGAAGGTGAGATATACATTTATCTTACGTTTTATTGCACACTTGGCTTATTTCTTATAATATTCAATATGACTTAATGTATATATAACTATATTTTACTGTACTAGGTATTATAATATATAACTTTTAAATCCCATAAAAATTGTGTTTTTGACACTTGACACTTGAATTTGTAGAGTAAGAAGTTAATTTAAAAAAAATACAAATGCCATAACTTATTTTTCAATAGCACAATAGAAATAAAATGTTCTCATAAATTTGTCATTTGGTGTTGATAAATAAAAATACCAAGTATTAAAATCAATCTATTTGAATAATTTTTCTACATGGTAATTATATATTATAATTTTTTTATCTTTTTGGCTTTTCTAACCACATTTATTCCCTTCGAAATAGAATCCAATCACTGAATTCTATTTCGAAAGAAATGCATGTGGTTAGAAAACCCAAAAAGGAACATAAATACCCTCTGCTGTGAATACACCTTAAAAGTGGTGGAGGGGGAGGTACCTATATGTTTTGCATAGTATGTCCCAACAACGTTTTCAGGACGTCCTCTCTAGACCTACATTCGTCCCACATACGTCCTGGGTGGGACGTCCTCGGGACACCCCGTTTTGCTGACACGGAACGTCCCTCAAACGTCCTCGGTACGTCTTACGTCGGTAGAGTACGTCCTCGGGACGTTTTCATGTCCTGTGAGTACGTTCTTGGGACGTTTTCGGGACGTCCATGTGCTATTAGGGTAGGGTACTAATCGAAGTTTCGATGTTCAGCTAAAAATTCTACTTTACGAATATGAGTGGCACAATTTATATTTTTATGTTTTATGGGTGATTCAGCCGTAAAAAGGCAAGATTGTTAAAAAACAATTTGACATTGAAAGAAATGGTAAATACTTTTTTCTTTAGTTCTTGGGACGGCATCCTATTTTTTGAGTAAAAAAAAAATTGTTCTTGATATTTTTTCTAAAAAGTCAACCTTTTTCAGTAAAACTTGGTGAAAAAATCTTCAATGTTAAAATTTTGAGAATTTTTAACCCCAAAACAACGCACTTTCTGCAAAGATAAAACAAAAATATTCTTGGGAAAACTAAAAACATTTCACGATTATAGCACATGTAACTAGATTTTGGATTATTAAATAAAATTTATTACCGATGATATGACAGGTTAGGGTCCTGCTTCGGCTGGCTTTTACACAAAAAACACCGTTTCATTTTTGTGGATATAGATTTACACCATGTAAATACAAATCCCTATTTTGATAAACAATAAAATACATAAAACAACTTCACAATCTTAGAACACACAAGCGCTTATAATATTAATGTCTGGAATTGGAACTTGGAACCACTGATATAATGCCTATAGTGCACAATTTCTCCAATTAGATTGTGACCACTCATCTTCTATATTTAGTTGAACTGTCACATTCTCGCGTCGATGTTCCGCCCACTAAGACATGCGCACAATACCAAGTCCTCTTAAAGGATAGAGAGACAGGCTTTCCTTGGCGTCAAATTGGGAACGAAACTCATAGTATATAGTTAATAAGTATATGTATGGAACGCCGTTTTATTTTTAAATAAACATGGCTAGCTATGTATCATAAAATAGTTAGGTTTCAATTTCCATTATCAAATGAATGCAAGAGTTAAATATAATAGAAATAGGGTTTAATTTGCATTTTCAAAGTATCATACAATTCAACTTGAATTAAAATGAAATCCATTTCCATTATCTGAAAATTGTAATTCTTTATTCATTCTTATTATCAGATAATTTAAATTTGCAGTTTCCATTATCAGATAATTTAAATTGAATTTTCATTATCAGATAATTTAAATTGGCAGTTTCCATTATCAGATAATTTAAATTGAATTTCCATTATCAGATAATTTAAATTGGCAGTTTCCATTATCAGATAATTTAAATTCATTTTACATTATCTGATAATAATATACGCATTCTCATTATCTGATAATTTAAATTGCTGCCATCTATGAGCGAATAGCCAAAACATACCATTTTAACCCTGAATAATGCATAAAGTAGTCACTGAACTCTACATATATATAATGTATAGTTCAGTGATTGCACCCATCATATTGCAAAAGGCATAATAGAATGTTACTTGTTAGCAAATGAAATGAAATAATAGTTTTTTATTTTATTTTCATTGCAAAAATCTATAGATTTTAAATATTGACAATAATACATCTTATTCATTTTTCTAATGTCAAAAAAGTTAAAATCTTGTACAAAAAATTAAAAATAAAAATTTCTCATACACTTTCATTTTCAATATATTATTGTATCCTCTGTTGGAGTTAAAAAATAATAATTTTAACCTTTATTATATTTACTGCTGATAGGTATGTTATATAGTAGTTCCATCTATGGTAGAGTAGGGTAACTAACGCAAACCACACACTCAAACCTATTCATATTCTATTTCCATTATCAGATAATTTAAATGGGCTATTTCCATTATCAGATAATTTAAATTGAATTTTCGTTATCAGATAATTTAAATTGGCAATTTCCATTATCAGATAATTTAAATTGAATTTTCATTATCAGATAATTTAAATTGGCAATTTCCATTATCAGATAATTTAAATTGAATTTTCATTATCAGATAATTTAAATTGGCAATTTCCATTATCAGATAATTTAAATTGAATTTTCATTATCAGATAATTTAAATTGGCAATTTCCATTATCAGATAATTTAAATTGAATTTTCATTATCAGATAATTTAAATTGGCAATTTCCATTATCAGATAATTTAAATTGAATTTTTAAGCTTTAAATAACGAAAGCTTGAATATAAATTATCAAAGTAACATGGAAATTAAGTTTCATAAAAATAAACTGAATTTTAATTATCAAAGTGCTATGAGATTGAAGAATCATTAAAATTCAACAATTACACGCATATTTCAAACATATTAAAAAAGAAAAGTAAACCCTTATTTCATTTTATAACAAACATTGAACGTTGATACTCACAAAAATGGTGCGCCGTTTTACTTTTTATTATACATAGGTCGGTAAGTTTCATAAATATCGAAATTTTATGATACATAGCTAGCCATGTTATTTAAAAATAAAACGGCGTTCCATATATATGGTTAAATTATCCATATATATGGTTAAATTATATGGTTAAATTATATGGCGTCCGATTATTCATCGATGAGTTTTCATCACGTGCGTTCAGCAGTCAAACACTCATCGATTACTAATCGATGTGCTCTGCTGAATGCACCCTTTGTTTCAACCATAGGATAACTTTTATACTCCCTAAACCCCGCATTGATAAACCGGCCCTTGAAGCGGCTGAATATAGCAACACGATCCGCTTGTAGTGGTAGAATTCCGTGAAAATCTGAAATCCCGTATTTGGCGGACATTCTTTGGTATTTGGGGGTGTGCTGTGCTTGGTGGGTATTTTTACATTTTATTATTGGCAGCGCTTGTTGGACCTACTGGGCGCGACTGTCGATTATCAAATTTCATGACTGCCTGAATGTTTTTAATTTTAGGTTAATTACAGATATTTTCTCTTTCCGAGGCGGTTAAAATACATTACATATAATGTCGGAAAGTGCAGGAAATTGGTGTCTGATTGAAAGTGATCCTGGAGTGTTTACTGAATTAATTCGAGAATTTGGTAAGTTCTATTCAAATAAATCAAAAAGACATGTCTTTATAGTTTTCTCTATTAGGATGCAAGGGCGTACAAGTTGAAGAACTTTGGAGTTTAGATGGAGAGCAGTTCGAAAATTTAAAGTAAGCCCACTTTTATCATTTATTACCTGTAGAATTGTATCTATGGAAATCCTAACCTTTTTCTATGTTCCTATAGGCCAATACACGGGTTGATTTTTCTTTTCAAGTGGACCAAGGATGATGATCCTTCAGGATCCTTGGTGCAAGACAACAGGCTTGAGAAAATATTTTTTGCACGACAAGTTATAGAAAACGCTTGTGCTACACAAGCTATTCTCAGTATCCTTTTAAATTGTCGTCATTCAGATTTAAAACTTGGTCATACTCTCACCGAATTGAAAGAGTTCTGTCAAGGTTTCGATGCCAATATGAAAGGTCTAACTATAAGCAATTCTCCAGTTATCAGAACTGTTCATAACTCCTTTGCTAAGCAACAACTTTTTGAATTTGATCCATCACAGAGTAATAAGAGCGAGGATGTTTTTCATTTTGTCGGATATGTGCCAATTGATGGAAGACTATATGAATTGGATGGGCTGAAGCAAGGTCCAATAGATTTAGGGTCTATACCAGCAGATGGCGAGTGGACAGATGTTGTGAGACCCATTATTGAAAAGCGTATACAAAGGTAGGTAGTTTATCTGTATATTAATGTCTTTAATATGGTTCGGTAGGTGATCGCAAACTTCAAGAACTTCTTCGTCCTTGGTAACTTAGCTATTTACTCAACTTTTTATTTTGTTTCGGCTATTAATATTGACCATCCTTTTAGGTACAGCGAAGGAGAAATACATTTTAATCTCATGGCGATAGTAAGCGACCGGAAAATGTTATACGAGAGGCAAATCGAGGAAATTCAGAAGCAGATCGAAAGTACGGGAATGGAAACCGATTCTCAGCAATCCGAATTGACAAGATTACGCTTGCTAATTCAGGAAGAAGAGAACAAGACACGTCAATATCAAGTAGAAAATATAAGACGTAAACATAATTACTTACCGCTTATAGTGGAAATTCTTAAGATATTAGCAAAAGAGGGAAAGCTGATGCCTTTGTATGAACAAGCTAAGGAAAAAACACTGAAAAAGCAAAAATCTAAAGTACCAACTTAATTTGTAATTTTTATTAATAAATTTTTTTTTTACTTAGAAAGTTTCTAATTACATACAGTATAATACAAATAAAAATAAAATAAATACATTCCACTGACTATGTTCGAAAAAAGGTGGTTTCAAAAAAGTAACGCTGCGTTTCACAGAAACAAACAGTTCGCCATTAAAATGAGACATTTGGCATCACTTACATGTGCTAAATAATAAATATAAAAGTCTATATTAAATACCAATTTAAATCACTCATTCATTTTCATATTTCACGATATGGCCCCCTTTGTACACCAATTTCTCAAATTTATGTGCTGCAGATAGAGTACCATACTTCAAAACGTTATTTTCCAAGAAATCGACGCAATCTGTAACAATACATGAAACATTTTAATCACAATCTAGGAAAACTACAGTTTTGTATTTTAAAATCCCAACCTTTTCTTTCTTGTTTTTATCACTTTATTTTCAATGAATTAAAAATCGAGAGAGATCAGTCGTGGTTTTCATCTCTAGTAGGCGGATAAAACGTAAAATATTTCTCTGGATTATGTGAGATTATACAGTAGAATGAGGTGCCGCTGATTTTTTTGCTCTACTGCTAAGACCTTTTGGCCCTACTATAGTTTTAATTTTGAATAAATAGTGTGGCAGGGTAAACATGGACCAAATGCCCCTCGGGAAATTAGACTGATATTTTTACCTTGATATCACATTACTAAGGGGAACCATGTTGCCCCCTTTGATTTTTAAAATAAATAAATTAATTGAATTTTGAAAAAAAAATTTTTTCTCTCTAATGTAGTAACCAATGCTTGTGATTTCTATAGATGTGGTAGATATACCAGAGAGGTATTAAGCAAAAAATTATTGAGAGTAAGTAATGTACTAAAATATTCGAATTAAAAATTTTAGAATACAAAAAAGTTCGTATATATTGAGAGACACTTATCACCTTATTTTTTCTTTAAATGCCCACTACTAGAGTTGGGTACAATTTAAGCTGACTTGTGTCTTGGCCGCTAAAACGTCTGAACTAAGATTTTATTTGATGCATAAGAAATGCCAGATATCATAAAATGTTAAGATTATTAATTTAGTAACTTCGTCATTTTAGTGGAATTCTGATTATACAGTGTCCGCCATAAAGTTGGCTACATATGGAAAAAAATTGTACTATTGACATTTCTAAAAACTCTTATTGGGGGTACGTTTATGCACATTTATTTCAATCACCCATTTTACAAAAAATTTTTTTTATTTAAAATTAAAAAAGAAAAATTTTTTTTAAATAGGAAAAAAAAAATCCATTATCTATTCCCTTTAAACGGTCCATCCTGTATATTTTCCAGTGAAAGTCTAATCATTTCTTCGGTGACAGTGGCGTCAGCTACCTACCAAATTTGACTGTTTTCCGTCAAGTAATTTTTTAGTTAATGCATGCAGACTGACGGAATTGAAAAACCTATATTTTCGTAATCTACATGATCTGAAACGTGAAAATCCGAAAAAATCTCGGAGGGTGATTTTTTCTCCAATACAGTACTTCCCTTCAATAAGCAAAAGTAAAAAGAAACGAACCCCAAATATAGTATTTTTTAGAAATCTCAATAATACAAATTTTTCCCATATGTAGCTAACTTTATGACAGACACTATAGGTATATAGGTTCGGGCACAAATGAAACTGATAACAAAAAATGAATCGCCCAATTCAGTCAATAAGTCAATGAGTGATCAGAAAAAGAAAACAAAGACTAATATTGCTACAGCCCAGTAAGAAACGTGGGAAGGTATGGGCATTACTTGCCAGAAAAAGATAGGATCGTAGTATTATTAGGGGAAACGATGTTAGTAAAAATAAAATATTTCATACAATAACAAAAAACATCTGAAATCTGTATGAAAATAACGAAAATAAATTATTTTTCTTTTAGCGGTAATAAATAAAAATTCTGGTTGAGAAAATGGATATTAAAAAAGTTTACAATAATTTTAAAACAGATAAATTAAAACTTCTGAAAGAACAACGCATTGACACGTTTCCATAAACACCAAAACATTTGAACACTACACTTGAACAATTTACGACACGTTTTCATAAACAATACAATACTATGTTTTAAAAATGAATTATTTGTTTGCTTATAACTGTATTGAAACATTCTTTATAGGATTTTGCAAACAGCAGAAAAAATAACTATCTATAACTAAAAGAAAAACTTTGTGTAGAAATATTAATGAAATCTTTGCATTCTTTCGCTAACCTGAATTCTGGTTATGCTAGCAAATTGAAATCCTAAAATGAATTTGTCTAATTTCTTATTTGACAATTCTCATTCTAACACTAGCATCCACACAGTCCCCTACGGCCATGCAGATTAAACTAGTATCCACATAACCCCTTACGATTATGAAGATTCAGTTAAAAATGAGAACAAAGACCTAAAATGAATTTATTTATCTACCTTGTCTTAAAAAATTGTTCATTCCAATGGATTACATTTTCATGAAATCTATCATTCTGTTTCCTGGAAATGCTTAGCCTTTGAAACGTTTTTCGCCCTTATTCTGGAGCTCATCAGAAAGACATAAAGCCATTCATAAAGATGTTTCATGCAAAACCAAGGCAATTTCTATGAATAAGTGTGAAATGATTATATTTGACATTGACTGATAAAAACAACCTCACCTATCTATTAGCTAACTAGTATTGGAGCCTATATACTCTATGTATGTTTTAAAAATGAATTATTATTTGTTTGCTTATAACTGTATTGAAACATTCTTTATAGGATTTTGCAAACAGCAGAAAAAATAACTATCTATAACTAAAAGAAAAACTTTGTGTAGAAATATTAATGAAATCTTTGCATTCTTTCGATAACCTGAATTCTGGTTATGCTAGCAAATTGAAATCCTAAAATGAATTTGTCTAATTTCTTATTTGACAATTCTCATTCTAACACTAGCATCCACACAGTCCCCTACGGCCATGCAGATTAAACTAGTATCCACATAACCCCTTACGATTATGAAGATTCAGTTAAAAATGAGAACAAAGACCTAAAATGAATTTATTTATCTACCTTGTCTTAAAAAATTGTTCATTCCAATGGATTACATTTTCATGAAATCTATCATTCTATCTTAAGACAAGGTAGATAAATAAATTCATTTTAGGTCTTTGTTCTCATTTTTAACTGAATCTTCATAATCGTAAGGGGTTATGTGGATACTAGTTTAATCTGCATGGCCGTAGGGGACTGTGTGGATGCTAGTGTTAGAATGAGAATTGTCAAATAAGAAATTAGACAAATTCATTTTAGGATTTCAATTTGCTAGCATAACCAGAATTCAGGTTATCGAAAGAATGCAAAGATTTCATTAATATTTCTACACAAAGTTTTTCTTTTAGTTATAGATAGTTATTTTTTCTGCTGTTTGCAAAATCCTATAAAGAATGTTTCAATACAGTTATAAGCAAACAAATAATAATTCATTTTTAAAACATACATAGAGTATTTAGGCTCCAATACTAGTTAGCTAATAGATAGGTGAGGTTGTTTTTATCAGTCAATGTCAAATATAATCATTTCACACTTATTCATAGAAATTGCCTTGGTTTTGCATGAAACATCTTTATGAATGGCTTTATGTCTTTCTGATGAGCTCCAGAATAAGGGCGAAAAACGTTTCAAAGGCTAAGTATTTCCAGGAAACAGAATGATAGATTTCATGAAAATGTAATCCATTGGAATGAACAATTTTTTAAGACAAGGTAGATAAATAAATTCATTTTAGGTCTTTGTTCTCATTTTTAACTGAATCTTCATAATCGTAAGGGGTTATGTGGATACTAGTTTAATCTGCATGGCCGTAGGGGACTGTGTGGATGCTAGTGTTAGAATGAGAATTGTCAAATAAGAAATTAGACAAATTCATTTTAGGATTTCAATTTGCTAGCATAACCAGAATTCAGGTTATCGAAAGAATGCAAAGATTTCATTAATATTTCTACACAAAGTTTTTCTTTTAGTTATAGATAGTTATTTTTTCTGCTGTTTGCAAAATCCTATAAAGAATGTTTCAATAATACAATACTACACTTGAACAATTTATCTACTCGATGCACGTTTCACCATTCCTGTATTAATAGTAAAAAGTAAGAAAGTCGATTTTATTAGAGCTAAACACGCGCTAGTAGTAATAAAAGACACATTTTTGGGGAAAATAAAGCTTTAAGAAAACTCACGGCACGGTTTAATAAAATAAAAATTTTAGAAGGAAAATGATTAACTTTTAATAGAGCTTAATCAAATAAACAAAAGTACATTCTAAAACGTGTAATATGTACGTAATAGAAAATTGTAAGACTTAGTGGTTTGACATTGTTCGTTTGATGGATGAATATCCACTATTTACCACTAAAAATAACTTAAATATTTCATTTCAAAATAATGGTAGCTTTCATCTGCATACCACTAGATATGGATCTTCGTTAACAATTAACGTGCATATATAATTTGTCTCTATGAAAGATCACCTTATTTCTCAGGCATTAAAATTTATAACAAATTACCTACACATGTATTAAATGCTAGGAATTTTAATTCTTTTAAATCGTTACTAAAACAATATCTAATTCAAAATTGTGTTTATAGCCTTAATGAGTTTGTTTAAATGTCTATTGTTTATGATGTTATATATCTATTGTTTGTGTTTTACTATTAATTATTGTGCATTTACATGTAATTTTACCTTTTCTTTTGACTTTCACATCTGCTCCTATGTATCAGCATACGTGACAAATAGTTATTATTATTATTATTATTATTAATGTGATGTCAAAGTAAAAATATCAGATTAATTTGCCAAGGGGCATCTGGTCCATGCTTACCCAGCTCTACTCTTTGTTTTGATTTGAGCAAGTCCGGTATTTGGATGGTTGACCAACGTACTGTTGTAGGCCAGAATTTTTTGTTGAGATTTCTTAGACCTTTCGCTGTCAAAGTACGCACAATTGATTACTGTTTCGATCACGAAACTCAAATTACAAACAAAAAGTCATTTACCATTTTTTTAAACTTCAGGCTAAGACGATCTGCACTTATAATAAGCAGACGTAATATTATTTAACGCCGGCACGATCTCACTTTCGATTTTTTCTATATTGTTTAAAACGACAAAAAAGCAATTAAAACGAAAAAAAAAGCTTGTTTTTTTTGGAATAGAAGCCATATTTACACCTAAAACAACTGGCCTAAATGACAATAACAAATAATACCTTTAAGGTTTTTACGCAGCGACTCAGGAACGTGGTAATTTACTATATGCTTAAACATCATATATATTTTTTCAGGGGTGAAGCCATTATAGTCTTGGGCGATTTCTTTCCAGTTTACCAATTTCCAGTCCGTTTCCATCCTCGCATGTAAACTGCAAAAAAAAATAACCTTTAGCAATACCATTTAATGCTTGTGTAAGTGAAGCAAATTAGCCTGATACTTTTAAAATTGCGAAAGTTTCGATTATACTAACTATCGCCCCATATCCATCATCCCCATTATTTCCAAGATTTTTGAAATAATATTAAAAATGCGGCTTGTGCATTTTCTCGAATCTAATAATGTACTAAACTGTTGTAAGTTTGAATTCAGAAGTAAATGTAACACATTCCAAGCAGTTTTCAAGGTAGTCGGTGACATAGTCAGTGGTCTTGAGAGTGGCGAACTAGTATCAATTACATTATGTGACCTTTCAAGGGCTTTTGACTGTGTTTCGCACGATATTTTGTTAAACAAGTTATACTGTTATGGAGTTAAGGGTTTATCTCAAACATTCTCCAGATCATATTTATCGAATAGAAAACAAACCGTATGTATAAAAAATAATTTTTACGATTATAGGTCAGTCATACACGGAGCACCCCAAGGTTCAGTTTTGGGACCCCTGTTGTTTATTATATATGTCAATGACTTATTCCATAACATGATCCCTAATGCCTGTGTTGCATTTGCTGATGATACAACCATAATAAATTCTTCCACTAAGAAAAGTTATTTAGAATGCAATTTTAGAACATGTTAAAAATGAACTAAAGGCACATCTCTTAAAATATTTAAATGTTCGTCAGAAAACCTTTCAAGAAGCTTTAAATAAGTGTGCTGATTTAACCTTCTCTCAATGAAATAAGGTCCAATAACTCCAACGTGTTAAGAAACGGCACACCACACATTCACTTTTTTATAATATTGTCTTTTACAATGAATTCTAAAATTTGGATTTTCAGAAGTCCAAAACCGACAATTCCGAGATGAAACAACACCATTGGTTGTGAATGTGAATTCATCTGAGAAAATTATGAAATAATGAAAAAATCTCTCTACCATGATTTTTTCTCCAATGGTCAAACAAAAATCCAACCCACGGCCGTCATCTCCCTCTTCAAGCGTATGTTTATAATTTGCTTAATATGCCCTAATTTTCTTTGCCTTGTAAATTCTTTGGAATTCAGACTTGCTAATATTAATAAGAGCTGAGACCTCTCTCTTAGTGGCATCCTAGGATTTTCTATAATAAAGGCATGAGCTATAATAGCCCCAACATTGTCTTCATCATATGCTTTTATTGTTCTTTTCATGTTAAGAACACTACCAGTAGCCAGACACTTTTTAGTTATTGTCATAGACTGAGTACGTGCCAAAGCAGTGTTTGGAAATTTCAAATTAAATTGGCTACCACTTCTCTTAGCGAGTTTTCACCGCCAATATCGTAGCATTTCACAATATAAATTTTTTCACGCACTGTGAGTACCATTTTCACTTAATTTTTTATGCTTGGTTCGTTAATTTGAAACAGAAATTAAGGATAATATTGACTACGTTTGATAGATATGTCAATAATAAATGATAAATGTGTATCCACTGCTTTTTCCATAGCCTACTTTTAGCTTTTACATAACTTACAAAAAATAATTTTTCTACTCCCTACATAGAAAACACTATTTTGTTCCCTCATTTCAGGGAGCAAAGTAATACTTTTTCTCCCTCGGAGGAGGAAAATACTTTGCTTCCCTAGGGAGGAAAATACTTTGGCTCCCTCTGGAAGCAAACAAGTAAAGCTACTAACTTAGGAAACTTAATGTCGATAATGTCTTTAATTTGGAGTGTAGATCGGAACATGCTGTATTTGCTCCATAATGTTGAAGGCTTCAAATCGGCGCATTTTTTTGGAAAAGTAAAATAGGACCACTTCTTTACATATTTTTCTTATTTGCTTAGTCTCCATCCAACATTTAAATAGCTAGTACTCTTTTTCAGACATGAATGATCTCATGCTAAAAAGTGCCGACACTGTTTCACAAGCCAAACAATGGTTTACATCTAACAATTTGAAACTCAATGAAGAAAAGACTCAAAACCTAGTCTTTTCTACCAGTCATAATATAACTAAGGGAAATAGCGCAAAACTGCTTGGTGTCACTATTGACGACAGACTAAATTGGTCGTCCCACGTCGCACAACTAAGTCAGAAAATATCGAGATCGGTATTTGTTCTACGTAATCTAACAAGAACGTTATCAACGGAGACTCTAAAAATGAGCTATTTTGAGCTATTCCAGTCACACATTAGTTATGGTACATTGCTGTGGGGTAATTCTTCTTACGCAGATAAAATTTTCCGGCTACAAAAACAAGCGCAGTCAGAATAGTGGCAGGTGCTGGCTTCAGCGACCACTGCAAGCCTATTTTCAAATATATTAAAATAATGCCTTTTCCGTCTTTGTATATTTATGACACGTTATTAGAAATTTATAAAAATAAGATTCAATTTGCAACAAATGCTGAAGTTCATACGTATGATACTAGAAATAGAAATGATTTTAGAACACCACACTTTCGACTTTCGAAAACAACAAAAAATTCTTTGAATTTTAAATTGTTCAAGTATCTACCGAACTATTTAAAATTCATGCCTAATCCAAATACATTTAAGAGGATAATCAAAAAGCATTTGCTTATACATTGTTTTTATTCAGTTGAGGAATATATGCGAACCCCCTTTGAAATTATATCCCCTATTATGTAATTATATACTGAAAAATGCTTACTGTCATCACACTTTTATAAATTGATAATTGTTTGAGTTTTTACAAATTGTTTGTAAATTGTTCTTGTTGTTACTTACTTTTGTACGTGTCTTTTCATATTTCAATGTGTATACAACTACATACCTTCGCAGTATGCATTCGATAACTCTATATTGTTATACTTATTATACTGTTTTTCTTTGACTTGCCAAAAATGTTATATTATTATGTAATTTGGTTAAATAAAAATATCAAGTATGTCTTATTTTACTTACGTATGTATGATTTCTTCCCTGATTTTCATTAATCTCTTAGCATCAACATCCTTCGCGAACAGCCTCGGATAAATCGTGACATTCCAACCCCGTTGCAATTTCTTAACAGGAATGTTATCCATTTTCTTTGATAATTTCTTCCACTCCGTGTCTGTGAATTTCCTATCCTTTAACTGCTTCACTTTATTACATTTCGTAACTTCTTTTATGCATGATACGAACTTATCAACCATTTCTGGTGTCCACTGGACTACTGTGTGATTTTTAACACGAGTCAGCAGGAAGTATCTTTTTACGATGGATGTTTTCGTTCGATTAAGAAGTTTTGCCAGTTTACTGAAGGGTTGCTGCGACGTTCCACTACTGCGGTAACTCACGATTATTTCATCTTCCTCTGCAGTGAACCTATTTGTAAAATAAATTGTTATGTTCAATAAAATCGTATATACAGAGTATTCTTGGAAGAGGTACCACATTCTTGTAAACTTTCTTATCGTTGGTTTTGTGACAAAAGATTATTCTTTATAAAAAGTTTTGGTTATCCTGGGAAGCCACGAGCAAGACTCAGATCTGAGATTCGCAATTTACGTTATTCAAGAAAGTCATGAAACTTGCTGCAAATTTAATTCAGATGTCAATAAATATTCTGATAAAATTGGAACTCCATTTAAAGTTCCATTTCCGAGAATCATTCGCTCAAAGTTTAGAGTTTTTATTGACATTTAACATTGCGCTTATGGACGCCATGCGAAATAAATTGATGTCGTGACACTATTTTCCTTCTTATGACTGATCCTTATTTAAGAATGATCTCAAAAACGAGGCAAAGCATAAATATCGAGATGATTCATCATAAAATAACGTGCAATGGAAGCTACTCGAAAATTATTGAAATTGTTGAAATTATTGAATGGAGGACATAAGTAGAAGATTTACAAATTTTTATTCTGATTTTATTCATTGTAAATATAATATTATATTTTTTCTATTAATTTATTAAAAGAAGTAAAAATATACTGACATTAGTGAGTGGTCGTTCAGCTGGTGTTGCTAAATCTTTCCCAACTCTCTCTCTTTCTGTCTCTTGCGTATCAAATTTATCGATTCGCTAACAGATGTTGCACCTCTTGCGATATAACTACCTTAAGTGCATTTTTCTTTAAAACTACATCTAACATAATACTGTGAAAATGCAAGGAGTGCTTAAATACGGGGTAGTAAATGAAAGGTCAATAATAAAGGCACTTTTCTTAATAAAAATTTTACATTTTTGAACACCCTGTATATTTTATCACAAATGACCCCTGCTCGTGGTTTCTCAGCATAGGCAAAACTTTTTATAAAAAACAATATTTTTTTTGAAAATTCAACGATAAGAAAGTTTATAGGAGTGCGGTACCCCTTCTGGGGAGACACTGTATATATCTCATTGTGTTTATATGGCTATTTGGGGGGAGTGGAAGAACTCATACCTTTTATGTAACATTCTTGTATGTTATTTAATAAACGATTTTATTATTATTATTATAATATATACAAAAAGATATACCTTCCAGATTTTAATCTAGGGTTCTCAAGTAGACTTTTGAATCTAGCATGCACTCTGTGTAACAGACGATTATCCAAACCACGGGCTAACCAGCGTAAAAAATTTACTTTATATTCTGATCTCGTTCTCCGAGGAAAATTTATAAATAGTGAAGGATTCACTGTCAGATTGTGTTCCTGAAAATAAATCATCATTACTAGAAAATTATATCACATAATCACTACATGATCCATTTTTAACTACTGGTCCAGTCATTCAAATCAAATCAAAAACATATTTATTAAAAATTAATAACAATCTGTCCCACCCGAACACCCATGTCGGGAGCCAGCCGAACATCTACAGCGATAAATGCCAAAGAACTTGTAAAGCTGGAGACGGAGTGAGGTCAGGTAGGATTACAAAAAATTATTAACCAATACCAACTCTTTTTACAAAAAGTAAATTACAAGGCAAGTAAAATTTAAGGCTTATCTAACTATGTAAATTTAAAATAGTTTGTAAGTCATTGAAGCATTTTACCTCGAACTCCGGTTAGGACAGATCGATATTCATAAAATACACTGCATTCGATTCGTAATTGATAGTATTGCAAAGTCTGCATGGTCCGAAGGTGTGCGTTTACCCTGAGAGTGGATGCCACCCCTTCTCGGGGGTGGAAATTAATAAACTGAAAATAACCGCAGAAATCGATAGCAGGATGAATTCTAAGCAAAAGATGTTCTATGAAGTTTGATCAATAAATCAATACTTCTCAAGTTATTTGCCAATTGAAAATGTTGATTTTTTCATCTAAAAAATTCACGTTTTAGAGCGATTTTCCACGAATAACTCGAACACCTTCTGTTTCATCAAAAAAATCATCAGTAGCAAAAATGAAGCTAATAAAATAATAATGGACTGTTTTCTTTTTATTTCTGTAGATGCAATATGAACCAGTTATGGCTTGTTGAAGGTGACTGTTTGTTTGCCGAAAACTTAATTCAAACCTTTCAACTTTAAATAACGGAAAAACGACGAATTCTTAGAGAAAAACTTGTCAGACCTTTTTTAAAACACTTGAAAAGCCCTTTAAAATGAGCCTCAATAAAAGTCGTTAGCATAAAAACTTGATGATGATGATGATGATGATGAAAATAAAATGGTTGTCTCGTTTTTTCGGAGAAAAAATCAATGGCTTAACTTTCTTAATTTTTAAGATATATATTTTAAAATCAGGGTTGGCAGTTTTAAAACGAAATGTTTCAAACAAATGTTTTTTAAGTGTTTAAAACACACTAACCTGTTTTAAACACATTTGTTTTAAACACGTTTAAAACAATTGTTTTAAACATGATTTTTTTCAATGCGTTTTTTCAGTGTGTTTGATGGATAATTTTTGGAACATCGTTGTAATAATAATAATAATAATAATATAACTTTATTTCCTTTAGACCTGCTTAGTACAAGTATTGGACAAGTCAAATGGTGTCTATTATTAAATTTAAGTAAGGATGTAAAATAGTAGGTGGATACCTACTATTTATGTCTGAATAATAATACCTAGTGGTTATGATAATACATAAATGTAAGAATATTTACATAGTCAAGTCAGTTATATAATATAATGTCACGAAGAAAAAGGGCTAGGGCCTTATCTATGGGCCCTACGCCCTACGTGACTGAGGGTTTTCTGGAGAGTGTGTGTTAAAAAGGGCAAGCTTGTGAATTTACATGGTTTTATTAAAACTCTCGTTTACGGGATAACAACGAAACAACAGATACAAGTAATCAACAACACAAAAATAGATAGAACACATACAAATTTAAACAATCTTACCAATATACATAGTGGGGAGGAAAAGGTGTCACTTTCACTTAACTTAACTTGTGATCTCCAGGGGGGAGATCCGTAAAACTGCCTGAAGGGCGTGGGCCCCACATCCTAAGATGAGGGCCCAAAACTAAGACTCACTGTCAACCTTAAGACGTCGAAACTCAATTAATTAAAAGAACCAAGAGCTAAGAGCCTCGTTTGTTTTGATTGTTCGATTTATATACTTGTTTATTTAGGTAACGGTCAATGTTATGTTTATATATATTTGTGTTTTATTATTAAACAATTCTACTAATTGGCATTGAAATTATTTAATTGTTTTTTATTTAATGTGGACTAGGGTCGAATATATTTAATTTATACAAACATTTGCGACTTTCCCGGATTTGGCTGTTTCCTGCGTGACATATTTCCCTCCCGTCCAAAAGCTGGCCCTCCAGCTTAGATTAGCCCTTCATATAGGGAGAAAACAACAAAGAGGATTTTATTTATTCTAATATCACAGTTCAACAGGGGTAGCATCAACAAAGTCTCGTTATAGGTAATTTACTAATGCAACACCAAAAAAGAAGAGGAATAATGAGAACTTTGTCGATGCCTACCCTGCCGAAATATTAAAAAAATGTTACATCAATTTTAAAAGAATGTTTGGCATGTTCACCACTCGGTTTTTGATCAAGTTTGTTGGCACACCCGGTTCAAATTCATAGTTCGGCACTATCACTACAGTTCGTTCACGCAGTTCTTCCAGGACTGTGGGGGCATTGTACTTGTCACCTATTGTTCGTTTGTCTCATTTTGTGAGATAACGGTTTCAAGTGCCCGGAGGTGTGGTCGAGTTACATCATGGTAGTTTTTGTTGGTCCCTGGATGGTTATACAGCATCTCCTGTGTGCCAAGGGTCGGGCGTTGACGATACCGGCCGCCTTGGGACTGTCGGCCAGCCTGTTGTTTTTGCCATTCGAGTAGCCAATGTTTTTGTTCCCTCCGAAATGCCTGTGTTGATGGCATTTTATATGACCAAAAATGCTTGGAGGCATCGCTTGGCCTGGGTGCGGCGGACGTTGGCGTGGAAGGCTTCTGTAGTATTACCTGCCCTTGAATTTGCAGATGGTTCTGGACAAGTTGAAGGTCTTGCCCTTAGCACGACTTGGAGGATGCTGTATATGATGTGTGGATTATACTTATGAATGTAACTCCCCGATTGGTTGACTGTATTTCCATGTCGGGTGCCATCCCTCTGGAACGGTGCGCCACTGCCAACTGCTGGGAGACGTCCGGTAGTGCCGACAAGTGTCCTATCTGAGTGTGCCATATATCCTCGTGAAAACATGCAAGAAAAAACAATTAATACATAAATGAGTACCTATAATTCATTAAACACGTTTATTAAAGATGATTAAATAATTGTTGTCTTAGCTTTTAATTATAATTATATTTCCTATCTATAGGGTCAGCGACATTATTTACGTTTGATATGAAAGAATTCGCTGATGCTACACTTCTATTCTTTTAGCTGAACTTGGCCTGGACAAAATTGCTGAGTTTTACTAACATTACATTTCTATATTGTACCAGCATAAGTTAGTGGGTGTTTTATTTAAAAATAAAGTTGAACTTGACACTCAGTAAACTACGACACAAACAAACTTTAGGTGTGTTCACCTATTATTGCAAGTTCCAGTAACTAATATGCTATAAAATGAAAATATTTAATTATTGGATAGACAAAAAGAAAAAAGTTATTTTTTACAAGTGATTATGCTTGTAAGGGGAAAGTATTTTAAAATATTAGTGAATTGTTTAACTTCTTTAGTTTTTACCTAAGTAAAAACGGTACCCATTTTTTTTTTGTGTGTATCATTTCCTAACAATTTTAACTTTCAACATCACACTATTAATCTGTACTCTGCTTTAGGAAGGACATAGTTAATTAAACTTTCATTTATTTCTACTTTAGATAGAAAATAGTTATACGTTTACTTGTTTAGCTTTAGCACGGACATTCTTAAACACTTGTTTTTAAACTTTATTGCACGAAGATGACGTTGAGTTCCCGTTAATGAACCTTCTTCCACGCCTTCCTTGTCATGAAATATTTTACCCGCAAACTATCAGCAATGTACCCCCTTATATACCTCAATTATCATTATTCACAATTATCTCCCTTGGGGTTGTACATCTTTATTTGCAACAATGGTACTACATGTACCTTATTTGACGAGGCCGACGTTCAGTTTCTTGTGAACCTTCTTCCACGTGACCCTCATCTTAAAACCTCTTGCCCGTAACATCATAGGCAAAATAATTCCTTATACATCTCAATAAAATAATCATCAACTCTTTATATTCATCTTGCACATCTTTGTGTGCGAACACCATAACACGTATATTTCATTTGACAAGGCTGACGTTCAGTTCTTTTTGAACTATTTTCAACGTCGTCTTCGACTTGAAACATCTAGTTTCGTAATCAAAAACATCATAATCTACCATTATTACATAAAAAACAAATTGTCCCTAACTATTTTTATTGACTTCCTAACTTACTGTGAGAATTTGTGATACACACTGCTCAAAAATTAAAAAAAAAATCTTGGTACCCTTGTTTACTAATTCATAAAAAAACTTGGTCATTCTACAGTTAACACTTTAAGTTCTTGACTAGATTAATTATTTGAATAAATGAATTGCTGTGTCTCATTTATTTTTAAAAAATTTTAAAATTAAGCTGCCATTTATGCTGTATCGTTGTCCACAAGGCAGTTCGGGCTAATTAATCGATGTTGCGCACCATCGCAATTTTTGCCCAAATCACCTAGTAGACACCGAGGACAGTCAGCTTGATGACTTTACCAAAAAGAGGGAGAGAGACGACAACAAAAAAATACAATCTAGCAAGCAGCAACCAATTATTTGCTTATGACCTAATTATTTTTCCCCGGTATCTTCCTGACTAAAAACTTCTAAAATTTTTTACTTCAAATAACTTATAATCACGAAAAATTTAAATGACTTTTGTTTGTAACGTTTTACTCTAGAAAGCTACCAACCATAAGTACGTTCAATACTTCAAACCTAACCAATTGAAATATTTGACTAATCTCTATCATTTAGTCGTCTACTAATGTAATAATTAAACTTCTAACTAAGTAATTTGTATTACTTTATAAACACCTATAAATTAAAACTTAAATTATTTACCCATGTTTTCCCTTACTTTACTTTGATTATATAAACTATATTCAGTGTATGAACACCTATAAATACACCCATTTATCTATGAAATGTATGGTTATTTACTCATTTTATTCCTAACTTAACTTGACTTTTTAAATGGTTTTCAATGTCATGTGCATCTACGGCCTCATTTACATCGACATGGTATTGCCAACCAAATTTGAAAGTTAAATTTCACGTCGATTTTTTTTGGAATAAATAAATTACGGTAAAAAAGAATATGTCTTATTTTGTTTCCGCACTATTTTACTATATTTCTATACTTAAGTAAAAGGACGCGAAGTACACAATGTAAATGAGCTCAATGATGACCACATGACTTTTTCATCCCTTAAAAAAACAACAAATGCAGATCGTCTTCTTGGCAATTTACTAAGACAATTGCATTTGCCTAATACAAACCTCTCTTTACCTACCTGGTAGAGAGCACCCTCTCCCACACTAATGTATATTGTATCTAATAAGATCGTACTTTGACATAAGACAACTAATTGATTCCGTATTACTGATAACTTTTTTGAAAAGGAAACCTAATACGAAAAATGTATGAAAAATTAATTTGCCCTTAAATACTAGAAAATACCATAAATAGATTTGTTGATGTTAACTTTTATTTTTCAAAAAGATAATCAACTTCAGAAGGCGTAAGATGTAGTTTTGCCTACATTATGCTTAAATATTCTGATAGAAATTTTAATATGAAAATAAGTAACACACTAACTTTCTCCAGAACAAAAAACCAAGATTACAAGGGTTTCTGTCTTAACCATTGGCATTACGAGAAAAGAATTTGAAACATATGTTTAATAGTACACTTACAAATTTTATGTCGGGGTTAAAAAGAAGAAAAAAAATACTTGCACTCAGACAAAAAGATAATAAAGGGGCAGTGAGGAAATCCTTTCAGAATATTTATCTGCCTGAGAGGAAAATATTAATTTTCTGCAAGCTAGAGACGAATTTAAACATTAAAATAGCCATTTTTAAAATTTTTAGAAACATTACATAAGCATTCTCACCAAAATTGAATGTCTTCGATTTTGATTTACGAATTATGTACATAAAGTTAAAATAGGATGGCAATATAAAATTAAAAGAATGGGATGATTATAAAAAATCATTTCTAAGAAAAAAACTTGGGGTGACGTATACGAAATTAAAAATAATGAGAGCAAAAAAACTTGTGATAGCTAAATAGGAGTGGTTACGAAGAACCAACCCCTTGGGACGAAAACTCGGCTTATCCACCATATGTCATATACATATAGCACATGGTGGGCTTTAAGAGGAGGAGTGATTATGAAGAATCACCCCTGGGAATGAAGCTAGGCGACCTCCACCATGTGTCACGAAGAAAAAGGCTCTCCACCATGTGTCACGCTGAAAGAGGGCTAGGGCCTTAGCCATGGGTCCTACGCCCTACGTGACTTTGGGTTTTCTGGAGAAGTGTGTGTTAATAAGGGGCAACTCTAAGAATTTACATGGTTTTATTACAAAACTCATTTAGGGGAAAACAAACAAACAACAGATACAAATAATCAACAATACAGAAATAGATAGAACACATAAAAATTTAAACAATCTTACCAATATACATAGTGGGGAGGAAAAGGTGTCACTTTCACTTAACTTAACTTGTGATCTCCAGGGTGGAGATCACTACAACTGCCTGAAGGGCCTGGGCCCCACATCCTAAGATGAGGGCCCCAAACTACAACTGTCGTCGACACTAAAACGTCGAAACTCAATTAATTCAAAAGAACCGAGAGCCAAGAGCCTCGTTTGTTTTTATCGTTCGATTTATATACTTGTTTATTTAGGTAACGGTCAATGTTATGTTTATATATATTTGTGTTTTATTATTAAACAATTCTACTAATTGGCATTGAAATTATTTAATTGTTTTTTATTTAATGTGGACTAGGGTCGAATATATTTAATTTATACAAACATTTGCGACTTTCCCGGATTTGGCTGTTTCCTGCGTGACAATAATATATGTCAAATAAACTCTTATAACAATTAAAATATACACATAACAATTAAAATATACACATAACAATCCACTGTTCAATTCTAAACATTATCACAGAAATCGTAAAATTCATTTTGTGAGTAAAAACATTGGTTTATAAGGAATTGTCTAACAGAGCATTTAAAAGAATCTAAGCTATTTATATCTTTAAATTTCTGAGGCAAGCAATTGTATAATTTAACTGATGTGATAAAGGGTCCTTTATTTACTTGTGTTAATCTATGTGCTGGGACATAAAGATTATTTGCACTTCGAGTGGTATACTTGTTGACTTCATTACATTTTGGCAATTTATTTATATTTTTCCTGACAAAGTACACCGACTGTAAAATATACATACTGAAAATGGTGAGTATACCATGCTGCCTAAAATAAGGTCTACATGATGTGGTGTAATCAAGCTTAAACATACATCGAATAATTCTCTTCTGCATAGTAAAGACTTTTTGCATTCCTGAACAATTACCCCAGCAGAGTAGTCCATAAGAAAGTACCGAATTTATGCAACCATAATAATATGTTTTCAGTGTGTTTATGTTAACTGAATCTCTAATTTGTAAAATTGCGAAATTTTTACTAGCTAAATTTTTTATTATACATTCCGTATGTTTTTGCCAAGAAAGATTTTTTTCCATCTGGATGCCTAAAAACTTTACACAATCATTTTGGCAAATAGAATTGCCAGTGGATTTGACTAGTATGCTTAAGTCTGTTTTTACACCAAGTGGTGTGAAGAATAGGAGATCAGTTTTTTGTTGGTTTAGTACCAGTCCATTCCTATTACACCAATTAGATATTTCTTCCACACATTTCGGGGCATTTCTGCTGAGGGCATCAATAGTTTTGGCAGAAATGACAGCAGAGGTGTCATCGGCAAAAAGAGTTATAAAACTACTATTATCTATATTATCAACGATATCATTAATAAATAGTATGAATAGTAGAGGACCTAGTACACTTCCTTGCGGTACTCCAGTCAGTACATTTACATTTTCTGAAAAGCATATTACACCATTTTGTACAATTTTCACAGTTTGCTTTCTCTCCTCTAAGTAGGAATTTATCCAGTTCAGTGCCAAATCACGAATACCATATAGTTCAAGTTTCTTCAATAATAGTTTGTGATTTATACAATCAAAGGCTTTTGAGAGATCAAAATATATACCGACTGATTTTAAATTACTATTAAAGTTGTTGAGTATATTTTCATAGAAGGAGAGAATAGCATCCTGGGTTGACCGGTTCTTACAAAAGCCATACTGCCTTTTTGTTAAAAGCCCATACTTATCAAGAAAACACGTTAATCTAATTTGAAACGCCTTTTCAAATATTTTAGAGAAAACTGACAAAAGGGCTATTGGCCTATAGTTATTTATATTATTTGGATCTTTATTTTTGTAAACAGGTATTACTAGGGCAGTTTTTAATTGGTCTGGAAATACTCCATTTTCGAATGAAACATTAATCAGGTATGTCAAAATAGTGAGGAGGTAGTTTGAGACATTTTTTATTAGGCAGCATGGTACTTCATCCTTGCCTGATCACTTTTTATTACAAACAAGTCCAATAATGGATAAAACTTCTTCCTCCGTAACGGGAGTTAGGTACATAGTATTTTCATTAGATTTACTAATTAGAGTTGTTGATGTGTCAACATCAAGAGAGGAAGTAAGTTTGTGAACAGAATCAACAAAATAGCTATTAAAACCATTTGCAATCTCTTGTGTATTTTCTAAATATTCATCATCTACCGTTTTTATTTTTGTTGGTATTTGCCTAGAGCTTTTTTTTCCATGAGTATTTTCCCTAATTACATCCCACATAGCTTTCGATTTGTTCGGTTCAATATTTATTTTTTGTTAATAGTAAGCTTTTTTTGTATTCTTAATATTTAATTCATGATTTCTTTTAATGATATTGTATTTGATAAGTTAAAAAAATATATAATAAAATAAAAAAATATAAACTTTTATGTAATGCAATAAAACTAGTTATAATAATACAGTAGTATAAGTACAACGAACGAAACATATTACTGTTATATAACAGACAATATTCTTGACGCCTACAACCCCTGAGGAAGTTATAAATATAATAAAAAATTTAAAAGATAAGCCTGCTACAGGTGTAGATGGAATATCCAGTAAAGCCTTAAAGTATGCATGTGAGAAAGTCGCAGCACCTCTGGCATATTTAATTAACAAATGCTTTCAGCAAGGCCATTTTCCTAGTATTTTTAAGATTGCAACAGTTCTGCCAGTATTCAAGAAAGGTGATGAGCTTGATTCAGAAAATTATCGACCAATTTCCATCTTATGTGTAATATCAAAAGTTATAGAAAGATTAATATTTAATAGGATATCAACATTCTTAATTAAATATAAAATTATAACAACAAACCAGCACGGCTTCCAGCAAAATAAATCAATAGAAACTGCCACCATCCAGCTTCTGCAGTTTGTATATGATGAAATCGACAAAAAAAATCATGTTGTTGGCTTATTTTTTGACCTAAGCAAAGCGTTTGACACTTTGAATGTTGATTTTGTTGCATACAAATTGCAAAAGTTGGGGATTAGAGGTCCAGCATTAAATGTTATTAAATCATTCTTGACGGACAGAAAATTACACGTGAAAATATATGGCACAATATCAGAAAATTATAATGTCACTCAAGGAGTTCCTCAAGGCTCTGTGCTGGGACCATTACTATTTTTGCTATTTGTCAATGATCTCCCTGCAATTATACAGGAGGGATTAGTTGTTATGTTCGCCGATGACACTTCAATGCTGCTCTCTGCACGGGACCCAGTAGAACTACAAGGTCAAGTAAATAATATTCTACTTTTGTATCAAGAGTGGTGTCAGAGTAACACACTAATCTTGAATATTGGTAAAACTGAATGTGTGTACTTCTCAAAACGAAGATCACCTTCGGAAGATCTTGTCAAAGTAATACCTACTGAAAACTTTTCACCAGTAGTTAAGTTCTTGGGAACTATACCCAATGAACAATTTTTGTTTTGTAAAGGTACTCTGAATATCACCATCACCGAATAATAAAAACTTTTAGTAACATCTATTGTCTATGAAAACTTTTCAATTACCACTTTATACTACTTAAAGAGCTTAAATGGCGCGCTCTATAAGGGTCACCATTACTTATTTCCAAGTTTTATAGTAAGAAGTAATAGAAATGTAACCGTTACTCTTATAAACTACCTTATAAACTTTAAATACAGAAGCTCTCCTTCTCGCTCTTTCTTTCACCACAAACCTTCTCTTTCTTTAGTTGTTGATGCTGAAATGATTACATCTTCCTTTCTAACAATATGGAGACTTTTACTCTGTATATGAAATACGTACTTCAATTATAAATATATTATACTCGGCTAATATGCGTCTGAAATTTTCTTGCACATGCATCTTTACTGTAAAATTGACATTTGTACCTCGAAAAAATAAGGGCGCCACCGAAATTATATATATTTAAACATTTTAACTAAATATATTTTATTTCAATTTCTGACAACATTCGATTTTTCATAAAAAACTGAACTTTTTAACTTATGGTACATATTTATATTCACATAAAATGTAGTATCACCTCAGAATATTAAATATTCAACCTGTTTTTCAACAGTTTTCTTAAAAGTATCAATATGGCGTCCACTGACAGAATCGAAAATACGGCATCCATATTGAAAATACCAAAGGGACACTATAAATCTGAAAAGGAACTTCTGAGATTCTTATAGAACTTCTGTGCCTCTATATAATCGTGTGAGGTTGGATTTTTTCGTGAACATTTCAGGAGCGGACTTGAATAAATTTATTAATATATCTAATAAAATTTATCAAAAACCAGTTAATTTATTAAAGCTTTTCCACAAAAATATTTAGCAGCGGTCCTGCTACAAATACAACTCTATGGATTGACTAATCATATGGCAACGCAGTGAAATATTAGTAATTGTCGTGCAGAAAAATCGTCGATCTTTTTCTGGACACCCACAGACAGAAAGGCAGATATGCTGCCATTTATTCTAATGCTATTAAAATGTGTATTTATTTATAGGCTGATGTCCAGGTTTACCTACTTTTAGGTATTTTATTTTTTATCTACGTACTTTACATTGGATTAGATTAGCTATAAACTATTATTATAAAGTAAAAGGTTAAGTTGAGTAGCTATTAAGCTAGACTTCGCCTTAATTTAGGAATGTATTGTAATTTTATATTTTTATATTTTTATATTTATTCCTAAATAAAGCCATTTTATTATTATATAGTAAGGACAGTGGTGATTAGGTGTAATTTTAAAGTTTTTAGATTGCTGTTTACTAGATATTTGTTGTTATTAAGTTTTGTGAATTATTTCATCATTATACTTATCTCGATCATTACTTTGGGATAAAAGTAACTTAAATATAATTAAATAGCAGTAGAACGAAATCCGACCCTGAAATGACCATGAAAATTCAAACTGACCCCCAATTATAAGTTGAATTTCCAACCTGTAAAAATCAACAATATTAAAAAATGTGTATCTTATATGAGAGAGTTCATTAATGTTACACTGATTCTGGTTTAGAAATGCGAATAAAAACATTAGATAGGAGAGTAAACTTACAAAAACGTAGAATTTGTGGTTATGTTAACAGTTATTGTTATTGTGGGACCAGGAAGTTTTATATTAATCGGAGCCAATCCCTATATAGGACTTGAACACTATTAGTTTTATAAATTTGTGACTGCAACTTCTATAAAAACTATTTATATAAATTATAGTAACAGTTACTAAAAGTTGTATAAATCGGTGATGGAAACGTTTCCATTGCCATTTTATAAAACCTAAGGTTTTAAATCTTTTAGTAATCTTATAAACCACTTTTATAAACTCACGACCTTAATAAACCACTTATAAAAAATAACAGTTACTTTAAGTAGGCAAAATTGTTCATTGGGTAATAGACAAGAGCCTTTGCTGGGAAGAGCAAATTCAAAATATTTGCACAAAGATAAACCATGCATACTTCGCATTAAGGCAGTTGAAAGGTATTTTTGATATCAAATTACCATTAAATGTTTATTATGCACTTGCATATTCACATTTATCATATAATATTGTGGCTTGGGGTGCCGCCTCAAGTATAAATCGTGTATTCATCCTGCAGAAAAGGCTTGTCAGGTTATTGTTTGATATTGCACCAAGGGATTCCTGTAGGCCTTATTTTAAAAATTATAAAATCCTGACCATCCACAGCATATATATATTAAACACCATTAAATTTATTAAGAAAAATTTAACCATGTTCGAAACAAATTCAGACAATCACTCATACAATACCAGACAAGGTCACCTATTAAAAAGTATAAATCACAATACAACTTTACATAAAAAATCTCCACACCATGCAGGCATTAAAATGTATAATAAGCTACCGCCAGAAATCAAAGCCATAGATTCAGTAAATAAATTCAATTTTTGTCTGAAAACATTTCTTGCTGTTAACGGTTTTTATTCAGTTGAAGAGTACTTAAACTATGAGCCACAGTGATATTGGGAGATTTTGAAAATTATCTGTGATGATCCTAGATTTTTACCAGTTTGTGATTATATGTTTATTTTATTCATTGTGTATTGTTATTTTATTGTAAAGCTAACTGTAAATTATTTTATTTTATTCTGTATAATTTTAGTGTTGTTGACGTTCATATATATACTATGTATATCTATAGTGATAAATAAATAAATAAATAAATAAATAAATAAATAAATAAATAAATAAATAAATAAATAAATAAATAAATATAGAAGATATACCTGTTATTATTTATTTCCTAAGTGTTAATTTTAAAGCGATTAATAGCACAGGTACACACAAAAAAAAGTCAAGTACGAGAAGGTAGACCTATGTATTCCCATGCATTTTGACCTGCTGAACACGAATCCGATGTCCGCTTTGCCCGATTGGCTCTTGTATTTTTCCTAACCTCAAAAAAAAAAACACCGTAAGAATGCCCGAGAAAATGAAAGTGTAGCTAAAAATCTGAAAAAAATTCAGAGGTACGTAGAATGGCGAGAGAAATCGAATGGCGCAAACTAGAATTCTATAGCTGTTTTGGTTTCCGATATAGAGCCTCGAGGAGTGCGAAAAAAGCAAATTTTTTCCTTCCGGTGACTTTGAGCTGCTCTATCTCGAAAACGAAGGACCGCAGGGATGTCTGGTTTGCGCCATTCGATTTCTATCGCCATCCTATGTACCCCTGAATTTTTTAAAGATTTTTAGCTACATTTTCATTTTTTCGGGCATTCTTACGGTGTTTTTTGAAATTAGGAAGATGCAAGAGCCAATCGGGCAAAACGGACATCGGATTCATGTTCAGCTGGTCAGAATTCATGAGAATACTTAGGACTGCCTTCTCCCACTCGACTTTTTTTTATGTGCCTGTGTAGTCAATACCCATTAACCAAACAATTATTACACTGTTGCACAACTTGACGTATTTATTACACCGAATTGGCCGAGCCGTTGTCAAGTATCGTCCTCGTCTTGTTATGATGCAATATGGGCATGGCTTATAGAATAAACAATGTATTGGGTCGACGCGCCCGTATAAATTTAAGTTTAAAAACATATTTTTTATTGTTTAAAACATGTTTTATTTTCAACAATTAAAAATCCATGTTTAAAACGCATTGAATTGTTTTAAATTGATATAATTTTTTCTGTATGTAGAAAAAAGTCATCAGGTAAGGATGAAGTCCCATGTTGCCTAATAAAAGATGTTTCTAAATACCTTCTTACTATACTAACATACCTTGTTAATATATCATTTGAAAATGGCCACTTCCCAGATCAATTAAAATCAGCTTTAGTAATACCAGTTTACAAAAAACATGATCCAAATGATGTGAATAACTACAGGCCGATTGCACTGTTATCCGTCTTTTCGAAAATATTTGAAAAATCTTTCCAAATTAGATTAACAAACTTTCTTCAAAAGCATAAAATATTAACAAAGAGACAGTATGGTTTTAGTAAAAACCATTCAACACAGGATGCTGTTCTCTCCTTTTATGAAAAAATTCTAAACAACTTTAATAACAACTTAAAATCGTCCGGTATATTTTTTGACCTCACAAAAGCTTTTGACTGTATAAATCACAAACTGTTATTAAAAAAACTTGAAGTATATGGTATTCGTGGTATGGCATTAAGATGGATAAACTCATACTTAAAGGGGAGATCAGAGACTGTAAAAATTATACAAGATGATAAGACATATTTTTCTGAAAATGTAAATGTATTGACAGGAGTACCTCAAGGGAGTGTGCTGGGTCCATTATTATTTATAATTTTTATTAACGATATAGTTGATAATGTATATGGAAATAGTTTTTTAACCCTTTTTGCTGATGATACTTCAGCTATTATTACTGCTGAAGATATTGATAGACTTAGTAAAACTGCTACGAAATGTGTAGATGAAATAACATTATGGTGTTTTAAAAATGGATTGATTCTAAACCCACAAAAAACCGATCTCATGACATTTACACCAGTAGGAAATAAAAATAAATTGAGTGTACTGGTTAGAGGGAATGATAAATCTATATGTCAAAATGACTGTGTAAAATTTTTAGGTATACAATTGGATAGTCATTTATCATGGCAAAAACATATTGAAAGTGTGCTAAAAAACCTATAGCTAGCAAGAACTTTGCAATATTACAAATTTGGAACTCGGTCGATAGTATCACACTCAAGACTCTTTATTATGGTTGTGTAAATTCAATACTCTCATATGGTTTACTCTGCTGGGGTAACTGTACAGGAGTTCAAAAAGTCTTTCTCATGCAGAAGAGAATAATGCGAAGTATGTTTAAATTAGGTTACACAACATCATGCAAACCGTATTTTAGGCAGCATGGGATACTCACCATCTACTGTATGTACATCTTGCAAGCAGTATGCTATGTAAGGAAAAACATTGAAGAACTACCGAAATGTAATGACATAAATAATTATAACACTCGAAGCAGCAGTAAGATTTATGAACCAGCCTGTAGATTAGCTCAAATAGATAAAGGTCCTTTTATTACATCAATCAAGATGTATAATCTTTTACCTAATAAAATCAAAGATGCTACCAGCTTCAATTGCTTTAAAAGTGCGGTTCGGAAATTCCTGATAAAGGAATGCTTCTACACCTATCATGAATATAACATCTTCTGTACTACTACTTGACGTCTGACTTATGCAAGTCAGTGATATTAAGTATGTGTTCTTTATGTAATTAGTTAATTAATTGTTGTCAAAGATTGTTGATAGCTTGTTTTGTTTTGTCTGTTTTTAATTCCAATTGACTGTATATAATGTTTTGATTGTATTTTTGTTTTTTTTATGACTATGTGAAAGTAATATTCTATATATATATACACCATGATTTTACTGTTACTTATCACTACTACTTATTAGTATATACATTTTTTACTTGTTATATTCATTTCTGACGTGTCCTATACTTGTATTTCAGCAGGTCTAAAGGAAATAAAGTGTTATTATTATTATTATTATTATTATTAAATTTAAAAAAACGTGTTTTTTTATTAAAATAAAAAAAACACAATTTTTGCCAACCCTGTTTAAAATATCTAGGGAATCCTTCAAACAACAAAGTATACTTACCATCTCAAGCCTGTATATACTGAATTGACTCAAGTACGTACATATGAATAAAGGAAAATATTTGCATAATAGGGTCGTTGACCATTTTAAAAAAAAATTATATTCAAGTAACTTATAAAATTTTATTTGACCCATATTTTTTTATTTTACATTCCAAATTCATTTTAATAGTGAAATTAATTATTTAAGTTACGAAATTTTGAATTGGCGCCTATGGTGACGTCAGATGTGAGAGCATGCGCAGTTAACAAATAGAGGAATAATCGACGGGCGTCGTACTTTTACTGTTACAGCACAGAGCAGTGCGGTTATAGTATCGACGTGAGTCATTGTCATATTAATTGTCTTCAAACTATTATTGTTCTTGTTATTAGGATTTAACTTGATTAAAATATGAAGTACACTGTAAGCTAAAGTAAGTATGTAAATGATTTTTCTATTAATAATATACTGTTGCAGATATGTTTTAAAATAGAAAATAAAATTTAAAATTTTTAGGTTATAATTTACTGAAAAATCAACACAATGTAAACAACAAATAGGCAACAAATCTACGGAGCATTACCGCCAACATGATAGAGAAAACATGAATTCTCATTACATACGTCATCATTTACCGCCTTGTTATTTTGAAAACCAATTTTTTCTTGCATGTGATTATTAGGACTTTCTTTAATATGATATATGAAATATATATTTAGTATATTTTTTGATGGTACAATAATATTTTATAAATTTTGTTGAAGGAAACGACCCTATTACAGAATGTCATAAAAAATATTCGTAAACGATTCAACAAATGCATCGAAATAAACAGTGGCCTAGTATGTCCAACAAAAATGTATAACTTGTATTGTCACGTTTTAGATTTAGTGTAATGTTACGAGTTTACACCCCCTAGGGGTTGGTAGCTCATGAGTAGTAGCCAGAATTAAGTAGTAAAGCTGATAGGAAACTGCAGTACCATCAAAGCTTGTAGTGTGCGCCATAGGAGAGGATCGAGATTTCTTCATTGTTCTGGATGTTTTGGACGTAAAGGTTGTGGACTTTTGCTAGATGGTTCTATGAGGCACTTTGTAGGGTACATAAACCGATGCAAATATGAGAAAAGTTTTTAACGAATGGACTCGATTAGTTCTAACGTCACAAGTTAGGCAACCTCTATATACTACTGTCATGACACACGGGTTGCCTGCCAAGCACACTGGAACTTGAGCCTTAATGTATATGTATGTAAGGCGACATTTTCGAGAGAAACATAGCATAGAACTTTATTTTATTAATTTTTTAAATATACAGGAAAATTATGCTTTTCAATGTTTCAAAAAGTTTTATTAAAACTCTACACGTGTTTCGGCTTATTATTTTGTACTCTTGATAAAGGCCCAATAAACCGAAACACGTGTAGAGTTTTAATAAAACTTTTTGAAACATTAAAAAGCATAATTTTCCTGTATATTTAAATTATTGAAGAATGTTTCACAAGGAACCAACCGTAGAATCAACCCAATGTATTTATTTTATTTCTCCTGTGGAATAAATATTTAAGGACTTCGAATACCTATTTCACATTAAAAAAATACGTTAAAATGTATATATCCATGTATGAGTTATAAAAACTTTATTTTAGTTTTTGTTTACAGTTTTTGTAATACTTTATACTTGTGTATGTTTACCGATACCTTGTCCATGCAATAAATGATAACTGAAACCTCTTAAATATTTCTTACACGGGAGAAATAAAATAAAATTGTATGCTATGTTTCTATCCTCGAAAATGTCGCCTTATAAACATACGCATTAAGGGTCAAATTTCAGTATGCTTGGCAGGCAACCCGTGTGTCATGACACTAGTATATAGGGGTTGCATAATTATGTGACGTCACACTAATTGAGTCCATTGAGGCTAGATAATTCCTTGATTTAATTAATAACAAGGTTTGTTAACATTAATCTGTGCCATGCAGGCCTCCGTTCTGCGGGTGATAGCATCTATACTTAACTTGCACACATGCACACCTCGATAGAATTAGGTTTCCAACAACAATATGAAGGTGCATTTTTCGCATATTTTGAATAAAAAAATATATAATAGTTAATTTGAAAAAATGATCTACATACTTTACAAAATGAATTCCAGTTATTTACAATCATCTTGTCCTCTTCTTTGCTAAACGGCCCAGTTTTAACATCCAAATTAAGCTCTCTTATTGTTTCCCATTGATCTTTTGTGGGTGTAGTTAATCTTCTTAGTATGGAATGTAATTCAGGAACAGGAAAAGAACAATTTACATGCAATTCACACACATCTTCCTTGTCATTTTCTGTCACTTCTTTGTCTATGTAAGCTATGTCCAATAGCGCTTCATCGCTGGTTGATTTCTCATCTAGATAATCAAAATACTCCCTTGTAAATTTGGACCGCTTTTTGCTGCTTTTTGGTGGAACATCTAAAACACATTTTAGGTAAATTACAAATGCACAACATAATTCAGATATATTGTTTTATAGGTACTATGTACTCGAAATTTTACAAAATAAAGCAAAATGTTTCGATTATATTTCTAGTATTTATTTCTACATTCCATTCTTCTTGGATATAAATACACACTGATTTCTCTTATTGACAACTTTTTTCGTCGGTTTTTGAAAAATTCAAATCAAATTCGCTATGTAGGTAATTGATTACTAAAATATTTTAAGTAAAAATATGGAAGGTGTATCAAATAAGAAATTCTACGAATTCATTTTAGGATTTTAATTTGCTAGCATAACCAGAATTCAGGTTATCAAAAGATTGCAAGGATTTCATTAATATTTTTACACATAGTTTTTCTTTTAGTTCTCATAGATAGTTATTTTTTCTGCTGTTTGCAAAATTCTATAAAGAATATTGTTATGAATTACACCCCCTTAGAACTGGAGATGATACGCCTATGCCTACTAATAGTGACTGGAAAAACTCTAGAAAGAGCCATGGACTTTTCTAGAGTATAGTTGGAGAAGATTCTTGATGGTTTCTGGATGAATCTAGAAGCAATTTAAGAGTATATAAGGCACGATTACCGGCGCAGAGGAGGAAGATTATTAAAGAGGAAGTTTATTTTAGAAGTGACACGTTCGGTAAAAAGTGAGGTTAAATAAAGTGTAAAGGTTATTTTGAATGTTTGAAGTATTGTATAGTCAGTAAATTATTAAATAAAGTGTTAGTGGTGTTTATCTCTTGTTGAAATTATTTAGAACCCACGGATTCATTCAGGGTGTTTCCTAAAAGGTGGAAATAATGCAACAATATGTTTTAAACATGCATAGAGTATTATTAGGTCCATGCAATGCGTATTTTTAAGAATTACATCCTAGTATTAGCTTTTATAGGTATCGGGTGGCATAAAGATATGGGAACAGTAGGATAACTTGAAAAATATGAATCCTAGAAAAAAACTTTAAATACAAAAGTTGTAGGAAATTTCCCTGGATATCCGACGGCGACCTTGGATTTGACCTTGACTTCAAGATCATTAGACAGGGAACAGACTTTGCCAAGCTGAAAAAATTTCCTGAATTTTCCAAGTTTTCCATAACCAAAAATATTAATTTCCATATATTTTCTAGTGAAGTAATTTTTTATTTAACAGACTAATTGCTTGAATTAAACTGAATCAGTGAAAATTCTTAAAAACTCTATGATTTTCCATATCGAAACGCACAGTTCCCTGATATACAATTTATAAAATTCCCTGGTATTTCCAAGGGTGGAAACACACGAATATAGGTAATACAAATTTAATTAACATAATCTGCGTAAAGATATTACTTGTTGTTATTATTGGTACCTTTAGATTAGTTTATGTCACTGATAATGATCGAGAGACCGAAACATATATGAGATAAATCTAAATAAATTTTGTGAAACTAAAAGAATGAAATGTTTTCTTAAATTTTGTTTAAGTATGTTTCACCAAGAACTAACCCGACAAAGCATACAATTTGTAATACGATAAAATTAAAAAATATGGGCATCAAATTTTTTAATGAAATTTCATAATCTAAAATACCTAAAAACATAATATACTATATTGGGCATATTGCCCAGAAAACACCACCTTCTTCTAAAGGCGACCTATTCTAATCGTGTTTGCTGTCGAGTTAATAAGGTAATGGAAAAACATACCTTCATCTTGAGTGTTTTCTTCAGCACTTTCAACATCCCCAGTGGTACTATTCATTTTATATGGAACATCAAATACTTCTTCACGTAGCCCTGGTCTACTTCCACGCCCTTCCTCGATTGTACCTTGTTTGAAACATTTTACAAAAATAAAATCACTCCTTCTACTTTTCTTTTTGGGACTTCCCTCTACACATGTCTTCACTTCTGAATAACATCCCAGGAATCTACAAAATAATACAATTTTCTAGAATATTACTGAGAATTAACCTCTACATCACAAACGTACGTTTGTGATGTAGAGTTATTTATATTTTCCAGTAATATACTTTATCATTGTTATTTCATATATTCTTTGGAAGGCATATGTGGCAGGATGTCCCAAAAAGAAAACTAGAAACGTTAAGAGAATGCAACAATGAATATTTAGAAAATATTTAAAATCTAATACCAAACAGAAAATAATTCTGGATTTTCAAGGAGTTACCTCTGTGAATTGAGAAGCAGTTAAAAACATATTTAGAAACATTTAGAATAATTCTTCTAATCCGGGGAAATTAGAGTGTTCTGTTTTAAGAAATCTTAACAATTTTTTTTTGTTTTAATTACTATTATAAACAATATATTAAAAATCAGAAGGGAGATGGCGCCAGCGTTAAAAAATAATAATAATAATAAAAGTATTTGGATAAACCAAACGGTCATCGACGGAATTCCTTCAGCCAGTTTTACAAAAAAAATTATACATTGTTTTAGTGAAGTAGTTGGTATTTTAGTCTGTCTTCTCTGAAATTTTAACAACTCATCTAGATGATCGAATACTACTGAATACCATAAAAAAATTAACGAAAAAATACTATCGCTAACAAGCCCATTTCTTCAAGTGTCCTTGTAGGATGTTTGCATGTAGGTCTCGCTTCTGTTCTTTCTATTAAAAGTGGTTCCAGATGTTCCATGTTGTACCCTTGTTTGGCAAATTTGGTAGATAGTATTGGCAGTCTTTGGGTGATTGGCAGGATTTTGGTTTTGTTGTAGAGTAACGTATTAGATTGGTGATGTAGAGGATTTGCAGGATGGCGAATTTTTGTGATAACTCTAAGAGAGGAGGTTTCGGTAACTTGGATGTTTTTTAAGGAAGGATTTCTACAATTTAGGTAAAGGGTGCGTCCATATTCTATGATTGATCCGCATATTGTTTTATAGATTTTGGAAGCCATGGGGATATCGATGCCTTTATTTTTGTACGTTAGTGCCCTGAAGTGTTTTGCTCTGGATATCATCTCTCTTTTTATTATTTTTGTGTGGAGACTAATATTCAGTTTATTATCCAAGTTCATGCAGAGATATTTTGCGTTCGTTACTGGACGGATTATATTATTAGAGATAGTTACTGTTGGAGAGGAGTTTCAAGATGTGTGATTAAAAATCATCAACTGCGATTTGGCCGGGTTGGCCTGTAAGCACCATTTGTTGAACCATTGTAGACGGAGAGTTGGCTACGAAAATTAAAAACGATAAGGTGCAGTGCAAATTTGTATGTAAAAACCCTCCTTACTAGCTAAAAAGTACATAGCCGGAGAGGGAAGCATAGGCGAGCAGTCAAACGCGTTAATTTTTAATCAAAATAAAATCTTTGAGCGCCAGTGGCGGTTTTACCACTGGGCACAATGGGCGAGTGCCCAGGGCGGCAAAATTTCAAGGGCGGCAAATTTTTTTTCTTTTAAATATCGTTTTTGTGATTCCGCTAATGCGACAGTTCCATTGAAGCCAAAACAACGCATCGAGCGATATGGATGGCAGACAGAAGCGGCTTTCTTTCATACCTAATTTATATTATTAGAAAATAAATACCCACTACAAACTGTTCTGGAGAAAGGAGTTTCTCGACCTTGCGACGGGTTTAAAGAATTACTTATGGCCCACAATGACGCAGGAAAGGCTAAATTCACTAGCAGTATTACATATTGAAAATGAAATTTTAAAAACTATGAAAACAGGTGATCTTGTATAATTTGTGTAAAATTATTTTATTCTTAAAATTAGTTTATCTTTTCTTTATTTTTAATAAATAGGTGTCATACAGAAAAGTAATTTTATATACCACTCACCTCTAATGTGTAGTGTCCTTTGTTCTTTTAAAATATAAAAAAAAATGTTTAGTAAGTATTCTTTTTTTGGGAAATATTTTTGGTTACTATATGTTATATTATTTTATTGACATTATGAAGGTATTCAGTGGCAATGGAGGAGTTGGTTTATCTCCGTCGAGAACGGATGTGTTTGTGCGACGCTCCCGGGAAAACGTGAAAAAACCTGTCAAAACTCCATTAAACTCGATAAAATTTAAATCGTCGGTAGATTTAAAAAATTCTGCGCAAAATGAGGTGTAATGGTGGAGGAGCGAAGCACGCATCGAATTAATAATTGAATAATTAAGTTAGTGGCCCCTAAAAATAAAAGCAAATAGTGTATGCGTTAGTGTACTATAGCTGGAACCTAGTAGAATTTATACTACCTGCGTCCCGTCCCTTCTTCAAGTGTATGGAGAGCAACATGGGCAATATAAACAGCCAGCCAGCCAGATGGGGATGAAGGGAGATAAGTTTTGTTTATTTGTTGTAGCATTAGCACTGGTTTATTGATTTATCTCTTTAGTAAAATTTTAAAAAGAAATTAAGATTAAAATTGAAAAGGTATTAATCATAATACATAGGTGATGAAATGGCAAAACTTCTCGGAACTGGAAAGCTTGATTGCTTCAAAAAAGAAAAAACAATATATAAGATGTGCAAAGCATTCCTTTGAACCTCTTTTCCATAACCCGCTATAAATAGCTCTTATTTTTTGCCGCAGAATAGGGCCCTTTCCAGCACTTCCACCGTAAACGGTTATTTACCTGTGGAACGTTAATAAATAAAAATAGAAATAAAAGCTGCTAGATTGAGAAACAGAAGAAACAGAAAACTTAGAAGAAGAAAAATAGGGAGATGCTGATAGATGTAAACTTAAAAGAAGCATGGAAACTGAAAAGAAGCATCTCGCAAACGCTTACACTCCGAAATGGTTCTGCACGCGGTTTGGCCGTCCGTTGGGCGTGTTCGGCGAACGACCAAGCTGGGTGTTGGAACGAACCTCCATGGATGCTCGGAATCGGCAGCATTGCTCACCTTACGCTGGCAAATCAATCAATCAAGTATATATATGTTATATTTTTTAAGAGTAGGGGCGGCATCTTAAAATAGTGCCGGGGGCGGCAAGCATGTTAAAACCGCCCCTGTTGAGCGCTAATGTCGATATCGAAAGATCGAAATTGGCATTTCCATGGCATCGTTAATTGCATGGGCGAAATAAAAAATTCGAGTCGACTTTTTGACATTTCTGCGAATTCAATTTGTCACTTTACGTCACGTCACTGGTACATTGATAACCGGATAACCGGAAAACAAGGAATAATAGGGAGATTTTAAACATAAAAACAAAATCGCCAAAACTGCACTAAAATTTAAACATATTTTTTTTTAACAACTTTACCGTCTTCTGGAAACGCTTATCCCCGACCTAGACTTCTGACAATAATTTTACATAATTTCTACAGTTAAAAACTATAACTACACAAAATTTTAGAGCTGCACTCAAAGATTTTATTTTAATTAAAAATTAACGAATTTTTTTTAACGGAATTTTTATTTTTCAGTGTTTCTTTTTAATATAAAAAACATATTTTGTTTTCTCCTTGATAAGATTAGAACTTACAATCATATTCGTGAAAAGTAAAAATAATAATACATTTTTCAAAATACACGAGTAGATGATTTGTCAATATATTTTCAAAATCTCCCTCTATTCTCCTATTCTCCATTGGAGAGAATGCTCATTTCGGGAAAAAGAAGGAAACGTAGCGAGGTGAAAAGAGATAAAACATTCACATCTTCGACTCTCTGATTCAAGAATATGGTCCCCGGTAAATTCAGATTAAAATCCAAACTCTAACATAATAAGTACATTACCATTACAACGTCATTAGTCAATGACCTCAGTGAAATTATATTATTGATATATTTTTTCATTCAAAATAAGTTTTTCTTAAAGCCACTTTACATTAATGCAATATTGCAGGTGCAATGCAAAATTTCATTGCGCGCATGCGTACATCCAGCTAGTTTGATCAGCTGATGGCAATATTTTTCATTGCATTGAATTAGCGCGTGTTCTAATTTGATTGCATTGCAGATGCAATATAGTTACTTTATTTGGGAATATTTGGGTTGCCAACCACGCATTAAAGGAACTAAGCAACAAACATAACATACTATGTATAACCTATTCTGTATTTCTTTTGGGAATAACAACTGATTTTCTCTCCTTCTGTTTATAGTGATTCAGTGATTGTAAAGTAAATAAATAAACAATAAACATAATCATAAAAGTATTTCTTCTCATCTGGTTGGTAGTCCCAAAGATTTCACAAAATATTGCAGTAGTGTAAAGTGTATTTGACATGCAAAAATTTTCATGCAAAGTTTTGCGTGCCATGAATTTCATTGCATTGCATAAATGTAAAGCCGCTTTTATTAATGCAAAAATAATAGAACCTAGGAACCTAGAAAGGAACGAAAGAAATGATAAAGCTAACCTAACCTCTAAAATCAATGTCAAAACTAGACTTTAATCATCATTGGTTAAAAACAAATAAAAAAAATATGCGAAATTTCGTTTGATGTAACGTACAGGTTTTGCAGCTGAAACTTTCATGAAAGTTTCAAAAATGTGGTAATTTTCAGATTAATCTGAAATTTTCATAAAATTCAGATATTTCAGAAATTTATGAGGGTGAGTTGAAACTTTCAGAAGTTTCAAATTGAAATTAGGCAATCCGACGACCTGTCAAACGTAATTCAAAATGGCCGACGTAGGCAAAGACGGGTTTATTTCTTATTAACTTGCGGAAACGTAACCAAGGCAACAGAAAAACAAACTCTTTTAACGAGCGAAAATGAATGTTTGCCGGATGTTTGCCCACAACGCCATGTTGAAAGTCACGTGGTTTGGATTGCCTGATTGAAACTTTCAAAGTGAAATTTGAAATTTTGCATCACTGGACAGTACTCACTCTAGATTTTTAATATATCATTTAAAACTATAGTCTGTTTTTAAACCAGGAGGAGTGTTTTAAATTTAATGCGCTAAATCTTGCATCTGTGATTGGATACGCCCTCGCCAGTTTCACACAAGGCAATAGTCGTAAATGGCATGGATGCTGTATAAAATACCTAGAGGTCAAATAGAGGTCGATGCATTATATAATGTAATAAAATACACAAAAACACTGTAGTTGTGTATTGTTGGTTGCCCAAAATGCCAAAAAGATTATAGTGTATTTTCTAGTTACTTTTATGGTGTGAATAGAACTTTCATGTGTACTACTCCTGGTTTAAAAACAGACTATATATACTAAATAAAGTGATTAAAACAAAAAAATAAAAGTTTAGAAATTCTTGGAACAGAAGCCAAATGTATACTTAAAATAACTGGACTATTACCTTCATCAATATGGTTTGGTTGCTTTCGATCTTTTGTGTTAGATCTTCTATGGTTTTTAATGGGATTAATTATTTCAGAACTATCAGACTGATAACCCTCCGAGCTACTCGTATATATCGCCCTGTATCTGGTACCTAATAAAGGATCACTGTTTCTTACACTAGTCAATGCTTTATAATCTGTGTTCGTCACATTTTGCGCACTACTGTTAATCAGTTCTTTATCCTCATTGTGATTGCCGAGGGAATTTTCTGGAAAACGGTTTTGAGAAGAGCTATGAATTTCTTTAGATGAATTATTTATAAAATCACCTTTTACTTTCTTAGATTTCTTAGAATTGTCATCCAGCTCTGTTTTAGTTTCAGCTATTCTACTGCTATCAGATTCCCCAGTTTTTCTTGGAGCATCATCTTTTTTTAAGGATATTTGATTGTTCATATTGCAACTGGCATTATTACTATTGCTACATTTCTCGTTAGAAATGCTTTCAACATCTCTAACAATCAAATCATTACCGATGTGTCGATGTTTGTTCTTTTTTTGCTTTTTGCTTATTTCTTCATCGCTATTATGCTGGATACCCTTATCAGTATTTTCTCGATCTTTTCTCTTTTTTTTCTTACGTTTTGAAATATTCATAACACTCATTTCACAATCACTATCCCTAATATCGACCATGGTTTCAATCTTCTCATGTTTCCTCGATTCTTTTGATGACAAAGTAGTCGTAACATCATTATCCGGTTCTTCATTTACGTTCTTATCACTCTCATGGTCATTATTTTTTTTATGTTTCTTCTTCTTCTTTTTATGATATGAAACATCAGTAAAACTCATCTCACAATCACTATCTCTAAGATCTACCAGAGTGTTATTTTTCTTCATTGTTTTTGGTGTCTCTAAACTACTTGCCTCCTTATTTGCTTCTCTAACATCGCAATGTTCAACACTGCTATTAAAATGATCTATAATTTTATTTTGATGTGTACTTCCATTTACAAACGATTCAATGTCTTTAGGTTTCTTTAATTTTTTTAGAGATGTCAAACCACTTGACATAACATTATTTAGTTCCTTGGTGTTTTTTTCGTTGCTATCACGTATAATATTATCATTAGTAGTTTCTTGACGTTTCTTCTTCTTTTTCTTAAGACACAAGGCATTGTTAAAACTCATTTCGCAATCAGGATCTGTTGAAGTAATACTTCTCTCCTTTAATTTATTTGATTTTTTTATTCTACTTTCTTCTACTTCTGGCACCTCTTCTATGAAAATCTTATTTTTCTTCTTTTTCTTACGATTTGAATCATCATTAACACTTAGTTCACATTTACTATCTTTAATACCTGCTAAACTTTCAGTGTTATTTATTTTTTTTGGAGACACCAAAGTACTTGTTACGTCATCAATCAGTTCCATGATTTTCTTATCGATGTTAAGTTCTATATCGATATCGGTATGTTTCCGATGTCGTTTCCTCTTCTTCTTTTCCTCGTGATATATATCATTGCCAAAACTCAATTCGGAATCACTTTCTCTAACTACCAGACTATTATTTTTCTCATTTAATTTTTTTGGCATCTTAAAACAAGTTGCCTGATCATTTGGTCCTTTAACATTGTCATGTATATCATTAATTGAACAGTCTTCATTTTTCTCGTGGCGCATACTCTCTTCTATTTGTTCATCACCTTTGAGTTTCTTTTTTTTCTTCTTTTTCTCACAATTTAAACTAGCGTTTATACTCATTTCACAATCATTATCCCTAATATCTACCAGGCTTTCAATGTCTCTACGTTTCTTTGATTCATTAAATGTATTGTTAATGACTGTTCTGTCATCCTTGTTGGAAGTGATTCCTTCTTTATTTAGAATGTCTTCTAGTGGTATGGGTACGTCTTTTCTCTTTTTCTTCTTTTTTTTCTTAGAAAATTGAAAATCGTTAACACTCATCTCACAATCACTATCCCTAATATCTACCATCGTTTCAGAATCATTGTTTTTCTTTGATATTTTTGGTTTCTTAAAATTGCCTACTATATCTTTATCTTCCAGACTTACCTTTTCAAATTCAGCATAACTATTAGACATTTTTCTGTTCTTAGTTTTATCTGAAGTTTCTTCTGTGATTGTCTTTTGTATTTGCCTTAATTTATCTAGAATAAATTCATCACTTTCATTTGCAAAGTTTTCATCCATACTGTTGGTGGCACTTCCGACTCTTTTATTTTTAATTTCCTCTGCAGATTTGATTTTTTTCATTTTCAATTTTTCTTGAACTTGAAAACTATCTGTGATTGAAGAAGTGATTTCTTTTTTTGGCTTGTGCGAATTCATATCACTTGGGTTTTCAACATCATCATTTTTCTCAAACTTTTTGGGTACCTTAACACTATCATTAAGTTTACTAACGATATTATTCCTATTCGAACTCTGAAATTTGTTGCTATTTTCTCTATCTATCAAAGATTGATCAAAAGACGCAGCAAATGCCTGCCCATATGAACTATAGCTATTTCCGCTAATATCAAAGAAAAATAATTCACTGTCTAGTTTATCATCATTTATATTTAGTTGTTCAGCTTCAGAGCTGCTTAAATATGCATCTGACTGTAATAATGTTTCTATACTGTCGTTATTTTTTGGCTTTTTATTCATATAAAATTTATTTGACTCATTTGAGGATCTTTTTCTATTAGGCAAGTCTTCTTCATGGTTCATGAAGCTGCTATTACTTACAGAACCTACAAAGTTATGACTTTTACTTCTTTTCCTATTATTTTTCCTGTAGCTATTAGGGTCAACAGTTAGTGAGTGTTCAGCAAAATCAATTGAGCTATGTGATGATATATTTCTGTGACTATCGTATAAGAAATCTTTCTTGAAAAAATTTTCGTTGGGTTTTTCATAATCTGACTCAATACTTGTAGAGTTCATAAATGATTTATTACCAGATTTACCCCTTCGCCTATGCTTATTTTTCTTCCTTTTAAAACTCTTTCCTTGGCCATCTGAGCTTGAAACATCTTTTCCAAATTCGTGCCTGTGCATGTTAAATGCTAAAAACTGAATTTTCAAGCGTTGTGTCAGTTACGCTAGTTGTTGCTTTTTATTTTAACGTGAAACTTAAATTTCACTTCCTCATGTCCAAAATGAATGGATTTAACATTCGTTTGATTTAAAATACCATTAACGTAATGACAGATCCGTAATTTTGTGTTGCACATTGACATACGATACCAGTAGCTTTGTCGTCACAGTGTTTTAAAAAGTTGAATGTAATTATCAAATAAATAAATAGCGATGAGTCGAGTAACCTCTATTTGTAAGAGATTTAAACACTGAGTCTACGTTGCTAAGTAATTAATTCTTTTAATTCTGTTTTTCACTAAACTCAACACATGTAGCCCACGAATTAACCTAACTTTTACAAACGTTCGACACAAATGGCACAAGCCGTCTCATTTGCAATGCTGCCAATAGCAAAATGTAAAAATATCCACCAAGCACAGCGATATCCACGATCAGTAATTTACTTTACTGATCGTGAGCGATATCAACTAGTTCCTTAGAGTAGGAAAGATATAATTCTCTATCTTTCCTAGTCTAAGAAATAACCTGCTAAAATGTGATTTTTTAAAATCAGTTGATCTCATTCTAGCAACACAAATGAACAAACCTATTAAGTCCAAAGAATTTAAATTCTTTGATTAAGTCGATGATGAAATTGACATTTGACAGATTCACAACAAACTAACAGATCAAATAACGAAGTGAATCACAGAACATATACTCAGAAGTGAATCTACATCAACATAACCCAAAATGTTATTAGATATTAAACAATAAGTCATATAAACCGTTCTTACCTAGTTTTACGTTAGGGAATTGTATAAAATGAATGAAAACATTGATTATAAGAGTTCTTGGAATCTAATAAAAAAAGTGTTTCCAATATTAGATGATTCTTGTAGTTATGCACTTTGTCATGTGGAAGACCAGCCATTCTTAAAAAATGAATTTTATGAAGTGGTTGAGATTATCAAGAGCATTAATATATCTAAATCTATACAAAACTTATTAATAAGTAAAATAGAGCAGAGGTTACGAGACGAGGTGGTACCTGCATTTTGGTCCTACTTTAAGAAGTCCGAAAATGATAACAAGGGATTTAAACAGTTTTACAATGCAGTCAAGTCACTTTATGACTGTTATAAGCAATTGGATCACACAATAAGTAGACTAGAGCTGTTCAGACAAGCTACGCAGTTGGATGATTTAGTTTATAACGAAAAATGTATACATAATGCCTTGAAGCTTATTCTGAAAGCTACTTTATTATCGCAGCTAAATTTGGATTATCAATTGGTTGTTTTGAATTTCTATGAGACCGCACTTAAAATGGAAGATATGGAAGACGGTGATGGCCAATGTATTATTTGTTTACAAGAAAGTCTACATTGCAATTGTTTGCATTTGTTTCAAGAAACCAATAGGTAAGCCATACAGTATGTATATAGTATGTTTATCGATGTTGTATGGTTGTATCAATTTAGAATTAATGAGCTATTAGCTTTGATTGATAGATAGTTGAATCAGAAAAGTGCTTCAGTCCACAACGAAAAAGTCAAATTGAAATACAATGCTTATTTGCTTTTTAGGAAACTTGATGACATGACTCTACTTGAGCCGTTGGTAGGACAAACATTAACAAATTTAATTTATTCTTATATTCATGCTCATATTCAAAGGATCTGCAAGGACAGTTTCGACTCATCTTTCATATCACTTCTGGAAAAGGTTTTAAAAGATCCATATTTTTATAACTGTTTTGACAAATTCTGAATTCTAGTGGCTGCAAACGGTGGTTATAAATTGGTTGAGAAAGATTTATTGCTACGATACTTCCAACTCCAGTAACGAGCTCTTGATCAATACATTTAATAAGAAGTTGGTTAATTATTTGTACAACAGTTATACAAAAATAAGAATTGATCAGTTATTTAATATCATCATAGGTAAGTCGTTAGTAACTTATTTATTTTAAAATATCACTCGACAAGGGGTCAAACGCTCCCAAAAATTTGTATAGGTATTCCTGGAAATTCTTAGCAAGTTATTGCCAAGCTTTTTTGAGCATTTCCCAAGTATTTTCTATATTCCCAGGTTTCATTATACCACAGCCTAAAATTTCGATTTCCTTTGGCAAGAGGCGAAAACGACGTCCTCCAAAACGGGCTGATGTCACCAAGAAGTTAATATGGACAATCTTCAGTGAGGCCTTGCCTTAACATGCAACCATGGCAAGTGTCGTGATGGTATCAGACGTTGCATACAGGAGATCAACAAGTGTAGTGATGATATTTAATGATCGGATATATTTTTTCATAATTGTTAATTATAAATTAAACACTGCTTTTAGATAAATCAAATAGTATATGATAAATACTCTATATATGTTTCAGCTTGTTAATAATAACGATAATAATAATAAATAATAGGTATAGAAATATAGTCATAAAATTGTAAAATATGGTAAAACACAATTCTAGACGAAACCATAGCATAGTAAACAGAATACAGAACAATAAATATGGACGAGAATTGCTAATATAACTAAGTACGCTCCTGAAAACTAGTATAACTTAAATTTTCATTTATGGATAATGTCAAGCTGCTTTGTAGAAAATACCATTAAGTTGGTTTTTAAATGATTTGAAGCTAAGCCGTTAGTCAAGCTATAATTCTCCATCAGGGAAACTGAGATATTTGTTTTTGTAAATAATAGGTTGATGTTATTGTCACTCTCAGCAGTAACTGCGTCATTTGCGAATAGGGAAACAAAAGTGTTGTGCAAAGAGGGGACAACATCATTGAAATATACAACAAATAATAAGGGGCCTAAAACACTCCCTTGGGGAACCCCCATAGCCACCTGTCTGGGTCTAGAAACAAAGTTTTTTCCCATTTTGGACCCAAATTACTTTTTGTTGCCGATCTACGAAATGACCAAGTTAGAGCAGGCCTTTCTAACACCGTACCCACTAAGTTTGTATAGTAACAAGTCTTGTTGGATCGTGTCAAATGCTCATGTTAAATCAAAGAAAGCACATTCACTTTTATTTTTATCTTCAAAACTATTTAATATGAAATTATATAGGGATAGTACTGCATCTTGCATTGCTACATCTTTCCGGAAACCGAACTGATTGTCAGTGAGTATCTTGATATGTTAAAAAATTGTATGCCTATTGTGGTATGCTTTCTCATATAATTTAGAAAATACTGACAGCAGGGCAATACCCATATAATTAGAAAACAGTGATTTATCATTTTTCTTGTGTAAAGGTAATAATTAGGGAACTTTTCAAGACAAGGGGAAGTAATACTTTCTGGATTGAGATATTTATTAAGGTAGTTAAGATTTCAACTATATAATCTACAACACTTACTAACAGTGAACAAGGTATTTCATCATCCCCTGCCGAATTCTTGGAAGATACAGATTTAATGATTAATATAAGTTCATCGGTACTAATTGGTGACAAAGGAGGTTAAGCCTTTATCGAGAGTATTACATAGTGAATGTTAAAGTTTCAGATGTGCTTATTCTAATTTATACCTTTAACGGTATTTATGCCTTAATCTATTTATGACCTAATATATGTAAGACTTAATCCTTAATTATGAAAATTTTGGGTAGACCTAACCTGATTATATAAATCACAAATCTAAGTTCTTTCACAATTTTCAACACGGCTTCAGAAAAAGTAAATCAACAACTACGGCCCTTGTTAATTATGTCAATGGTGTGTTGGATGCTTTGGATAGTCGAGAGACCGTTTGCGGCCTGTTTCTCGATTTGTCCAAAGCATTCGACACTCTAAATCATACTTGTCTTCTAAATAAATTGGAAAGAATAGGAATTCGAGGAGCTAGCTTAAACTGGTTTGCCTCTTACTTGGAAAACAGAAAACAAAAAACCCGTATATATATAGACATGAATAAATACGAATCAGAAGTGCTAAACTTCAACTATGGTGTACCGCAAGGAAGCGTCTTGGGTCCACTTCTTTTTATAATATTTTTAAATGACCTAGTAAATGTTATAAGTGATGAATCAAAAATAAACATTGTAAATTATGCTGACGATACCAATTTAATAATAAGGGGTAAAACCTTCGCAGAATGCCAGCAAACTGATGCTATTCAGACATGGGAAAACTTAAAAGACTGGTTCACTTTTAATCAATTAATCTTAAATGAATCTAAATCAACATGTGTCATTTTTAATACTCACAAATCAACAATTGAAACTCCTGTTTTTCTAATGAGATACCCATTCCCACTTCAAACACTACGAGACTGTTAGGCGTCGTAATGGATAGCAAATGTAAATGGGCCGATCACATTGAGAATGTTTTACGGAAGTTAAATAAAAGCTGCTATGCCCTCAGAATCCTGTCACGTACATTTAATGCAGATACTCTCAAAACAGTGTATTATGCCAACTTTTACTCAACTGTCAAGTATGGAATCGAAATTTGGGGCGGCTCCACGGATGTGTACAAAATTCATATAGTGCAAAAAAGAGCTATACGAATAATTTTCAAGAAAAAGTTTAATGAGTCCTGTAGGGGGTGTTTCAAAGAAAATGCCATGCTCACAGTTCCAGGCATATATATTTATTCCTGCTTAATGTATTTAAAAACAAACAAACCCGACTTTAAACCATCTCAATTTAGTCATTTTTATGAAACCAGAAATAAAGAAAATATGTATACATATCCTAAACACCGTCTAACTCTGACTGAGAAGGGACCCTACTACGCAGCAATAAAATTTTTTAATAGACTCCCTACAAGCCTCAAAGATAATTTTCATCTCAACAGTTTCAAGAAGCAAGCTTTCAAGTATATATGTGATATTGAGCCTTACTCCATTCAAGAATTTTTTAATTTTAAATTGTAATGTAATGTTCTTTACTTATAGGTTGTGTATTTTTTTATATACTTATTTATGTGTTTCTCTGCTTGTCCGAAATTTTGTGTTTTATATGTTTTTACACTTACATTTTATGTGTTTTTTTATATTTACATTTTATTAGTTATGAGCTAAGTTTGTTTAACTGACCTGTTTTATACATCTGTCCAATGAAACGGAATAAAACTTACTTACTTACTTACTTACTTACTTACTTACTTACTTACTTACTTACTTACTTAAATCATTGGATAATTCTTAGCAATTTGTTTATTATAGGGGTGCCTATTCAAGAAATTTTGCTGGTCATTCGTGGTACATTTGAAGGATTTTTTGAATTCTATTTGTTCGAGAAGATCTAAAAGTTTACTTTTTCTTTCTGAATGAAGTAAATTTATCTATCTGCATCTATGAAATGGTTGTTTTCAACACAATGTGTTTAACTTTTTTATTTATTAAATGTATTCACCAGATTGTAGTGCTATTAACATAAATATATAAAGCTTGGTCATATTGTATTCTTAACAGGCACCTACTATAAACGGCGCGATATTGTCAGACGTGTCATAAAGCATAGCAGAGCTTCCAAGAGGGTCATTTATATTATCTAAAGTCACTTATTTTCCAACCAATAGTCACTTACTCATTTATCTTAGAAAATAGTTATTTACAGTAACTTGAATAAAAAATTAAGTGTGAATTCAAAAGATATAATTAAATAAATTAAATTTCGCCGTTTTTTTCAAAGGAATCATGAAAAAGTTATGAAACTTACTTGCAACAAGAGAAATTGACCTTTGATAGAAGACACAAAGAATCTGAGAAGCAACAGAGATTGCAGAAATTGACAGAACAAAATATACAGGAAAAATCAAAAATGGATACAAGGCTTAGAAGTGCCAATTATAAAAACATAAAGATTCCTTGAAAGTACAAGAACAGGCTGCAGGTAGACTTTTCTGTGATGTGAATGCAAAACTGAATAATGCTTTAGAAAAGGGCCATATGAAAGGAGCGGTAGCCAAATTACTACTTGATAGCTACAAAGAGGTCAAAGAGAAGGAACTTAACCAAAGAAACGAAACTAATGAGATTCAATGAAAAATTTAAAAAAAGAAAACTACTAGTATTGAAACATTTACTAAAAAAATAAAAATGAATTGAACTCTAATGGAACAAACGAAGTGCATTATTATTATTGTTTACGTTTAGTTGTTTTTACTACTTTTGTTTAATTAATAACATGATAATTTTATATTTTTTTTGTGTTTGTCTGAGAATTTTTTATATTTTGTTTTTTTATGTACGCTAGACAGTTGTTTATTATTCTGGGACGCTATATGTCACTTTTTTAATAAATAGCTTATTTATAGTAATTTTTCTTTATGCTGCGATAGTCACTCAATCACTTTTTTATTTAAAAAATCCCTTCGAAGCAAAGGGAAGTCAACAAGAATCATGGTCACTTACATACACCCAAAATAATAATAATTATTATTATAAAATTTATTGAGAGAAGTATATATAAATATATAATCAATCAAAAGAAGAAATCATTGCCACAGCCGGTTTTCAGCCTCCCCTATAACCTAAAACTAAAGTAACGCCTAAATTTAAAAAATGTGTACATAGAGGAAAAATAGAGAAACAATAAAGTACAATATAAAAAACATAAGTAAATACAATTAATTACGCAACATTGTTTTATTAAATGTTTTTGTTTTATCTTACATGTAAATTGGGACATTGATGGTCTAGAAACAAAAATATGAGTAGTAGCTTAGGTGCCAAATAAGAAAAACATGACTCATATTTTTTAGTATGATGCATATGGTTACTATATGTGTCGGAAGTTCTGATATTTACATCATGAGCTTGTGATCTGCGTTCAATCAGGTTGTACAAATATGCTGGGGTGTGCTGATTTACAATATTAAAAAGCAGACAGGAGAACAACATGGTAAATCGATAATCAATTTTAAATAAATCGTGGTTATTAAAATATGGTGTAATATGATGTCAGTTGTCGATGTTATACGAATATTGTAAGCAACTATTTTGCAAAACTTGTATTTTATTTTGAAATGATTTCGTCAAATGCCAGTAGTAAACACCATTACAATAGTCAAAATTATGGAATTAAGAAGTTTCCATTTAATTTCTTCCAAATTTATTTAAATTTATAGAATTCTGAATTTGGTGTAAGATTGCTGACACTTTACAATGACATGCTTTTCAAAACACAATCGATCATCATAGATAACCCCTAAATATTTAAATGTCTGCTATGACCAGGATTCGAATGTCAATGCTCCATTCCATAATTTATCAGGGATGCACTCAGACGCGTTTGTAAGAATGGTTTTACCTACATATGCAAAACTGATACAATCATACTGTGTCAATGTGGCGATGGATGGTAACACTTGGTGGAATATACACAATACAACATTTAGAACACCAAAAGTATTTATTTGTGGTGGCACAATAATAAAAGTTAATAAGTTAGTCCCGTATGTCGTGTGACATGGATATATTTATCTTTCTTCATCAGTAGATGAAGATGACTGTACTGGCTAATATTCGGAGGTAGGGAAGATGTGTGTACCATTTGTTTTTGAAAAACGAAAGAAAATATAACAAATTGGTCATAATGAAAGAATTAAATATGTAGCCTGATTGTTTCCAGAATTTTTTAGAATGTCTAATCAATTGATATTAATGGATATTTTTCCACTAATTCACAAAATTTGATATTAAATTCAATATCGTCATGTATTTTTGTACCAGCTTTGACAACAGAGGTCAGTTTGGTACACCACTAGAAACTGCCAAAGCACGTGGCATGGGCACAGAAGTAGCACGTCCTTGCCTTGTCCTCTTAGTCTGCATTGAGTCATTTGTTATCTTGGAGGAGCCTCGAAAATGTGCTATGTCCACGCCCGACATCTGCGTCACATCTTCTCTGTGTGAATTGGACCTTGGAGTTGTTGTAATGGGGAATACACCATTGCTGCAACCACAATAAATAGTTTACACATAGATAATAAAAAAAATGCATTAATAAATTACCCGAGTATAAACTACTGAAGATAAAAAAATTTCTACCTGAAAGGCATTAGGTACGGGGTACTTTGACGAAGTATGATAGTATCAGTTTTGCATGTGAATTACCTACCAACTAAAACCATTCTTATAAGCACGTCTGAGTGTGCCTCTGATTAATTGTTAAATAGAGCACAGAAATACTTCTTTCATCTGTATAAGATAAAACTTTGTTTGATATAAATTTTTATTTTTTGTTAGTGCAAGGAGGTTATCAGATATGGAAAAATTCAATTTTGGAAATGGGTTTTATGCTATATTTAAAACCACCATCATAATGATTTTCAAATATTGAGAAAAATATTCTGTATATGCTTACATGTTTGTAAAAAAAGAAAAGTCGTCGACCAATGTCTCCCGAGACTTTACGAGATATTCATGAATATTTCCAACGTCCTTGTTCTTGAATATTTCCAATGAATTCTGGACTGTTCTAGGCTATTTCGTACTATTCCAAGTATGTGAGGTGAAGTATGGTACCGATTCCAGTGGCAAGATCTCGATTTACGAAGCTAAGGCACGCCGGGCGAGTCCATCACTTGGATGGCAATTCAGATTTAAAATAAAAAAATTTGCTGATATTTCCCAATATTCTCAAATATTTTCTGAGTATTCTCACATATTTCCTAATATTCCCGATATTCCCAAAATATTGCTATAGTAATCCTAACATTTTACACAGATATTCTCGAAGAGTTTGACCCCTCGGTTTGTGAGTTCTTCTTAAATACTTATTTAAAAATTTACAGAATATCCAGAGTCGTTACCTGCATTGGAAGATTTAAGACTGTGCCTTCCTAGAACTGATTTGAAACCACTTTTAACTAAAAAGCTGCAAAAGGCCATGGAGACACGACTGTTACATCCCGGCGTTAGTACTCCAGACGTGTTAACAGCCTATGTAGCAGCAATAAGATCCTTACGGGTGCTTGACCCGACCGGTTTGCTATTGGAAACTGTAACTCAGCCAGTCCATCAGTATCTAAGAAGTCGAGAGGATACCGTTAGGTAATACAAATTTAAAAAAATATGTTTTAGTAGTAGTAAGATTTGTAATTTAGGATTTCAATTTATGAATTAATATTTTTACTTTCCATATATACTTGTGGCATTTCAGGTGTGTGGTTAGCAGTTTGACCGAAGAAGGACCAAATGATTTAGCGGAAGAATTAGTCAGAGGAGAAGCAGTACAGGTAGATGAAAATACGCCTGTCGATGAAGATAGCGAAAACTGGGAGATGTGGGTGCCGGATCCTGTCGATGCTGCTCCAAGTAAGTTAGAGATTGTGTCCACTTAAAATAGTAATAGCCCATTTTCTATAGATTTTCACCCAAAGATAATTCATTGACTAAGCAAAATTTGGACACATGGCATATCGTACTTTATATATGGAATGTGATTTTAAAAAGTTTGCCAGGATAGGATTGCCATGTTTATTTATTATTATTATACGGCAGAGCCATTTTCATTTTACAATTCAATAAATAGGAACATAATTAAAATAGTATGGAATAATGAATAAAACAAGACAAATAAAATTTTTGTAAATACAATAAAATCAATATTATGCTACACTATGTCTTAGACAAGCTTTAATTACTTATACAAGATTTAACTTGGTTTTTAAATGTATATAGTGACGAGCCAAAGAGTTCTATATTTTTATGGAAAGAGTTTGCTGTACGGAGTAATCTGCATATGGGCTCATTTTGACCATAATTTGTAACATGAAAAGGTACTTTTCATGTTATCGTAAAAATCCCTAAATATTGAGGTAATTTATATACCCAACGCCATTTTTATTTATAGCACAGTAAATATAAAAAATATCGATTTTGTGTACAGAAAAAAATGAAGGTTTCATAAAAAAGAGGTTCCAAGTATTATTTTAATTTTTCAAGTAAATAATTAAAAAGCATTGTGGGTTCATCACAGTGTTGTAGATGATGAACGGAGCAATAAATTCAGTCGTTGGCTTGTGAAAATACACACTCTCAGAAACAAAATAATAAGTAAATAAAATAATTTTTATACCTTGGCAAATACTCAATAATAGGAAATTACCAACAAATAAATACACAGCTCTACAAGGCTCAACAAAAAAAACGATAGTTGGACGCCACCTTATTTTTACAAAACACAAACAAAATCTTCTAGTCATAAATAGTATTACAGAGGTAAATCGATACAATATTTTGTATCACCCGGCCTGAGCTCAATGACCGTTCTAAGAAAACTTATAACTTATTCACTAAAATTACTAGAAATTGTACAACAGATAGTATTTTACCAATTATTCAACCAGTTAAACTAATTACATAAATCGACATGGTACTTTAAATTTTAACCATCAAAAGGTTTCACAACCGAATACCCAAATTGGGGAGACATACAAAAAGCTTTTGACACGTAACGGTTTTCTATTGTTCCTGGATAGCCTTAAATGTTGCTAGTGATTACACACTAAGTAAGCCGATGTCTACGACTAACATGAAAGCGGTCAAATTGTCTACCGATCTCACTCGGGAAGGAAAAATCAATCACGAAACTAGTTCCATAACAGCACTAAAAATATTGTTTTCCAAGCGTGTAGCCTTGAGCTGCCACAACTAGTACATAAAATAAAAAACTTACAGTTTCATTCCTGGACACATGAAGATCAAGGGACGTATGGCACTCAACAAATGAACGTACAAACCACAAACTAGGTAGGTACTTAAAGTCACAAATTATCATGGATGGCATCAAAGCAACTAATTCGGATTAATCACACAATTTGCTGCTATTTAATACAGATTCATTCTGTCATTTAATTGACTATTAAATATTTGCACTTTGTGATTTACACATTACTCTGATGCACAATTTAACATCAAACGTAGCTGCAATACTCAAACACTTAATCCTCACCATCAAAAGACTTTAAATTTTCTTGCTTAAAACAAATCGACTGTGTCTCATCATAGCTATTGCTAGACTATTCTCCAACCCAAAAACATAAACCGCTCTTCAAAAAATAAGACCCTCTTCACTTCTTCTACCCGTACCGCGTTAAAGGTCAAATTGTCTCTTTCATTTATAATTCATTCTAGCGCATAGAAAACTCGATTTATAAATGCATGAGATTTGGCTCTATTTAATTTATTTTAATTTTTTCGCACAGGGCGATCTTTAAAAATGAACCGTTACACATAAAAGGACAAGATACATTTTTTAATGATTTTACAATCTTACTCCATCATTTAAATATATTTATATTAATATATAAGTTATTTCCTTGTAGTAGTTCAAATTTTAGCTCTTTTTTTATATTATTTTTACTCCTACCTCTAATATTTACTGAGATATTGTTGGAATCTAAATATGAAAATGAGGACTCGATACTATAGTGTTATGCCGTGGGATAGTTGCGTTACCTAAATTTCTAAGGTCTCTATTGTGCACCATTTTCCTAAACTAAATTTTTAATAGTAAATACAATGGAATTTGAATAAAATGGACAGAGCTAAAAGTGTTTTAATTTCGTAGTTTCGCAATTTTTCAGTAATTATTAATTTAAAAATGCTGTGAAATATTAAAAAGTTAACATAGAAAAAAAAAAAAATTCAGATTGAAGGTTAAAGTGTAACATTTTCGATGGCAGTTTTATATTGTTTCGGGTTCGAAAATTCTAACAGATAACCACCAACACAATTTTATTTATTAACTAATTATAAACTAAACCTTGCTATTATTTGATATTTTACTTTATTCACTTAGGATTACTTCGGATTTATCTGAACATTACTGAACTGAACTCATTTAAAAACTGCTTTCCAGCCATGAAACAGTCGCCTTATATACTCCACAAGATGGCCGGTCTCGAGCATCTTCCAATCTTCTCGAAGGTATCTATTTTAATATATAAACCTTGATTCTACGACAATCCTATCCTGGCAAGCTTTTTTAAATTTCATTACATACCCTTCATATTAGTTGAAAACAAAAAAAATGTCTTAGTTAATTAATTAATTCATGTTTTATTTTTTGGAAAATGTACTATAATTAGTTTATTTGTATGTATAGGCAAATCGTCAGCTTACCGACGAACGTCAGATATAATATCAATGTTAGTGAACGTATATGGTAGTAAAGAGCTGTTTGTAAACGAATACAGAACACTTCTAGCGGACCGATTATTGACCCAATACTCCTGTGATACAGAAAAAGAGATACGCTACCTGGAACTGTTGAAATTAAGATTTGGTGATTCCCAACTGCACTACTGCGAGGTAATCATATTAATTTACACGCTTGACATGTTCTAGAACCAGTTGTTTTATTTTAGGTTATGTTGAAAGATATAGCGGACTCGAAAAGGATAAACCAACACATAAAACAAGATCCGGAGTATACCGAGAGTGATATCCCGATGTCTGCCATGATAGTGTCGGCACAGTTTTGGCCACCGTTTAAGGAAGAAAAATTGGAACTGCACAATCGACTCGTCACTCAGATGGGTAGCTACACAGGTGCATTTGAAACCCTTAAGGGCAGTAGAACTTTATGTTGGAAGAATCATTTAGGTGTGGTCGAATTAGAAATAGAATTAGCCGATAGGACTTTAAATCTGTCTGTTTCACCAGTTCAAGCCACCATCATGATGTACTTTCAGGATAAAAGTTAGTGTATAACATATTATATTATTACTGTTTTATATGCGTAGCATATTCTCGTTAAACTGATCGTCACAAAGTATTTTGGATTTGCTGTCAGCTTCATAAAACAAGACATTGATTACAAATTTTTATACATATGGATGGTTGATAACCAGAGTTCGTAGCGATTAGGAAAACCAGTAAAGGCGGGAGAAGTCAGGGATTTTAAAATAAAAGTCAGGATTATGTCAGGGAATTTTGAAAATAGTTAGTAAGTATTTTCACTAATTATCTGGAAAGTATTACTCAGTGATGCAAAATTTCAAATTTCAATTTGAAAGTTTCAATTTCAACTTGAAATTTCTGAAAGTTTCAACGTACCCTCATAAATTTCTGAAATATCTGAATTTTATGAAAGTTTCAGATTAATCTGAAAATTACCACATTTTTGAGACTTTCATGAAAGTTTCAGCTGCAAAATCTGTATTTCCGTTACATCAAATGAAATTTGAATTTTGCGCGCCTTTTTAATTTGTTTTCAACCAATGAGGTAAAGTCTTTTTTTAAACATCTATTTTAGAGGTTAGGTTAGCTATTCAGTATTCAGGTATAAGAATCCCTGCTTTTCATTTCTTTCGTTCATTGCTAGGTTCCCACGTTCTATTATTTTTGCATTAATAAGAAACTACAAGGAACAGGGACTCTATTCTTGAATCAGGGAGTGGAAGAATAGGGGTCCAGGAGATTTTGTAAATATATTAACAAATTACCTACTCCAGTAGTTACAATAAGCTGTGTGACTTTCTAAATCAAATGGTTGCCGGCACAAAATGGTGGATCACCTATTTTTTTACAACCCCCTCGGAATAGGTATCAAATGGAAGAGTATTACAAATAAAATACAATAAGCTGAGTGACGTTATTGTAAATCCAATATGGCGGCCGACACAAAATGGCGGATTACTTATTTCTTGACAACCCTCTCGACATGGGTATCAAATGAAAGGGCATATGAAGTAGAATACAATAAGCTGTGTGACGTCATTCTAAATCCAATATGGCGGTCGGCACAAAATGGCGGATCACGTATTTTTTTACAACCTCCTTGGCATGGGTATCAAATGAAAGGGTATGACAAGTAGAATACGATAAGCCGTGTGACGTTATTTTAAGTCCAATATGGCGGCCGACACAAAATGGATTACCTATTTCTGTACAATCCCCTTGATATGAGTATCAAATGAAAAAGTTTGACAAGAGTAATCAAAATGATGGCATCTGAATTAAAGAAAATGAGGCAGACAGAAAACTAAAAAGTAAAAAATAAATAAATAGAAATAAATTCTTAAAACAATGGTTTTCTTTTAAAAGTGAATCGTACTAAAAAGTATAAAATAATGTTTATTCAGTGATTAAATTACAAAATGATGAAAAAGAAAACCATTGGGCGCTCAAAGTATTTCTGTCGCTGCTATATTACAACATATTATTCATAACGTTCTATTACAATGCTGATTGTTGATAAAGGTAAGATATTAAGTATATTTTATGAGCATCCAATGGTTTTCTTTTTCATCATCATTTTGTAATTTAATTACTGTATAAAAATTATTTTCTACTTTTTAGTGCAATTCAGTTTTAAAAGAAAACCATTGCTTAAAAAATTCTTTCAAATTTATTTATTTTTTGCTTTTCACGAACATGTTTGTAAGTTCTAATCTTATTGCGGAAAAACAAAATATATATATTTTTATATTAAAGAAAAACATTGAAAAATAAAAATGTATGAAACTAGTTTCAAAAGTGGGATTTATTACTCTTTATCTCTCGGAAGTTTAAAAAATTGTCATCATTTAAAATATTTCAATGAAATTTCACTTAACTTTCTTAATATTAGGGAATTATTCAATTAAATTTCATAAAATGAAAGTTTCATTGAAATTTCAGGAAAGTTTCATGATACTTAATGTTTAATTTTATATTTCAGATATTTCATAAATTTCAGATGAATTTCGAAACTTTCACAAAAATGTCACTGAAATTTTCGCCAATTTTAAGTTTCATGAAATTTTGCATCACTGGTATTACTTGTCAATAACATTTCATTTATAATATGAACAGATTTATTATACAGGATGGCGCAATAGTGATAAAAAAGCCTATAACAGGAAATTATTTTCGAACATGTAATGAAGCATCCTAAAGTCATACCTCATTACTAAGAAGTTTCAGTGTAGTGCCGTGTGCACATTTGCCACACGACGGCGATTCATACTCGATATACTAAATTTGCACACCGCCCGACTCCGACCGTCTCAAAAAGGAGGGATAGTTTCGTGTATAAAAGCCCAGCCGCGGATCGAGAAGAGCACTGGGTACATCTCTCCGTAGACTGCCGACGGCGCGCTGAGCCGAAGACAATTTGCGGATTTATGCACCAAGTGACGTGACTCTCCGGACCGAATATATCTTGACCTAGAGAAGTCTTACGGCGCGCTGAGCCGGGGACAGAACTTGTGCCAAATGTTATTTAGTCCAGTGATGTCCCGACGAAACCGACACGGAGCAAATATAAATTAACAGAGGAGTGACCCGGCGAGTTGAGCCGATAGCTTGCTCGAGTTGATAGTTATTAGCCCGCCGCCGTTTCCGCCGTCAAAACCCCTACTCGCCGCATCACTGCATTACACTCTCGTCGTCTCTCTCACTCATACGATTTAAATATCACCTGATTACCAATAACCGTAAAAGATACGGACCTGAAAACCGATAACCTGTAACTATTGTATATTATGTAAACCTGCATATTTTACCTGTTGAAGATAATAAAATTGTTAATTTTGATTGGGTTGTCTTATTAAACTAATCTGGATCCTGAACTAATCTCCGACTCCAGCTACCCAGAGCAAAACACCGTTACAAACATACAGGGCGAGCCAAGAAGAAATTAGTATAGGACCAAGTGCCTTTTTTAAATGGAATGCTATGTATATCAGTACATTTTTTGAAGCCTCTTTCTAGGCTCTATTCATTCCTATATTAGAATTGAATATTTCCCAACCGCTTGGATAATCTGCAGATGGATATTAAAAAAATCACCACAGTCACAATTATGGATTTTAAGAAAAACTGATGTGAATACCAGTTACCATATAATTAATGTTTTTGAATCATTTTCATTTCCTAAAACTGTACAGGGTGGCCAAAAATTATTTTTCAATTAAGAACTTTTTAAATAGAATTTTCTCAATTTTTTCAAATGGAACACCGTGTATATTTTTCAACGATGTGATATAGAAATGAAAAACGAACATTTCTGTAACTACTTCCCTATGGCTAAATGCAACCGTTTTCGTTTTATAAGTAAATAAGTGTCAAATTCAAGGAAAAAGAGGTTCTCTCAAATAATTCATTAGAAAAATTTATAATAGGTGTTCGACGTGTTGACCATTTTAATTGACACACGTCTATGCAATTTTGAAAAGAGGCCATGTAGTGGGACCATTTTTTCCAATCCATTGAAATGAGTAAATAGTATTTAACAAGTCCTTTACTGTCATGTTTTTTGTACATTTTTTTTCCGTTTTTGTTATTCGACAAGCAATAGTTTGGTATAAATTGTTGTGTACGACAGAGCATTTATCACACTTATCGGACGTTAGTTGAATTTAAAATATTTGGAATGTTACGATATGAATTTTAATAAAGAGGAGCTTGTAGACATGACTTTTGTTTTGGGCGAGTCAGACAGAAATTGTTTACTTGCCAGTGGAATTTTTCACCAACATTATCCTGAAAGATGGATTCCTGATAATAGCAGCTTCCAAAATCTTCTCGATAGATTTCTAGAAACTGGAAATGTTGAATATCAAAAAAGTAAAAGTATAAAACGTATTGTGAACGAAGAAAATGAGTTTTCTGTGGTGCTGACAACGGTTGAGAATCCCCATGTTAGTCAAAGAGAAGTGAGCTCATTAGTAGGAATAAGTAGACGGTCTGTGGGTCGAATCTTAAAAACAAATAAGTTGCATGCATATCATATTCAAATGCACCAGGAATTATCTGATGACGATTTTCAAAAGCGCCTACAATTTTATAATTGGGCCAGAGGTAAAATGCAAGATGATGTCAACTTCTTCAATAATGTTTTATTCACTGTTGAGGCAACTTTTCATAAAAATGGATTTGTTAATAGGCACAATTTCCATTATTATGCTTCAGAAAATCCTCACTTTTTTATGCAAGTTGATAACCAACACAGATGGTCTATAAATGTTTGGGAAGGAATTATTGGAGAACATGTAATAGGGCCACATTTCTTTGATGGTTCATTGACTAAAGCTATTTATCTTCATTTCTTGGAAAACTATCTGCCACAATTATTGGTAAATCTCCCTGAAAGAATTCGAAATAGGATGTGGTTTCAGCAAGATGGTGCTTCACCACATTATTTAAATACAGTTAGAGACCACTTAAATAATACCTACCCTCATCAATGGATTGGAAGAAATGGACCCACTAAACGGCCTGCCAGGTCCCCAGATCTTACAAAAATGGATTTCTTTTTATGGGGATACATGAAGGAAATTGTTTATAGAGACACACCAACAACAGTACGAAATATGAAGGAAAGAACAATAACTACCTTTAGATCTATCACACCGGTAGTTTTAGGAACAGTGGGAACCTCATTTAAACAGCGCATAGAAAAGTGTGTCAATCAAAATGGGCAACATGTGGAACATTTATTATAAGTGAATTATTTATTATTTGTTTGCTTATAATAATGAAACATTTTCTTTATAGGATTTTGCAAACAGTGGAAAGAAAAGCTATCTATGAGAACTAAAGGAAAAACTATATATAAAAATATTAATGAAATCTTTGCATTCTTTCGATAACCTGACTTCTGGTTATGCTAACAAGTAAAATTCTGATTTGCCATTCTCATTTTAACACTAGCATCCAACCTAGTCCCCTACGGCTAAGCAGGCTAAACTAGTATCTACATGATCCCCTACGATATGTAAATTCAGTTAAAAATGAGAACAAAGGCCTGAAATTAATTTATTTACGTACCTTGTCTTTAAAAATTGTTTTCATTCTAATGAATTACATTTTCATAAAATCTCATTCAGTTTCTTGGAAATGCTTAGCCTTTGAAACGTTTTTCGTGCTTATTGTGGACTCATTTTTAACTGAATTTACATATCGTAGGGGATCATGTAGATACTAGTTTAGCCTGCTTAGCCGTAGGGGACTAGGTTGGATGCTAGTGTTAAAATGAGAATGGCAAATCAGAATTTTACTTGTTAGCATAACCAGAAGTCAGGTTATCGAAAGAATGCAAAGATTTCATTAATATTTTTATATATAGTTTTTCCTTTAGTTCTCATAGATAGCTTTTCTTTCCACTGTTTGCAAAATCCTATAAAGAAAATGTTTCATTTATTATAATTTGAAGAATTTCAAGTTTATTTTTGAATTTTGTAATTATTGCTCTATACAAAGAAATTGTTTGCAATTAGCCATGGGGAAGTACTTACAAAAACTGTTTTTCGTTTCTACATCACATCGTTGAAAAATATACAGGGTATTCCATTTGGAAAAATTGAGAAAATTCAATTTAAAAAGTTCTTAATTGAAAAATAATTTTTGGCCACCCTGTGCAGTTTTAGGAAATTTTTAATATCAGTATGCAGATTGCATTATTCAACAAAAAAATTCATGCCATCCAAGTGGTTATTGGGAGATATTCAATGCTAGTATAGGAATGAACAGAGCCTAGAAAGAGGCTTCAAAAAATGTACTGATATCCATAGCATTCCATTTAAAAAAAGGCACTTAATCCTGTAATTTCGTCTTGGCTCGCCCTGTATTTTCGAAAATAATTTCCAGTTGTAGACTTTTTTATCTAGTTTACTTGCAATTTTTTAACAAATTTCTAGCTATATATCTATCTATCTATCTATCTACCTATCTATTATTATGGGAATTAATTAAATAGACCCATATATGTTGATCTGCTCAATAGGTATTTTTCTCAAAGACTGTATGACATAGAAAGTTGAAATTTGGAACAGTTGTGTAAAGTAAAAAAGTAGAATTTTTATTTTGAGGGTTAGTTTTTGGGGGTAAAATCGGAAGTTAAAAAAAAAGAGGCGTGGTTTGTGGAATGAAAGCACGATTTCAAAATTAAAAAACTCGACAATAAATCAACAAACTTTGTTTTGTAGTTTGGGGCCATTTGCTTGAAACATGTATATATTATCGATAATAAAACAACACGTACCTCCAACAATGTTATCGGCATAATATGTGTAAGCTGACTCAGTGGCGCAGTGCTAACGTGTTAGGCTTGCTACCACGGAGTGCCGGGTTCAAATCCTGCCTAGGATATGAAAAGTACTCCGGTACTGGGAGTCGAAATCCTCTTGGGTAGTCGTCACTTAATGCAATCCACTACGGCTGACCCAATTTTAAATTTGAATATAATTTCTGCAGAAAAGGTGAAAATCTCAAAAACATCAAATTATTATCTATATAGATACGTGGAGTGGAATATTTATGATGCCTCTATGGAAAAAGAAAGATTGGCATTTTGTTGGCATCATAAATTGTGCTGGCGAGATCGGAAATTCGGCTCGGCCTGACTGCTTTTTGACATTTGAGGAGCAAACATGCAAAACCCGATAAATCCACTTTTGGTAATTTTTGAGTAAAACATGTTTTCTTACTAATTCGGGTGCGCTCAATCGATCTGTGAAGTCAGAATCGACCAAAACTCGATGAATCCCATTGAAAACTAAACCTCAATATGACCATTTCAATCAAAAGCCGATAAATCCAAAATTCATTCAAAACCCGATAAAAATTATCCTGCTGTTGCCATTTAGTAATAAATAGCAGCAAGCATTAAAAATAATAATTATTACAGGAATCTGAGAAAAATATAATGTAGGACATCACATAGGTAGTAACAGAATACTAACCGCTAACATCAGCAGAACAGATTAGTTTTCCCGCGCGAACCACTAAATTAGTCGTATATAACGTGTTATTCTGATAACTACTGCTTATTACGCGGTTTTATTGTAATTCAAAAGAAGAAAGAATGAACGAGGGTAATATTAGTGTAAGAGAAGGTAACCAGGGGTCGAGAAAGCGGCAGAAGAAGGAAACAAAGAGGCAAACAGTACGTAATCTTAGGTAAGCAGATAGGTTATAAAACAATGGCATGTTAATATTTCTGTTGTTTTTGGCAAACAGGTACGTGGATGATGATCCAGATTTAAATAAATTTAAAAGACCATGTAGTCACAAGGGGCCTACATATTTTTGTGACAGCATTGCTTTACATGATATCAGAGCTATTCGGTCAATACTCTATAGAACCAACGTGAAAACTGAACAAGACGTTAAACTTTGTCACTATATGTCTGTACTACACACTGAAAGAAAAAGATCCACAAAACCTAATCCAAAAGCAAGAAAATTTTCTGTATTTTATTATCTTCCAAAAAAAATTACCAAGAAGAACATTCAGGTATGCCAGGCATTTTTTCTTATGGCTGTAAATATTAAAAAAGACAGAATAAACCATATTGCGTCAGTACTGCTTGAAGGAGAGATTCCAAAGGAAACAAGAGGAGGTGATAGATTGTCACACAAAAGTACATTTCAAACGGAAATGGTAAAAGAAGTTATAAATAAGTTGGAGGGAAAAGAAAGTCACTACAACAGGGCTAAATCTAAAAGGATTTATTTAGGTTGTGATCTGAATATAAATAAATTACATCAAATGTATCAAAGTCAATATAGTGATGAAGATATGGTCTATTTTGCCATGTTTAGAAGGGTTTTTGTAAACGATTTCAATATAGGATTCTCTAGCCCTGCCTCAGATTGTTGTGCCCAATGCACAAGACTTAAATATCAAATTAAACATGAAAAAGATGAGGAGAAGAAGAAGGATTTTCAAATGGAGTTGAATATTCACAAAAAGAGAGCCAATGCTTTTTATGAACTATTAAAAGAAAGACCAGCTAATACACTGATTTTTGTCTTTGACCTACAACAAGTTCAGCCCCTGCCAAGGACCCCCATTAATGATGCATTTTATTGTCATCAGATAAGTTTTTATAGTTTTTGCTGTGTGGACAGTACGTCTACTCATCCTACTTTTTTTACCTGGACTGAAGACCAAGGTGGAAGGGATTCGGTTGGAGTATGTTCAGCCCTTTTGAACTATTTAGATTCTTTAAACTTTACTAACGTAACTTCTCTTCGTCTGTTCTCCGATGGTTGCAGAGGGCAGAACAAGAATTCCTACATGATTTTCAAGATGGTGGGCAATGAGAACACAAGTCTTGAACAGCAGTGTGGTTTTTGTAAAAAACCTGTAGTTTTAAAAAAGATAAAATGTATAAATTGTAAAACTTATTTTCATAACAGTTGTTCAACAAAAAAAAGTAAAAAGTGTTGTGAAAATCAGAAGTTTGAAGAAGATAACCTAGAAGTGAACGAGGAGGAAGAATTACTAGACTTAAATGACTCTTTAACAGAAAATTCCATCCAATGGGAAAATAAAATTTTGAAAGGCATGAACAAAGATTTAAGAGAAATGAATAGAGTGCTAAAAGAAAAAATTGAAAATTTGGAGAAGGAAAACAACAATTTAAAATTAAATTCAATTGGAACAAAGCAGGATACAACAAAAACAGAAAAGATAATCAACACCATGACAGAAATATTCAAATTAAATTTGGAGAGCAACCTAAAACCCCTAATTACTGAAGTAAATAATTTAAAATTTATAATAAATACATTAAATAAAAACAATAGTGGAATGGTAAAAAGTGACAAGGTACAAAAAAAGGACGAAAATAAAACTGTAACCTCGGAAATAATAACACAAATTAAAGAATATAAACCAGTGACCCCAAAACAATATCCATCGACCTCGAATGCCAATAAGCCAACAAAACAAAACACAGTGAAAGATTTAGAAAATAAGCAAAGAAGCATCATGGAAAAAGTGATTAACCTAAACCAAATAGAGGTGGAAAATTTGAACCAAAATAATAGGGATGAAGATGAAGAGGTGTGGAACACTGTAAACAGGCGGAAAAAAGTAATTAAGACAAAGAGAAATGTCGGAGAATTGGAGGAGAATAGTAGTCAGAAATTTAGAGGTGTGAAACCGAAGGTATGGATGTATTTGTATAAAGTTGAACGGGAAGTAACTGAGCAGGATATAAAAACTTTTATAAAGGAGAAAACGGGAATTCAGGATAATCAAGAAATAATAGTAAACGAATTAGAATCGGAAAAAAATGTTTCTAAGTGTTTCATGGCAGGGGCTGATTTTCAGTACAAGGATAATTTTTACGACCCCAAATTTTGGCCAAAAGGAGTACGCTACAGAAGATTTGATTTTCAGCTCCACCATAAAAAGATTAAACAAAAAACTACCGACTTAAGACCAAATTCCTTTTCATCATTATAGCAAACCTCTGAATTAATAAATAAAGTTACACTGTCTACCAATGGTACGAATATCAAAAAACATGCACTATTAGGACTCATAAATATACGTTCTATTACATCTTCATATGAAGCGGTTGTCGATCTAGTCTTAGAAAGGGATTACGATTTATTCTGCCTAACCGAAACGTGGTTGAAAAACAACATTTTAGATGAAAATGTAAATATAAATGGTTATGTTATTATCAGAGCAGATCGCAATCACACAGAATCTAAATATAGAGGAGGCGGAGTGGCATTATATTTGAAAAGCAAATACACTTATGAAGTACTAGACATAGGTAATGAACATGATATCGATTTTATTTCTATTATAATAACATTACATAAAAACATTAAATTGGGAATTGTATTACTTTATAAACCTCCAACCATCAGCTATAAAAAATTAGAATTTATAGCAGATATATTAGATACATTATTACCACTAGTAGACGAGCTGTTATTATTAGGAGATTTCAACATCAATATAAAAAATCAAAATCAAAAAGAAGTCCACTTTCTAACTGACCTTACTAGCGCATATAATTTATCACAAATTGTTTCATGCCCCACACGTAATAACTCAATATTAGATCATGTGTATGTAACAAATAGAGAGTTTGTAATCGAGACGATCATAGAGGAAGCAAGTAAGTTTATCTCGGAAAGTGGCAAAGCATTAACTGACCACAATTTAATAAACTGTTACATTACATTTCCAAAAGTCTCAAAAATTTCATCTCATAAGATAATACGCAACCTAAGTAACCTAGACAATAACCATGATTTTCAACAATTTGCAAGGGCATTACCTTGGGACGATGTGCTAAAAGAATCAAATCTAGACAGAAAAGTGAATTTATTTAACAGTCAAATAATAGACATCTACGACAGCTTCGCTCCAGAAAAAAGAATCAAAAAGAGGAACAAACCAGCCTGGCTAACTGGAACGATAAAATTTATGATGGATTTGAGAAATAAAGCGCTATCAGACTATCATCTAAACAGAACACCAGCAAAATGGATCTATTACAAGGATTTGAAAAATTTGGTAACGATATCAATAAGAAAAGAAAAAATTGCTTACGCAAAGTATTTAGAAAGTCGAATAACTAATGACTCAAAAACAGCTTGGAAGGGTTTAAAATCATTTGGCCTAAACAACAGACGCTCTGAAATCCCACATAGCACTTTTTCAGCAGATGACGTCAATGATTATTTTCTTTCTTCAAGTAACATAAAGATGGATATTGAGAAGAAACAGGCAACAATAGACCATTATGCAAATAGGACCTTTAAGGACATGAGAGAACCTTTCTCCTTAATGCAAATAAGCATGGATGATATGGTAAGATACATAAGTGAAATAAAAACGAATGCTACCGGATCTGATAAAATTTCTATAAAAATGTTGATTCTAATTCTTCCATATTGTGGAACTGCATTACTAGATATCATAAATACGTCAATCGCTAAGGGTTTATTCCCAAACAGTTGGAAGACTGGTATCATATTACCATTGCCAAAAACAAAAGACCCTAAAACACTGAAAGATCTAAGGCCTATTTGTATACTGCCAGCAGTATCGAAAGTTGCAGAGAAAGCTGTTTGTCATCAATTAAAGGACTACATGAAAAGCCAAGAAATAACACCAAAATTCCAGTCAGGTTATAGAAAAAGGCATAGTACTTCCACAGCATTAATGAAAGTCTGTGATGACATTACCAGAGCAATGGATAATTCAGAATGTGTTTTATTAGTAATGCTAGATTTCAGTAAAGCTTTTGATACCATTTCTCCAGATATTTTACTAGCAAAAATGAAATATTATGGTTTTGATCAAAACACAATAAACTGGTTTTCCACATATCTGCATAACAGAAAACAGTTGGTGCATATGACAACTGAAGATGAATTAGATATTTCAGAGACAAAACTTGTAAGAAATGGAGTACCGCAAGGGTCAACTCTAGGCCCAATATTGTTTATTTTATATACAGCAGACCTTTGCAATATCCTAGAATCAGTAAATCACCAGTGTTATGCAGATGACTATCAACTTTATAAAAATTTCAATGCATCAAGTGTCGATGAATGTGTGGAGACGATAATCAGAAATATTACCTCCATCAGTTCTTACAGCGAAAATCAAAGTTTAAAACTAAATGTGGATAAAACCAAAGCTATTGTATTTGGTACCAAAAATTTGTGTGTTGCAGTGGAAAATCTAGTTACACTTCAAATTGGACCTACTGAAGTGCATCTGGAAAAGAATGTTAAGAACTTAGGACTTATAATGGACGTCAATTTAAAGTTTACTGCTCATGTAAATAGTGTTTGTCAGAAATGTTATTACATTCTGTATAATCTGTACAAGTTTAAGGATGTTTTCCCAAATAATTTAAAACTAAAATTATGTGAGAGTCTCGTTTTACCAAATATTGACTATTGTTTAATAGTATATGCCCCTTATTTAACGAATAATGATTTACAAAAACTACAAAAAATACAAAATAATTGTGTGCGATATTCACTGAATGTATCAAGACGAGAACACATTACACCATTTCTATGTAAGATAGGCTGGTTAAAAATTGAATATAGGTTTAGATATCTGCTAACAATAGAAATACATAATATTTTATCAACTCAAATGCCATCATACCTTTATGAAAAAATTGTATGGAGGAATAATATACATAATGTTAGTACCAGAAATTCAAACCAAATAGAAATATTTAAACACAACACGGAAAAGTTTAAAGCTAGCTATTCTTACCTTGTATCCAAATTATACAATGATGTACCTGATTCTTTGAAAATGTGTTCAATTTTTACATTTAAAAACAAGTTAAAACTCATGTACCTGAACAACCAAAAAGGAACCCTTAATTATAAATAATTTTTATCTATTAACAATATTTATATACCTACTTATTTTTATTGATTGATTCATATATATTAAAATATGGGTTGAGAATTAAAAACAGCTTCTACGCTGATCTCCGCCTTTTTGTGATATTTTCGCTATTTTATTTTCTTGTGTTAATTGTGAACATATACTGTTGTATATTCTGTGTTTATATTTTAATTTTATGTATTTAATGTCACAAATAAAGTCTGTTTTGAATTTGAATTTGAATTTTTGAATACATTATACACACTGTATTTTTGGTTAAGATTTAAAGCTCCTGCTAATATCTCAAATATAGAATTAGTATTCCCTGTCCGAGGGCACTCGTTTTTGCCAGCTGACAGAGCATTTGGAAGAGTGGAAAAAATTCTAAGGAATCACCCCACTATAATTTCCACTCAGGAATATGAACAGTTTTACAAAGAAGTTGGTGACGTTAGGACCCTGGGAGTTGACTGGAAATTATTTAATATAAAAGATCTTGTACAGTGGTTGAAAAAAATGAAAGGAATATCGCAGATGAAAAGAATTGAACTTAAGAAAGTTAATAATGGTACGGGTGTGAGAATCTGCGGTTTTGAAAACTTCAAATTCAAAACAGGCCTTGAACAATTTGTCAAGCTTACGAAACAAAAGTGTACAGATGAAGAAATAAGATTGATTGAAAAAAGTGTAGCGCGAGGGATACCGGAAAAGAAAAAAAAAACACTGAAGCATCTCATGGTCCAGCAATTTGGTAGTGAGTGGGAAAATTCAGAAGATCTACAGTGGTATCGGATACTACTGAATGGACCTACCGTAGCTGAAGAACTGCAAGATGAAGAAGAAATATGTGACTGCCTTGAAGAGGAAGTAGCCATACATATCTAGAAAAAAATGTAGATTTTTATATTATAAGTACGTTTTTATTTTCAAGGATTTCTCCTGTAAATTTTTTGTTCATTTATTATTAGAATTATATTTTTGGTTGTTACATTTCTTTTGTGTTTGTTAAACCTTTTTTCGCAAAAGCTTGTTGATGAAGTGGAAAATGTTATATTTTTCAAATAAATGCTAAAAAATTACAATTTTCAGACAAAAACCGATAAATCCAAACAACAAACTAAAAAAAAATAATTTGGTGCAAGCGATTTTTTTTCCAAAATTTCCCAAAAGCATCTAAGACCTCAAAGACAACAATCTGTAAAAGAAAATTTCAATTTTTTTGTTGCAATTTTGCACAGGAAGTTTTTCACGATTTCCCAACAATTCTTAAAGGTGTATTTATTGGGTTTTGCATATTTACTCCTCATTTGTGATAGGTACTGCACGTAACTTATTGGCCAATTGACGATATTAGTGAGCACCGCCTTTCTGTCAATAATCTATAAATCCTTGGTTGATAATCAGCCAAAAAAAAAATATTTCTTATTTTTATGTCCTAGTTTAAATTAGATAAACAATGTTTAGTTACTTTTCATACGTAATTTTAGAGATTTGGGAATTAGAAGAATTGAGTAAAGTAATGCAATGCCCTCCCACAATTTTGAGAAGGAAAATAGGCTTCTGGCAATCTCACGGAATACTAGTTGAAACGAAAGCAGACGTTTTTTGTGTACAGGAAGATCTGGAGAATAAGGATAATAATATACAGGAGGATATATTTGTGGAGGATTATGAATCGGAATCTGCCATGGCAAGCGCTCAAGATCAAAGAGAGGAGGAGTTACAGGTAAGTCGTCAGTTACGTGATTAACAATTTTTGGAAAACACCATTTTAAAACTTTTTGAAGCCGTAGTATACTTACACATAATTAAATAAAATTATAAGAAACAGTTATTTAACATTCACGGAACTAAAAGTTCATAATAATAATAATAATAATAATAATAATAATGTCATGAATGCATGTGTATACAATTTTGATACCCATTATTTACTTTTTAGACTTTCTGGTCATACATCGTTGGTATGCTGATGAACTTAGATACGTTGCCATTAGACAGGATACACCAAATGTTGAAAATGTTTGCCTTCCAGGGGCCAACTATCGAATGTAGTCTTCAAGAGTTGAAAGTGTTTTTGGACAGGAAAGTTAGAGAACATCAACTGATTTATTCAAATGGTTATTATAAGCTGCCTAAGTAGTTGTTGCCTTTTACATTTTTGTTAAGTAATAAAGCCTGTTATATTACAAATTGTTCTTTTAACTACTTCTAAGTAAAGCGGGGAAACTCGAGTAAATTGTGTATTCCTTAAAAACTATTATACAGGGTGTACTGTGTATACGTATGCAGATTTTCACAATGGTATGTTGGCCCAAGAGAAGAAGAAATTCTTGTAAATTTCTCTTCTAATCCAGATTTATTGTTTTATCTAAAATTAATCAGAATTAGGTAACGTTTTCAGTGTAGATAGACAACTATATGTTGGCCCAAGAGAAGAAAAAAATCTTGTAAATATCTTTTCTAACCCAGACATATTGTTTGATCTGAAATTAATCAGAATCAGGTAAAGTTTTCAGCATAGATAGACAACTATAAACAAAGGACATGAGGAAATTGCGTTTACGTGCTGTCATTGATGCAGGTTTTATAATGTTGCCAATGGTTTTCTAAATATTGTTTAAATGTTATCTGTGGCATTATTTTAATTTTTTTCTTCTTCAATTCTTTGGGACTTCCTGCCACATGTATTTTTTCTTTTTAAGCGGTGCTCGGGGAATCTACAAAATATCACAATTAACCAGTATGTTACTAGTAAATAACCTCTACGCCTGTGACTTTTACGTCAAAGGATCAGTTAGAGGTTGCTTTTTTAAAATAAATAACACAAATAAGTGTAAAAACTTGAAATTAAAGACTTTAAGATCTGTTCTGACAAAGCCGAAACCAAAGAACCACGAACAAAATTCAAAAAACTGCATTTATAGTATTCCATGTGAGTGCAACAAACATTACGTAGGTGAGTCATCCAGACCATTTAGTGTAAGATTAATCGAACATCAAGATTATATCAGAAAAAATGAAATTCAGAGGTCCAAGATCTGCGAACACGCTTGGAAGAACGGACATAGAATAAACTTGGGACTCGACAAAAATTTTAACATAAAAGGCAGATAGCAAAAAAAGAAAAATTAAAGAATCCACGATAATATTATTGAATGAGGATAGATGCGTGTCGAATTGTTCTGTAGATGTCTGTACAACTTGGTTGCCAATGTTAAAAGAAGAACTTCACAAACTTAACGTTGTATAAAAACTAAAAAAAACTGTTAACTATATCAACAGTTCTATGTAAATAGTAAGTATCTATGGATATTGAATACAACAAACATTCTTAGAGCTGTTATTTATCATACACAACAAAAAAGATTTTTCAAAAAAGAAGCCTTGAAAAAGGAAACAGATTAGATTTCCGAAACGTCGACGAAATATTTAATTTCAAGTTTTTATACTTATTTGTGTTATTTATTTAAAAAAAGCATCTGACTGATCCTTTAACGTAAAAGTCACAGGCGTAGAGATTATTTACCAGTAACATGCTGGTTAATTGTGATATTTTGTAGTTTCCGCGAGCACCGCTTAAGAAGAAAAAATACATGTGGCAGGAAGTCCCAAAGATAAATCATGATATAACTAAAAAACCAAAAGTGCAACTTTTCCACTGCAAATCAGCTCGTAGGCTACAAAGATTTTGATGAATTTTCTTCGTTATCTCCAACACGAAGCGAGATATTGGGATTTAGGCTTCTTCAAATGGTCGTAGTACTGTAGTAGGCCACATTTAGACAGTGCTTAAGGTAAATACATCAAAGGAGGTAGTTTATGAAGCTCTATTATTTTACTGTCGTGATCAAAAAAAATTAGGATAAGTCTTATAATGTATTTTTTCTAAAATCGAGTTGTGTACATCTAACCTTAATTTTTGTGACATTGTCAGTTAGTTGTTAAAATTCATTGCAAATGTGCCAAAACAAATATGCCCCATATAAAGGATTTAGTTAAAGCTGGAGTTGTTGTTAAAGCAGAATATGGATGGTTAATGAGACAAATTGCACTGCGTTTTAATATTTAGAAAAATTCTGTGTTTAACATTTTAAAAAAGTGGAGAATAAACGTTACAATTAGTAGAAATCCTGGATCAGGGCGACGAAGGATATCAACTGAACAGTCTGAACAGCAAGATTTGCAATTGACAAATAAATTAGAAAATCCATTTCACTCAGTAATTCAGACTGCTGAAGAAACAAATTTTCCTGGATCGAGTAGTACTGGTGGCCGGTGAGTAAGAGAATCGGAGCTACGCTGTCATCTAGCAGCACAGAAATACTTAAAGCTTAACATAAAGAAGCTCGACTGGAATTCGCGCTTGAATTTTTAGAGAGTGATGTAAATTTTTGTAACAATGTAATCTTTGCAGACGAAAAAACTTTCCAGTGTACACACAGCGGTCGTATTCGTGTTTACCGACCTTCGAATACTCGATTCAATGAAAAGTGTATATCTAACAAAGACAAAAGTTGTAGATTTTCCGTTAACATGTGGGCTTGGATATCGGCATGTGGTCCTGCATGGTGTTTTGTGGCATATTGAGGAACGATTTAATAGTGAAACGTATATTAGGATTTTAGACAAAATTATGCTTCTTTCTGTATCACAATTATTTCCTAATAATGAATTCATATATCAATGAGATAATCGTTCAGTTCATACTGCTCATACCGTGACTAACTGGTTTCAAGAATACAACATTAATGTTCTTATAACTGGCCCTGTTATAGTTCAATTCTTAACCCTTGTGAAAGACGTATGGAGACTACTCATAAGAAGTATCCAAAGACGAAATGTGAGACTACGGAGTGCCCAAGAATTACTGGAAGTAGTAAATAATGCATGGGAAAATATTATTACTAATGATTATTGTATAAATTTATTTAATTCTATGCCAAACAGACTTATAGAAGTTATAAATAGATATGGTGCAATAATAAAATATTAATAGTTAGCTTCTTTGTTAAAGTTGGATATCCTTTGTTGCCCTGATCCAGGATTTCTACTAATTGTACCGTTTATTCTTCACTTTTCTAAAATGTTAAACACCGAATTTTTATTAATGTTATAACACAGAGTGCAATATGTCTAATCCATCTTCTGCTTTAGCAATAACTACAGCATTACAATAAAAGCTATAATAAAAGTGCTAATTGTTTAATTTCGGCTACTCATTACATAGGTACTCACATAGAGACAGATTTACATTAGAAATAAATAGGTGTTCAATTTTTTTTGCTCACGACAGTACCAGTAATTATTTATTTACCTCTAAAAGTAACGAAAATACAAAGGTGTATATATGGGACATACTGTATAAATATTTTTTTAAATGTAAAAATATTCCAACTGACATTTGTTTAATCACGAAAAAATTATAATATAAACCCTTTCAACTCTGTGTTTTCAAATAAAATATTGAATGTTCACTAGAGGTTTAATAATTTTGAATTTTGGCACATTTTTCACAGATCAAATTTCTTGATCTGTGACATTTATTGTATTTGGGGATTTTTGTGGGGACTAAGTGGCAATCGACCTTCTACCTCAATGCAATTGACACACCGTGTTGGGGTTTTTTTGTTGCTTTATGTTGGCAGTAACTTTTTTGTTCTTTGGCGGTTTGGCGGCGAGTTTGGCTGCAGCGACTACTCATACAAGAAAAGAAAAACAAACAAGTTTGGAGCTTTTCGTTTAACCACCACGCAGCGAGACAGCTTTGAACCGAACAATAACAAGAGTATTCAAACTGAATGATGAGGTCTAGGATAAAGTGGGTAAGTTGCTTGTACCTTTTTTGGTGTTTCTGCCTTATGTGCCCATCTACAATGTATGTGTATTTATAAAGTCAGTGTGTACAAAACAAATAATGCGTGTTGTTAGAATTTTCCAATTTATCAAATCATAGGGAATGCATAATAGATAATAAGTTCTAAATTCTTCTAGATAGCTCTTGATGTTTATTTCCCAACATGTACCTACTAGATATGTACACACTATAACTATACACACTACTCACTTCAAATTGGTAGACTTACAAATTTAATAGCTTCGTTTTTAGTCAATTGATTTTATTTTAGTCTTATTTAAGCATAATAAGTAATTCATTCGCAGAGAACTAATTTTCTGATAATTAAATCATTGTATTTGTACATTTCTTTATGTTGTAGTCACTACCATTATCCATTTTCATGGCTAGTGTGATGATGTCATCGATCTACAACATATTAAAGAGATTTGATTTTGTAAAGTCATCGCGATGTAAATTAAATACAAGTGATCCAAAATAAGACACTAAATTGTGGTCACTTGAACGCTTAATTTATTAACTCTCTGAAATCATAAAGAAATAATTACTACCTAAAAGTATTTTGCGAGAAAAATAGTGGAATGCTTTGTTATAAAGTTTTACTCATCTCAGCACTATTAGCTTTGCTTTGATTTTTTTTGGGTCCAAATTGGGGATCTACTCCAATAACTTATTTTTTTCAAAGAATTTTGATAATGGAAAGTAATACAATAGGTCCGTAATTTTCGATGTTAAGTGGATCATTTGATTCTAACGATGGTACTTACAATCTTTAACTTATTTAACTGAAAGGATTTCAGTTTCAAGAATTAAATTGGTAATGTGCGTAATATAGGTTTTAGAAAATGCCATTAATTTACTTTAAGCCCTTTATACTGCCCGTTTCTCATCTATATCTCCTGTTTGAAATTTGAAAAACGTGAGAAATCAAATGCAGCATATTTTAAAATTATTTTTAAATCCACAGGGTGTCTCAAATAGTGGTGGCAAACTAATACTACAAGTATGTTTTTAAATGGATCATCCAACATTGCTTTAGGTACTTATATTTGACTCTTAATTCCGCATTCAGGCCATATGTGTATATTATTTTTGAACTTTCATTGTAGAGTTGCCACAGTATTCCACTATTATTTTCATAAAGTTAGTTGTTGGTTGTTGTTTCACTTTGACTATTAGTCAAGGTAGTGTGCTAATTTGCAGAGCTCTCAAGGTCGAACCCAATTGTACAGGGTATACTCCACGATTATTCAAATTTTTACATTTTCAACCTGTGATAACTTATAACCTTTTTAAAATGTTTCGCTTAAAATATTTCAGCAATTAATTACCTAGTAGTCTAGAAAATGGCGTGCAAAGTCGACGACAAAAAGTTACCATCTACGCGGTAGAGGAAATTTATAAAAAAATTTTTTTAAATTACCGTCTACCGCGCACAGAGCAATTTTCGTCTGCCAGTGTAATTGGGGTATGTGAAGTACATAGACTAACTACGTATGCGGACGGATATCGATAACCATTCCTGTAAAAAAATGCCCCCCTCCCCCCTACATATTTTCCCACCATACCAAAAATTTAATTTAATCAGAAAGATACGAAACAAGAACATATGTCCCAGTTGAAATTAATAATGAAAAAATTTGAATTTTCCTGTAGAATTAGATTCACTTTTGGGAGACCTGGAAACTAATACTTGGTCTTGACAAACATTCAAAACGAATGCCGTTTGACGGAATTAAGAGTCAAATATAAATATTTATATAAAGAAAATGTTGGGTGTTCCATATTTTAAAAAATCTAGAATTAACTTGCCACTGCACACTATCTGAAACACTAGATTTTGAGACAATTTTAGAATATGCTCTATTCTAACGTGGTAGAATAAAGTAGATAGAAGTCAGAATTTTTCAAAATTGTTATTATTTTATAAAAATACAAAAATACATTCCACATATTGGTAACACAAATAAGAAAGTAACAATGGGAAAAATAAATACAAGGTAAATTATTTAAAGTCTCATTATTGAACAGTATCTGAATTAAATCTAATATACGATTCAAATGTATTGACCCCTCACTTTGACCGCGATTATCTCAAAAACGTAAGAGCGGAAAAAATTGAAAAAATTATGTGTTCATTTGTAAATAATTCACTAAAATTTTAACAACGTACATTGGACAGTATTGAAGTTCTGTTAAGTTATATTGAAAAATGCCCTACTTTTTAAGGACATTTTGACCATACCAGTTTTAAATCCATTATATCTTGGAAAATATGCCTACTATGGAAATAATATTTTAGGTTTTTTATACGAGGACATTTTTTCATAATTTTTTATTCTAAAATTTCGCAGTTATTCTCAAAAACGTGACCTTATGTTTAGTCGGTTATTTATAGTGATCGAAATTTGGATTTTATTCCAGTGGCGCACAACATATAAGTATGAAATTTTACATCAAAATATTATGTAAATTTGTTCTCTCTTACAAAATTAAATGTAATACGAACCTATCTTATGAAATTATGATGTATTTTGGCATAATAAATGTAAGTACACATATTTCACACATAAATCGTTATAAATCCGCACAGCACTTTCAACAAATTTTGTACTTTTACTGAGTGCTCATAGTATACAGTAAGTATTTTTTCTAAAATTTCTGTCTTTTTCTTGGAAATGTTTTATCCTACTTGGAGGTTTTAGAAAAATTTTCTTTATATTAGCAATAAGTTTGTCAACATAAGCGGTGTAGCGCATGCACTAAACAAGTAACATACAACACTTGTGGGTATTTCCTTTTCATTTTTTTTCCGGCACTTAACATATACGACACTGAATCACTAGTAAACACAACAACTTTCTTTAAATTTTGTTCAGCCAATTCTGACCTAAGCCATTTTAGTGTTTTCAAAAAAACTAAACACTGACTTGCTATTAACTGTTTCTAAAACCTTGGAAGCTATTAAATGGCACTTGCCCGGACCATCAACATGCAATTTAGTAACTAATAAATTGGCAACTTTATTCCCCAAAAAGTCTGCCGTTTCGTCTATTGTAACCCAAAATCAGCCATTTTGAAGATCATTCCGAATACCTTCCAGTTTTTCTTCATATAATTCGTTGAGAATTTTTTTACGAAGCAGGCTTTCACTTGGATGTTGCCCCACGCAATATTTGTTTAGAAAATGTGTAAAATGAACGTTATTTAGTACACTCCATGGAAGATTTAAACATATTAACAAAAGAACCAAATCGAAATAAAACTCGTCCTTTGAAATTCTCTTTTCCTTTTTTGTATTACACTCGTGTGTGTAGCTATTTACATGTTTTAAAACAACATTTTTCTGTGTACACCTTATTGTAACAAATATTACAAATTATTTTTTTTTATTGGTACCCTATTTTGCTTATTTAAAGTACGCCTCAGAGTGTTTAAATCAAACTTTTAAAAACGCGCGTGTTTTAAAGTTACCATGGAAACAACTACAACCCGAGTCAAAATGTCAACTTTTTAATTATTGATCTGACAGAAATTTTTGCGGTATTAACCGCGAATCTGCTTTCCTATTTAAATAATCAATGTTAGAACTCACTATAAAGCAATATAGAATCACTAACAACTGTAGTGACAATAATTAATCCTATGTGACAGATTGCAAATTAATTTTTGCATTCCTCATTTGACACTGACAGGTATCCTGATGTCACATCACGAATTCAAACATTTTACATTGTTAATTCTTATTTCCATTTTTTGTAGTACTAAAACCAATATTTATGATTTCAAAGTGTACCAATAAAAAAAATTGCGTAAAGTATTCGTGGATAACTGGTCTTTAAAACTTTTAATATACTATTTTCGCCATCAAAATGTAGTTCTTTATAAGGCTTAATTCATTTTCGATCGTACTTTTCCTCGGGCTAAGACGCGGCATATTAATTGACAACTCGTTCTTTCACGAATAATTATAAACTACGCTCTAGGCCAAGTCCGTGCAATTTCCATGCTTGTCGGCCACGTGTTGCAGGTGTGCATTGTTTACGCGATCTGTTTCTTTAACTTCATACCATACCAAAATCTTACATAAAAATAATAAGTGATTATCGATATATGACCACTTAAAGTTTAATGTGACGAGAATCTCGTTAAAAATGGGTACATTTTGTGGTGTAAATAATTTTCATAACGTTTTTAACCTAAATTATTAAAATTTCAATGAGTGATGTACAGTTCATAAGTAATGAACATATAATTTTATCAATTTTTTCCGCTCCTTCGTTTTAGAGATATTAGCGGTTAAAGTGAGGGGTCAATACATTTGAATCGTATTAACATCTTCTACACTATGCTAATTTACCTAATTTAATTCATAGGTACCTACGCAGTTTTTACTGTATAGAATAAATATTTACTAGCATTAAATTTGACAATTAAAAGTATCCACTCTCTTAAATAATAGAAGAACTATTACCTAAAAAAAAACTAATACCCGGGAGGCAGCAACAGATTTTTCGCGTTAATATCTATAAAGCTAGATTTGTTTCCAAAGAAACTTTAGATAGTATCTATAATGAAGGTGCAATTCTACCAAACTCTTAGTGGTGCATAAATGAGTAGAAAATTAAACATGTTGCAAAAAGATAGATGGACGAAAATTTTCTTTCTCGAATTGTCACGGATTGTCAAAAAATGACGAATCGCCTTCGCTCCTGCCGGCCCCAATTTTCGATTTTCACCTCGCGATTCACGTTGTACGGTCATTGCCGACCTTCTCTCCGCCATCGAGACATAGAACGAGTCTCCGATCGTCGTATTTATTCAGTTCTTACGCGTGAAAAATTGACTTGCGGTCGTGGGTCGGCGACTATTTTTAAGTGGTATCCCGAGTTCGAATCCCGCCCGGGGTTACTTTTTTTTTGTTTTCAATTTTTCGGTAGATATTTTTGATTCTGTAACTGCTATTCGCTCCGTTCTATTGCATTTCTCGGAGAAGAATGGTGTACGTTCGTTAACGAGGTGGAGTAGTACAAAAGCCATCTGCGATTGCTGACTACAATAAATGCAAATGTTTCATAGACATTTCGGACCAAATAAAGTCCTACTCAACTGCATTACGAAAGTCGATAAAATGGTATGGTAAAATAGCAATTGAGCTTCTATTTGGGTCACCACTTGTCAACGCCTACATAATGCACCAGAAAATCACCAATCAGAATCTCTCTATCACTTCGTTCAAAGTGGAGCTGGTCAGCCATTTCTTGGATCTTTCTAAGCTTGAAAATATATGAAACGTCCAACCCACGTGCTCGCGAAAGTCACCACTTAGAAAAGGTTCCATCTTCTGTCCGAAGAAAATGTGTGACATGTTACACAAAACTTTCCTCCGAAAATGGACGAAAATTTGCACAAAATATAGTGCAATTTTACCGCCTCAGATGTATTCAGTGCGACAAATTTTAATGCATTACGTGTTTTTGTAATATTCATAGTTTTAATATAAAAATGGGGTTTTTGATATTTGAATTTTCTTTTTTTATATATTTTTTCACTTATAATTGGCTTGGTACGTGGCGGAAAGGGAAAATGCAAAACTTCTCCGAGAAATGCAATAGAACGGAGCGAATAGCAATAATAGAATAAAAAATGTCTGCCAAAAAATTGAAAACGAAAAAAAAAAGTATCCCCGGGCGGGATCCGAGCTCGGGAAACCACTTAAAAATAGTCGCCGATTAGCACGACCGCAAGTAAATTTTTCAAACGTAAGAACTGAATAAATACGGCGATCGGACACCCGTTCTATGTCTCGATGGCGGGGAGAAGGTCGGCAATGATCGCACAACGTGAATCACGAGGTGAAAATCGAAAATTGGTATCGGCAGGAGCGAAGGCGAATCGTTATTTTTTGACAATTCGTGAGAATTCGAAAAACGAAATTTTCGTCCATCTGTTTTTTTACAACATGTTATTTATTTTTTACTCATTTATGGACCACTAAGAGTTTGGTAAAATTGCACCTTCATTATAGATACTATCTGAGCTCTTTTTGGAAAAAAGTCTAGCTTTATAGAAATGATTTCACGAAAACTGTCGCTGTCTCCCGGACCTATAATCTTTCAACCACCCGAATTTGCGTCGTTTAGCGCGTGATCAGATAATTTAAGTTGATACATATAACAGAAGTTTCTTTTTAGTTTTTTAAAAGCGAGAAAATGTACGTCAGAAAGTTATAGACATTGTTATGCTGTTTTTCAGTTCAAAAAATTTGTCTTCAAATGCCTAGTTCACCAATCATTACATTTAATTAATAGTGGTTGAAAAACTAATAGCCAGATATCTGACTTATACATATCTCTTAATTAATAAATAATTTCATTCAGTTATTCTGCTACACTAACATTTATCTAATTTTTATAACAAGAATTTAATACTAACACTTATCTAAATTATTTACTATGTCTCTGCATCAGCTCAAACTTTTGTACTCTCCTTATAAGTAACCCTACCCCTACCTCTGGAGCTTCTCGGTTTTGGCGTACTTTTTACTTCAAAATACGTCTGTTTTACGGACTGTTCTGGGGAAGGTTCGTCACTAGAACTTGAACTTTCCAACAAACTGTCATCAGGAACTGATATAAATGTGTTGATTTTACTGGCTGCCGGGGTAATTTCTGTCACTTCATAATTTGATCTGTGGTTTTTCAATCTGTTTGAGTTATCTCTCAATTCAGAAAACAGTTTTGGTTGTTCGATGGTCCCTATCAGTGGAGACTGGTTCGACTCGCTGCTCTTTTTGTCGAAATTGATGAAATCATGGGAATAACCAGCTAGTTGTGGGAAGATCGATGTCACTTCATCAAACTGAAAGGGGTAGGAGGTTGTTATGTCTAATGGGGGAGGTTTCAGAGCTTTGATGTAGTGGTTTTTGCTTTTGCCTTCCTTTCTCCATCTGTATTTGTCTCTGTGCGTTTCTTGCGAAGGTTGCTGGAACTGCTCGGAGCTTAGTGGAATCCATTCGCTATGGAAGGTATTTCTTGGGTCGTCTCGATAGTGATGCTCTGGCCTGAGTTCCTCATAATCCTGGCTGGTGGTGTATGAGGGATGTCTGTGGGGTTTACTTGGCTGATGATGGGATTTCTGGCTCTACAAAATTATATAATTATAAATTGTGCACATAAATAATATATTGATCAAGAAAGAAGAAAAGAAATACCAAAAGTCAAAGCATGTTTCTCAAGTGAGAATTGGCAGGAAACGTTGGAATTAGAAATGTGATCTACAAGAGAATTTTCAAAACTAATAATCAAGACTTGATTTGAAAGCAGTATTTTACATATAAGAATTTATACATATATTTTTTTTCTGTTTATTGGTCTTACAAGCAAAGTGTTTTGGCTGCGTACATATAGTTACCTACGATATGACAAAAATAAACCGAATTACACGCGTGTAGGTAAATGAGAAAAACCAAGGTATCCATTACCATATGCATTATAACTAGTAAATTATTTAGAGCAGCCCTAGCAAAATTTGTAAGTTAAAAAAAAAAACAAAAAAGAATAAACACAGACACGAGCAAATACAGACGCACTTGCGCTACTAATTTTTATGAAAGGAATGTTAGTAAGTAATTTAAACGAGGACTCACTTCTCACCCAGGGGCCTATACATATACAGGGTGTTCCTTAATGACGTGCTAATATTTCAGGGTGTGATTTCTTAGGTCATTTTATGAAGATAAGGTTCATATGAACATACAAATTCGGAAAATGCAGTTTAGGGTATAGGAATAACGATGTAATTGACCACGCCCCGCTAGTTCCATAAATCGTGATAGCAGAGGCACACAATGAATTGAATTTAGTACGGCGTGAACTAAGGATGGATGCGGACGTAGGTAATAATTTCTATACGAAACGAGAAAATATCTCTTCGTCAAAAGTGAAGAAGTTATTTGTCACATTTTTGACAAATAATTCCTTCTACTGAAAGCATTTCTGCAGTTTCTTTTTTAGGCGTAAATGCTATGGGAATAAAATAGTAATTCTTATTAAAACCGAAATGAAAATAGAACATTAAAATAAAATGAAACAACCCTCAGAAACTAAAATCAACTAATAATTATCAAACAATAAATTAATGAAGTAAGGATTCAAACAAACCGCCTTCTTGTGCCAAACAATAGCCAAACCGATTATACAATGAACCTCTCACATCATTGAGTTGATTTGGAGTAATGCTTGCACAAAGTTGGATAAGTTTTTCCCGTAATTCAGCTAAATTATTGGCTCGTTCAAACGCATGTTTGTACGCGGTTTCCTTTAAAAAGCCCCACAGAAAGAAATCATGGGGTGCTAGTTCAGGTGACTTGGGGGGCAATTTTATCATTCCTCTCGTAGCTATTAAACGATTGGGAAATGTTCTTTCCAGAAAATTAATAACAGTTAAGGTATTGTGACTCGGGCAGCCGTCTTGTTGAAGCCAAATGCAGTCAAAGTTGACAGGAAGATTTTGAACTGCAGGAATTATTTGGTTTTGTAAAAGCTCTAAATATTTATTGTCATTTAAATTGCCATCGATTAGCAGTGGGCCTATAATATGATTGTCTAAAATTCCCATCCAAACGTTCAACTTTTGAGGATACTAAGTTCGCACAGCAACACTCAAATGTTTATTTTTTCGAAACCAATATCGTACTACGGATGGATTACGTTTCCTATGTAATGGAAATGATGATTCATCTGTAAACAATATATTTTTTAAGAAGTTTTCATTCTCATTCACTTTATTTATCATGATTTCACAAAATTCCATCCATTTGAAATTGTCCTCGAGAAATATTTCTTGCGTTGTTTGAACTTTAAAACAACTGTACCCATTTCTTTTCAAAATATTTCTTACAGTTCTTTCCTTCATGTCAACTTCATCAGCAATTTGTCTGCTAGAACAAGGTTTACTAGTTTCAACAAGAGCACAGACATTAGTTTCGCGAATTTCACGTTCTTCGCTCATTTGTTGATGACGGGGTTCGGGTTGACAGCATTTTTTACAATAATTCACGACACACCCGAAATTCTCCAATTTTTTAATAATGTATGAAATTATGCCAGCTGAGAGGATTGGTCTGTCTTGATATGCCACAGTAAATAAATTTATTGTGTTATCAATGGAATGGCCCCCAAAGTACCACTTCACAATTTGCACTTCTGCAGTTGTATAAACACACGGCATTTTAATAACGAAATTGAGATTAGTTTATTTTATTCCCACACGTCTAAACAGCTACGCTATTAAAAGCAGAATCGGTGCGCTCGCGCTGTTCTCAACTCGTCGCGGTCAAGCGATGGCGCTATTGTCTTATACCAATGCCCTGCATTGTTCTACGACAAGGCGTGGTTTATCTGCGTAGAAACAAGTTTACGTACCTAAAACTAAATTTGCTGAATCTCTATGTCCGCAACGGCTTATATTTTTTGCTACACCCTGTACATATACTGTACTATCTTGAATTTTTTTCAATAGTTATTTCTTAATATCTCAGAAAATACTTTGGATATTATTTTGAATTTTGGTATGTGTTAATAGAATATAAAATCGTATATTTTAGTTAAAAAAGTTATTTTATCGCTTCACCAGGGGCGTCCCTGCGAACATTGTCCTCTCATATTTATTACCAAAGAAGTGGTACGCCACTGACATTTTTCCATGTGGGTATTTATGCTGATTAGCCTGGTCAGTTCTACATGAAAACGGTCTCATGAGTTTTTCTCGTCAAACGCACAGTTCTTGATTGAAACAATTAAATTCAAATTGCTTCATTTAGCAGTATTCACTAATAATAATAATTTTTGAACACTTAAATCCAGTTATCCTGGAATAAATTACGTTTTTACAAATATCATTTTCAAAACAATATTTGTTGTTAGTGTTTCATTGAATTTATGCCTGACTTTAAGAGGATGTACTTCCTCAGGGATGCATCTTTGGACTAAGGTAAGTTGGGTTATAAGGACCCAATATGAACTTAGGAATCGCAGGTTGTCTTCCGGGAACTCAATTCTGGGACACCCTGTGTATTTGTTTAACAAAATGTGTTAAGAACAAGGTCAAATTTTCATAAGTGTAATTTTTTTTCCAAGGCTATGTTGACGAAATGTAAAAATTTCCAGGCGTAAATATAGCAAGCGAGAAATTGATTTATATTTCGAAATAGATACAAAGTGTATTGGAAATAAAGATGAAGGATGGAGACAACTTTTTAAAAATCCTCCTTCGTAGGATTAGCAGTGCTCGAGAACATCGCATGCGAAAAAATTTGACCAATGAGCTAACGTCTTATACACGCATAGTACTTATGTATATTGGATAAAACAATTTACAGATTTTGCACTTTTGGTCTTCCCAATAGGCCAGGCAAAAAAAGGTTTATACTTATAATATAAATTAATATACGATTCAAATGTATTGACCCCTCACTTTAACCGGAATATCTCAGAAACGAAGGAGCAGAAAAAATTGAAAAACTTATGTGTTCATTATGAGTCTATTCTATATCAATCACTGAAATTTAGATAATGTACATTGAACACTTTTGAAGTTCTGCTAAGTTATATGAAAAAATGCCCTACTTTTTAAGGAAATTTTGACCATACCCGTTTTAAATCCATTATACCTTGTAAAATACGCATACCATGTAAATAACATCTTAGACACCGATAATTGTACGAGGAAATTTTTTCATAATTTTTTATTTTAAAATTTTGCAGTTATTCTCAAGAACGTGAAGTCATGTTTATTCGGTTATTTATAAATGTACTTAAAATTTTTTTTTCTAGTAGTTAATTATACAAAATGTAAGCATTTTCAGAAAGAATAATTGATATATATCAAATATTAACTTAGTTATTAAGCGAAATAGATAATATTATTGCAAACTTGCAATGATGTTATCCTTTACGCTTGATAACTAAATTAATATTTGATATATACCAATTCTTTTTTTCCGAAAATGCTTAGATTTTATGTAATTAACTGTTTTATCAAAAAAATTTTAAATACGTTGATACATAACCGAATAAATATGACATCACGTTTTTGAGAATAACTGCAAAATTTTAAAATAAATTATGAAAAAATATTCTCGCACAAAAAATGCTGTGCTTTATCGGTGTCTAAAATATTATTTACAGGGTATGCATATTTTCCAAGATATAATGGATTTAAAACTAGTATGGTCAAAATTTCCTTAAAAAGTAGGACATTTTTAGACTTAGCAGAACTTCAAAAGTGTCCAATGTCATTATTCTGATTTAGAATAGATTCATAATGAACACGTAATATTTTCAATTTTTTCTGCTCCTCTGTTTCTGAGACATTCACGGTTACAGTGAGGGGTCAATACATTTGAATCGTATATTAGTAGCCGCATTGTTTTTGCAAAATGTCTTCGAGAGAGGTAATGGGAGAGGTTTCTCACTTCGTGAGTCAAAAAAATTCATTTGCATCATCGATTTTTATCAACAATTAGAGCGGAGAATCAGGTTTCTTAAAATACTGGAAAAACTATCGGTCGTAGAGGAAAGTGAAAAATGGGTGATATGTGCGCAATTAAAATCCCTACATTATGAAGGTTTCCAAATTAAAATCGTTCCAGCGGTAAAAAAGTTATTGCAATAAACCTGCATTGTGTATAAATTAAATTTTATGCGGTCTCAAAATTAGATAGTAATGTCATACTGTCAACTTCATTACTTATTTTTAAAATGTAACAATTCTATTGGTAAGTAAATTTAAATAATTTTAAACTATATTTCAAACGCTTAGAGAAAACAAAAAGTTCGACCCTGCAGTTTTTAGTGATTTGAAGCATGATTGGTACTTCGAATAGCTACTGCTTCACCCTCTATTAGTAAACCGTCCAATTAAATTGGCAAAATTTAATACATTTTTTTTTAAATATTAATCTCCCTTAGGAGCAAATAATATTCCGATTTTTAACTTTTTTTCACATTTGATATATTTATTCTAGTATGTATCATATTTTATTTGAATATTTGAGTCCCATTAAAGAATATAAAAAAATTAATGATGAATTACGGGGCGATTGAGTGGCACGTTCGCGTGCAATAATGCAAAGGAAATACTTAATTTCATTCAGTTTTGAAATATAAAATATAATACGTACTAGATTTAAGTTAACTAGTTCTAATAATTAAATTAAATCTGAATTTTGTTGGTTTGTTTTTGAGAACAATATGTTGAAAGATTTACGACTGTGAACGCGGTATTTTGATATTGATAACACAGCTTTAACCAAGTTTTCATTTAGACGAGGCGAAAACCTGGCGTTCGTATGAGAAAAATGTCCCAAGCGATTTTTTTGCATACGTTCGGGACATGCCCCTGAAAAGGATCAAAATTTTGCCGGACGAAAATCTGGTCCCAATTTGTTTAAACCATTTTATTAAACAAATGGCTTTTTTAAGCCGATATTTTTTTTTAGCTTTTTTGGGCCATTTTAAACAAAAAAGGTTTCTTGTCATTTTTTCGCAAAATCGACCGTTTCCGGCTTATAAATAATTTAATATCTGAAAAAAGCGCAAAAACGGTCATTTTCAAGGTTAAAATACAATGTTAAAAAATGAATTTTTTGAGTTCACTAAATTCTCATACACTCTTTGAAGACCCATTAACAAAATCCTGAAGAGTAAATGCAGATTTTTTCATTCTAAAGCTTACATTTATTTTTAATTGTTAAATATACGTTTTTAGCCGGGCGCCGCGCTGTGTCAATTGTTTATAAGTCGGAAACTGTCTACTTTACAAAAGAATTACAAGAGACTTTTTTTGTTTAAAATGACCAAAAAAACGTTCGGGAAAATAAGCGATTTTTGTAATTTATTAAGAAGAATTAGTTTAAAAAAATTACAAAAGTCGCTTATCTTGACCCGAATTAATTTTTTGTCATTTTAAACAAAAAGGGTCTCTTGTTATTTTTTCGTATAGTTGGCGTTTTCGACTTATACGCAATTGAAGGAGCGTGCACCCGGCTAAAAACGCCTATTTAACAATTAAAATTTAAGTTTTGGAATGAAAAAATCTGGACTTTTCAGAATTTTATTAATGGGTGTTCAAAGATTGTACAAAAATTATGGTGAACTTAAAAAATTCATTTTTTAATGTTATATTTCAACCTTCAAAATGACCGTTTTTGTGTTTTTTCAAACATTAAATTATTTATAAGCCGGAAACGGCCGACTTTACGAAAAAATGACAAGGGGCCTTTTTTTTTAAATGACCCAGAAAAACCTAAAAAAAAATCGGATCAATAAAAGCAATGTTTGCTACTTGTTTAAAAAAAAAATAGTTTAAACAAATTGGGACTAGATTTTCGTCCGGCAAAATCTTGATTCAGGGGCATGTTCCGACAACCGACAACACCCATCTTTTGAACACTTATAAAACACTATAAATATAAAACACACTTATTCAAGAAAATTTTATACAATTTTAACAACAAACTAAAAAGCTATGTTAATATTTAAAAAATGACTGTATTGCAGTTTTTTGTTCAGTTACTTTTTTACCGATGGAGTGATTTTAATTTGGAAAGTTTCATAATATAGGGATTTTAATTGCGCACAAATCACCCGTGTTTCACTTTCCTCTACGACCGATAGTTTTCCAGTATTTTAATAAAACTGATTTTCCTTCCTTTACTCACGAGATGAGAAGTTTCTCCCAAAGCCATTCTGTAAGAAACATTGCGGCTGCTAATTTATCGAAAAATTCTGTCTTATTATCTCTTCATTTACCTGGCCTAAAAGCTTAAAATTTAACAAACAGTTGAAAAAGAAGATGAATTAAAAAAAATATATATGATTTGTAGAACGATTTTAAATCAAATTAATTAATACGCAAAAAAGGGTTAACAAAGATAAGAAAACATGCTTTTTTAAAAGTGAATTATTTTTTTGTTTGCCTATAATTGTAATGAAACATTCCTTATAGAATTTGACAAACAGCAGAAAAACTGTATATAAGAACTAAAAGAAAAACTATCTGTAAAAGTATTGTTTTACAATCTTTGCATTCTTTCGATAACCTGAATTCTGGCTATGCAATTAAAATCCTATGTTGAATTTGTGTATTTCCTATTTGACACTTCTCATTCTAACACTAGTTTCCACATAGTCCCCTACGGCTATGCAGAGTAAACCAGTATCCACATAACCCCCTACGGTCATGAAGATACATACATACCTCGTCTTTTAGAAAAATTTTCATTCAAATGGATTACATTTTAATGAAATCTATCATTCTGTTTCTTGGAAATGCTTAGCCTGTGAAACGTTTTTCGCCCTCATTCTGGAGCTCATCAGAAAGGTACAAAGCCACTCACACGATGTTTCATGCAAAAACCATGACTCATTTATAACTGAATCTTCTTGACCGTAGGGGGTTATGTGGATACTGATCTGATTTACTCTGCATAGCCGTAGGGGATATGTGGAAACTAGTGTTAGAATGAGAATTGTCAAATAAGAAAGACAAATTCATTTTAGGATTTTAATTGCTAGCATAACCAGAATTCAGGTTATAGAAATAATGCAAGGATTCTAAATCAATAATTTTACAGATAGTTTTTTTTTAGTTCTCATGAATAATTTTTTTCTGCTGTTTGCAAAATCCTATAAAGAACATGCTTCATTAAAAATATACTTTCTCTTCAGAAAATAGAGATAAAACCTACAATTTGGGTATAAGAACGTCTACATTGGTGCCCAATTTCAATAGTTATACCGACTTTACACATAGTGAAAACTCTTTCATTACATGGTTAAATCGCCCAAAGAATTATATTTTCAAATCGGTTAACATCGCCTTCCTGAGAACACTTCTTGCTCTAAATAGCAACATTTTTTAAAACAATGACTTATATTTTCGAGAACTTTTTGAGGTTTGAAGAGTAAGTTGGTTTCTTTTTTTCTAATGTTACAGTTAAAACATTTTTTTCTATCTTTACACGAAAAGAAAATATCGCGAAACGACCTGTTTCTTCAAAATTATTTTGATTGTAAACAAATAAACTGAAGAAATTTTTAATATTAAAATCTGGCAATTAAAAACAATGTCAGCCTTCTACCTCAGTTTGAGGCATTTTGTCTTTTTTATCTCTTCTCATCTTCTCTCTTGTCATCTATGTTTAGTGATTGTCATGTACACTTCTAACTTACGCCTTGACTTAGTTAAATTTTTAACGTTATTTGTTATGTATGTTTTATGTTTGTTATATACACCTATGTGTAAGATTGTACATTTTTACAAATTATTTTTTATTGTATCTATTTATTGTACTATTTGACGTGTCAACGCACCACGGTGCATTTTATGACCAATAAAAAATCTATCTATCTATCTATCTATCTTCATTCGTCTATTAACGAAAAAAATTAAATTCAAGGGAAAAATACAATATTTTTTTGCTCAGTTTTCCAAAAATACGATGGATTTAAAAAAATTAATTACTTCTAACACATGTGTGCAAAATATCTAAAATTTTACTTTACCTTGTGGTTATGCGAGCTTTCCTCGAAACTGCTTTCCCGACTAGAACTGTCATTGTCCTCAAAACTGGCGTCCTTTTCATAACTGCCGTGATGCTTCTTATGCCCATGTCCACGGCCGTGGCTTTTTCCCGAGTGACCATGACTGTGACCATGATTGTGACCGTGACTGTGACCGTGGCTCGGATGACCCTTCTTTTGGCTTCTGGGAATCCTCTGCTTGATTATGATTCGGTGGACATCTCTTTTTTGGTGTTCGCACACAACTGCACAAAATATCCACAACAGAAGGAAAGTCTTTAGGAAAATTACATTGGCTAAGCTCATGTCTGTTGAACTTGTAGAAACGCACTTGTGTTCGAAAACATGCAGAAACTTTTTATACATCAGGAGGAAGCATGCGATATTAGGGGGGGTGACAGGAGCGGACTTGGTGCACTTGTAAGAAAATGTTGAGAATTTGTCTTTTTTCCAAAAACTACATTTATTTGTCTCTGTGCAACGATAAGTTCTGTAGGGTGGCGATAAAGTACAATAATCGGAGGTTTTAATTTGGCAATAACTAATTGAGAGTGAAGACAAATGAACATTTGGGAAAAAAGATTCTATGCAATTTAGGGTTCCAGCACACTTATAGTTTGGTCATGTCCGTCTCTCCATCAGTCTGTAAGTCACAGGTGGATTTCTCAGAAAGTATTGGGCCCACATGGCTGATATTTTGTACAATATTATTATATATTGTTATAACAGCTACACAGGAATAAAATAAAATCTAAAAAAAATGTTTTCCGGGCACATCCACAATATTTATATATTTATTTATTTATTCATTTACACGTCTCAACAGGACGAATGTCCCAATTACAGAATACTAACAATAAATATTGTGTAGTAGGTATTACAAATTATGTTCATATATACTCTCTGGATCCTTAATTCGACAATGAAAAATATTAATTCTGTATATGATTATAATTCCTGCATATGATATTAATAGGTGAATACATTAATAGATTGGTGCGTGAAGCTTTGATATGAAATATTTCGTGGAGTCGAGTTGATTTAGAAGGAACTCGTAGGTCAATGAGTTTTAGTAAATCAGAGCAGTCGAGTTTATTGTTTAATATTTTAGACTTAGTTACAATTCCGTGTAATTTTCGGCGAGTTTGAAGCGAGTTAAGTGAGAATCTATTTACCAAATTTCATTGCCAATTCCAACAAGTGGATAAGTCTTGTCCTCGGTGTAGCTTAATTATTTTAAAAATTTTCTTTGAATATTCTTCTTTATTAATCTGAACGAGGTAGTAGGGACTCCAGATGACGTCAGCATACTCCAATTTACTTCTGACGAACGAGTTAAATAGAAGCTTCATACAGTTTCAACATTCATGAAATCTTTGGGGTTTCTTATTATGAATCTCAATGATTTAAAAGCTGAAGATTCGATGTTATTTATGTGATAAGTAAAAGTCATCTTGTTATCAAAAGTAACACCTAGATCCTTAAATCCATCAACTCTTTGTATGACACTATCATTTATTTTATACCCATTAATTAAAATATTATGCCTACATGAGTAGGTGACAACATAACATTTTTCAACATTTAGAAATAGTTTATTTTTATTGGACCATTTATCAATATTTTCCAAATCTGACGAGCAATCATAGCAGTTAATGCTGTAATGAATTTTTAGGTCATCGGCATAGAGTAGATGTGGGCACTAAGTTTATAACTATGTCATTGATAAAGACATTGAATAAAAGTGGACCAAGGAGTGACCCTTGAGGGACTCCTGATTCGGCATTAAATTTGACAGACTTGTGTCCATAGTAATAAACATATTGTAATCTATTTCTTAAATATGAGGTAAAGAATAAAAGAAACTCATATGATAATCCAAAATTTGTTAATTTATTTAATAAGATACCATGGTCAAGCCTGTCAAGTGCTGTGTAAATCGGGGGTGATATTGTTTCTTCATGCATCCTATCGAGTGAGATGTCATTAAACAGATCTTCAAAAATGAAATTGATGTTTCTTAGACAGGTTTTCATTTATACTGTTTCCCCCCCTTAATCTTCCAACCGTGTGTTTTAAAAATCTTTTTTTTTTCAGGTAGTGTAACTTTTAATGAAAATTATAACGAACGCAGGACGTAGGTATATATCCTGTAAAAAAACTGAAAAATCGTTTTTACTACCTATTCAGGATGTCCCACTTGAAACTCACAGGGCCATTTTCTCGATAACTCAAAGAGATATTTGAATTCGTAAAAGGTATTCGTTAGGCTATATAAATGACTTTAGATGTAAGTAAAATCTTTCTACAAATTGAGGTATAGATGGCGTTGCTATACAAAGATATTTCTCGATACCCTACCCGAGGAATGCACGTGACGTGGCGAGTTTCACGGCACAACGGGTCCGCACGTCATCTACCATGCCACGCGAAAAGCGATCTTATGCTTCACCTTTGCTCTGTTTTTTTTTTTCACGGAAACTGGATCGAAAGGGAGCCAAGTGCATGTGATATATGTTGAAATCGGAATTTTAGCTGGTTTTCAATGGTTCGATTACAAATTGTAAGCAATTATAAAATAACTTGTTGTGCCAAAACGGCACTAAACGTAATCCGATCTTAACCAAAACCTTTTCAGATCTTTTGGAGCACTAAAGAAACCCTCATGCAAAGTTTCATCCAAATCTGTTTAGTAGTAGTTTCGCCCCTATCCACTGTCTTGGGTTCCTGAGATCTCAAAACATAAAGATTTGATGTATTTGTTAAAAAAATAGCCTATAAACGATATAAAATCTTTTTAGGAAAACATGGAATATTTCTCTATTTTACAAATATCTCGATAAATGTTAGTTCTAGAGACACAGTTATGAAGACCAGAAATAAAGTTTATTTCGGTCTGTATATACATTTGTTTTTTTTTTAATTTCTGTAGGATTAATAATTTTGGAACCATGGAAATTTAAAGATGCAGTCCGAACATTTAGATGATGTATTTAGTTTAAATGTTAAATATCTTAGAACATATGGCATTTACGTCAAACATTTTAATGATCAAAATAGAAGATTATTTCAATTTTTTTTGTTTCTATTGCATGTCCGAAACAATGTGCGTCATCACATTTTTTTTAATAAAAACGTCACCATTTACTTATTATAACACTTTTTAAGTTTGCAATTTTCTTGTTTGGACCCCTTAACACAACCTTAAAAGAAATTTCATGACATTTTTCTCTAAAATGCTTATTTTTAGAGATAGATTAGTAGATATCTATTTCACCCCTTTCCCCGCTCTTCAAAAGCATTTTTTGCCCTCGATCGTACCTTACTCATCGGTTTCTGAAAGATTAAAATGAAATGTAATATTGAGATAAAATACCATCTGACATATACCCTAGTTAAATAAAATAAATACCTGTATTTTAATGGTAATGGTTCATGGTATCTGAAAGAGTAAATACTACAGCCTACTTTTCGTACCGAACTCGTTGCTTAGTAGCCTACTTTTACGCACAGTATAGAAACAGTCTTAGATAATGGTACTTATATTATTATTTTTTTCCGGTTTACCATTGCCGGAAAGGGCTTTCGTGATTTCTGACCGATACCACACGGCATGGCGGCCGTGCCGGACAGCCACCCATTACAGGCATTTTGAGAATGCACATAAAAAGATAAAGCTATTGTCCAGAATGGAACCATTCGTCTGGAATTAACACTTCTCATACGATTGCACTTACTTTCCCGAAATGTCATACTTATGGTACTTTCACGGAGGTTGTTCGGCAAAAGTATGATCCCCTATTAGGAACCAACTCAACGTCCGAATCACGAGTCAGTAGTCAATGCATTTAATTCTTGTTTTATTTCTCAATGACCAATAGCTGTTTGAACTACTTGAACTCATTTTTCCGAATGTTAAACGGTTAGGAAATTTGGACAACAATCTTAAGTCCGACCCTGGCGAAGAGGATTTATTACGGACTCGCTCTAATTGTCTGTCTCTTTAGAATTATTGAAATATATTATACTTATTCAAATCAATTAATTGCGTGAGATAGTAAAAGCGTAATTGCATTTCATTTAGCGGCATTAAAGGATAGATAGAAATCGAGATTTTATAAAGGCATTAAACTCAAAAAGCGATGGATATTAAATTTAAATGGTTGTGCGGAGAGAAGCGCAACAATTGCATTAATTATTATCGTTATCGTGCATATAAATTGTTTAATGCATGTTTTTCTTCGGCTGCGGTTGTAGATTTTACTTTTAAAATTGACACCGTGTCGAGCACGCGATGGAGAGGTGAGTGCATAATGCTCCACATATTTCAAATATCCCAGTATGGACGAAATCATCACGACGCGACGCCGGCGCCGTCGCGCGTCGCAGCGATAACTTGTCTTGGCGACAGTACAAAGTAATTATCAAATGGTACAGAAATTCATTTTAAGACACGATGAATTCAAATATCAAAAAAATGTCTATGTGTATTAGGGTTTTTTAAAACTCGCCCAGTCATTTTAATTCTCACGGTTTGAATTCCTTCGGATATGAAATTTTCGATAAACTGAGTTGAATCTGCGGTTGGTTCCTTGTGAAACATCTTGTCATATTTAAATTATGTAGAGAATATCCTTTTTAATGTTTTTATTCGAATGTGTCAAAAATGACGTTTCTCGGTTAGAAAGAAAAGCGAAAGGTAGAACTTTTCTATCTATTTCAAGTTAGCGGCCTGAAAAGACTTTTCCGACCTAGGCCGGAAAAGTGACAGACAAAAAGATTAAGCGTTTTTAGTTACCTACTTTTTAAAATGCCTGGCCCTTCTTTTCTACTATAAGATGGTAATGCACATGCAAATATATTTCAATTCAGGCAATTTTAATTAAATAAAATAAGAGATATTAAATTCGATATTATAATATATAAACAGAATGAATTCGATACTAATTTCAAGCAAACTGATATGACAGCAGTTGTGCAGTTGTTATTTACCTAGCCTTAATTCACAGCCGTCTGTTACAAAAAAACTTGAAAATTGTATCATTTGCGGGGTAGCAAGTAAATCTTAAGAACATAATATTTTAATTTTCCCTATCATATTAATAACTATAAGCACATTCGAATAAAAAATATTGTATGACACACGTCCGAAAAACTGTTTTTCGCACTCCTACGAATTGCCAGCCTCGACTGTGCCTCAGCTGGCAATATTTCGTAGTCGCCCGAAAAACTAGATTTTTCGTCCTTGTGACATAAACTACTATTCTATAACTTTTATTTAAAGTCTACACGTGTTTCGGCTTTTTAGGCCTTTGTCAAGAGTACAATGAATACTAAATTATAAAATTCGTGTTCGTTCCTTAAATGATATTACATGATATTAGTAAGGGGGTTTGTAAAGTTATAAAACTATGATAGATTTAAATTTTTATTCGATTGTGTCAAAAAACGACGTTTCTCGGTTAGAAAACAAAAGCGAAAGGTAGAACTTTTCTATCTACTTCAAGTAAGCGGCCTGACAAGACTTTTCCGACCTAGGCCGGAAAAGTGACAGACAAAAAGATTAAGCGTTTTTAGTTACCTAATTTTAATTGAATAAAATAAGAGATTTCTAAATTTTAATTGAATGAGAAACCTGGGATTATTAAACGTTGTCAATTAATTATTATAATGACTAGTAAGTATAATACCTACATGTTGTAAAACGAATTGAAATAACTGCGTATGTTCTCACCTTGCCCCGATTTTATGAATTCCCACATTTTGTTTGCAATACTTGCCATTTCTATAACCCAAGAAAAACCGGCCATTTCCTTCAAAATTTGGTGGTCGCAGCAAAGAATATTTCCGATCATATCTTAAATATTCCCCTGTTGCACTAAATGAGCGAGGTCTAATTGTTTTATTATCGGGAATTTTTATTAAAAGAGCTGTTCCCAAATTCTCTATTTGTGATATTTTTCAAAATGCCAATTTTTCACGGCGACAGGCACCTGCTACGCCTAAATATACCACCTACAAATAATATTATTTTAACGGTAGGTAAGGTACTTACTTAGTTTTAAAAAATTAAGTACCTTATGCATTAAATATTTCTCGTTTGGCGCTTCTGTTAAAAATGTTTCAAATTGTTCCTGTGTCAACGTTTTCGATTTTTTTGGTACATAGCCAACATTTTTCTTTTTTAGAAAGGCCCTTAATTTCATAAATTTTGAAATGTCAACGTTTCTTCTAATTGTCAACATACAATTTAACATTGAATGAGCCGGCCATAAAGTTGATGATTTATAATTTTCTGCAAGTTTAGCCATATATGCAAGTAACACATTTTCGGAAATCATGTTTATATGGTTTTGCTCCAAATATTTTTCAAATTTATAATAGCTTCTTTCATAAATAATTTTTTATTTTTCTGGAATTGAATCCATCGAAGCCAAATTTGCTAGCTCTCTTACTTCCGTGGGTGTTTCCGCAACAAATTCTTCACTATTCATTTTATTGTATTTATTTTATGTAGTATATTTTCGATTAAATTCGATATTATAATATATAAATTGAATGAATGTGACATAAACTACTATTACCTTTCCTAGAATTATAGTTTCTTCTGATTATTGTATAATAAATTATAATTACTTTTAAACATGTATAGAGTATATAGGCTTCATTACTAGCTAGGTAACACATAGGTGGAAATCTGTTTTTTTCATTAAGTCAATGTCAAACAGTGTCAAAAAAGTTGGTGATTGTCTTGTTTTTTTGCATGGAACATCGTGTGAGTGGCTCTGTGCCTTTCTGATGTGCTCAGAATAAGGGCGAAAAACGTTTGAAAGGCTAAGCATTTCCAAAAAATGGGATGATAGATTTCATGAAAATGTAATCTATTTGAATGAAAATTTTTCCAAAAGGCGAGGTATGTAAATAAGTTCATTTTAGGCATTTGTTCTCGTTTTAATTGAATCTTCAAAGCCGAAGGGGGTTATGTGGATACTGGAAACATTTTAACACCTATATATCTAGGATTTTGTTGGCACACAGATAGTCTAGAAAAAGGTAAAGTCATATCGTCTTTACTGCGTGTGTCGTAATCGTGAATATCCTTACGTTAGTAGGTAAAGAATGAGAGAACTAGAACCCCCTACCACAAAACCCCCCACCACACCACCTCCACCAATCGGAGATTGGTAAGTGGGGGTGGTGTGGTGGGGGGTTTTGTGGTAGGGGGTTCTAGTTCTCTCATTAATAAATGAAAAAGAAGGGTGCTGTGGTGGGGGTTTTGTGGTAGGGGGTTCTAGTTCTCTCATTAATAAATAAATGAGGAGATAAGGTCGTGGGAGGTTTTGTGATGGGGGGTATTCTATTTCTCTCATTGCTCTAATTGGGGTAGATTGTAGTGGAAGGTTTTCTAGAATTCTCATTCATAGGAAATGTACTGTTCCTTGAAAACCAGTTTTGAGCGGTTAATATAAGAAGTGATACTCAATAATTTTACTTCTCATCGTTAAGATATTCTTAAATTCGTTTACACAAAGCATAATTTTGATAAAATGGCATTGGAAGGTAGTGGTAATATGAATTACAAAGATAATGAGAAATCAGTATGTGCATATGAGAAAGTTGAAGAAAATATTGAGGCAGCTATTGAAAAAATTTTAAATATTTGGTTTCATGATGCTCTTCCGAAGACACCAGATAATGACTTAAAAGAAGAATCAGTGGATCATGAGGCATTACGTACATATATGCTATTTAATTGTATTCGGAAAGTGATAAATTCTGAAAGAAAACATAAAATGTTTATGGCTAAAAAAATATTGCAGGGAGTTTTAAAAGAAGAAATGAATCAACGGCATGATATCCATTTATCGACAGACTATAACGCCGAAGGTATTCTGGGTCAAGTACTGACATTAGCAGATTTACCAGAATTAATGACATTACCAATAAAATCATATACGAAGACAAAATATCCATATGATACCGTTTCGATGCACTCCCGAATCCCGGATTGAGAGTTCAAGAACGACCTCACACCACTATCACCGCCTGCCACGAGACGTCTTAATACCTCCCACCACTGTACAGCTCAACCATATGAAGCATATGGGGAGTTCTAGAACTACCTCCCATCAAATATTTCAATAATATACGCTTGTATAACAGCATTTTACATAAATTGCCACTAATAATCTTCTTCGATTCAGTTTCTCAAGATGATGCAAAATAGTATTTTCGATTTACCGGAGCTTAAATTTGATTTGTTTAGTGATTTACCTCCAGCACATCAAAGTAAGAATGACTTAGTGGTGCTCGGTAAACGTACATATAAGTTGAACAAATCTCAATGTAAATTTGTGTCAACAGGGTTATCATATGAAGTGTGCTATAGTCCTTGTGTAATACTGTCAGGAAATAAAAATGATGTGATAGTTTTCGATGAAAACGAGTGGACTCAGTTTATTGCAAATGAAAGAATAATATCAAATTATTTATACACTAATGATAAAGTGGAACCTATACGTGCTGGAAGTTTTTCTATATATTTTGAAGAAATTACTACATCAAGAGTGATAAAAGTTTGGAAAAATAATTCATATATCTACTTGGGACATGAAACAATCTGCAAATTGTGGGAGCTGTTACCACTTGTTAAGTACCGAGTTGACATGTTAAGAAGATCGCAATTTGCAAATTATTTCAAGATTGTGCAAAAAGGGTTACAACGTCAAGGAGGAAATGTGTTTGATAACGTAAAGAATTTACTTCCACCGAGTGAAAATTCTAATAGTGAAAATTTTGGTATGCTAATGGAATTAATGTACATTTACCCAAATATATTCGAAGCTGAGTGTACTAGCAAGGTGTAAAATGAAGGAAGTGACATTTAATGAAAAAGATAATCAAATTTATTTCCTTGTAACATGGAATTTTGCCTACAACTCATCAAGGAAGGGGCACTGGATGTCATTAGCTCATGATAGAGGACGTTTTCAGAGAAGAATAGCATTAATTTCAAAAATTATTACACCTATTTTAGATTATAATCATAGATGTAAAGTATATAACGAAAGATTTACTAATGATATGTAAGCAATTATTAAGTACATTTTATATTTTTCTGTGTGAAATTGGTATGTAAATAAAATAGTTTATACATATAATTTGTTTTTATTAAAAAATTAAATATTACATATTATCTTTATACAATTTGCTTATTTGAAATCCATGAATTATGTCTCTTGTCTAATCCCAACCATTTAACATAAAGCTGATTCCCCTTTCTTCTTAGAACTTTTTCCACAAGATATATGTCAGGATACTTTACTCTCTGAATTTCTTGTTCATAAAAACCACCTTTAATTTCATCACCGTCTTGATCTTTTAATAAATATGTTCTAGGATTGCTTTGGTGAACTTTCCTGATTTTAAAAATTTCATTTGACCAATTAGGTGTATACCCTTTTGAAAAAGCCTCACGATATTTACTTATCCTCACATGATCATTGACTTTGAATTTTTGTTTCCTTGGATCGATTGTCTTTAAATTGCTATAAATAAATCGCAGTAAATATTTTTCATGTTTCTTTTTTACATCCTTTGGTTTCATCCCTATGGTTTTGTGTTCAGTGTCATTGTATTTCGCTACAATATCCTGTAAAATCTTTAACCACTTGTAATTTCCTTGCAAACTAAACTGTTTCCACATTTTATTTTTTAATGTTCTATTCGCTCTTTCTGCAACACTTGCTTTGAGATTTGAATATGTGTTATAATGATTAATTTTTTTCTCATCCATTAATTTATTGAATTCTTTATTGTAAAATTCTTTTCCCATATCCGTTTGTAAATTTGTGGGTTGTACTTTAACCTGCGACAATATATTTCTCATTGCTTGGGTAACCACTTTCCCACTTTTATTTTTTATTGGTTCGCACCAAACAAATTTTGAAAATACATTAATGACTACTAAGATGTATTTATAACCTCTATTTATTTTCGCGTATGGACGCATTTCTATAAGATCTGCTTGATAGAGATCATTGAGACCTTTAACAATTACTCTTCGCCTTCTAAAATGTTTTCTAGCTGGTCTATGGACTTCGTTTACTATTTCTTCTTTAACGTTAGTCATTTTTAGTTACTGGGCACTGTAGCACAATTTCAACGTGCAAAGATGGATGGTTCTTCGATACTAGGAAAGTAATCTCATCACCTTTATTTATGACTTTTCCAATAAGTTTATCTTTTGTAAAATTAGTGGTACCCACAAAAATTGTTGCATCAATGGGTGAAATTTCAATATTTTCTATTTTACCAGATACGGGAAATTTGTATTCAGTTGCTGCGTTTTCAAGTGTATAACGTAATAAACTTTGAGACTTTTCCAGATGACCACGTATGTTTATGATGCATTTACTATGATGTGAAGATGGTTCACAAATGTAAAATGGTGATGATATTGGTGATGATGTTAAGACAGGTGAATAGATGGAATGTGGTGATGTGTGTGTTGATCTACTTCGCAACATGTGTCTTCCAAACTTATCGATAGGCATTGTTAAAGCTTCAATGTTACGCACTAAATGAGATCACTATTTTTTTACACACTATTTATCTTATTATTTCACCCTCCCTCAATTCTTCTATTATAGAAATTATTTCATTATTATGACTAGTGTTTCCCGCTAATTGCGATGCTGTAAGCAATTTTAAACGATCTACAATTTCATTATAGTCATCAAAATGCTTATATTCAATTTTTTTGTTATTAAGCTCCATCATTTTCAGACTTCCACCTCTTTTCCCTTGACTTCTCGTTTTTATCAATTGTGATGAAGGCAGTGAACTGGATCTCGACCTTGGTACTATAGCTGGTAAAGTAGAGGGAGGCTTTATTGAACTAGTTTTCTTAGCCGTCTTTTCTCGCGCCATCGAATACAAACTAGTAATTCGTGGCTTTATAATATTTATAAATTTAGGAGCATTTGATGTAGATAGACCTTTTTCAGGATTGTAACCTAAGTATTGAGTGTTAGTAGTGAAAGAATGAGAAAGTTATGACACCCCCCTCCACTTTTAGCACCCCCCTCCACTTTTCTAAGCCACACCCCACCCCCTCCACTTTTCTAAGCCACACCCCACCCCTCCACTTTTCTAAGCCACGCCCCGCCCCCACCTCCACCCCCACCATTATTCGGGAACCCCCCACCACGTCACAGAACTCTCCACCATAATTTAGAGACCCCCACCATAATTTAGAGACCCCCACCATAACTTAGACCCCCACCATAATTCAGAACCCCCCACCATAATTCTGGAACCCCCCACCACGTCACAGAACTCTCCACCATAATTTAGAGACCCCCACCATAATTTAGAGACCCCCACCATAATTTAGAGACCCCCACCATAACTTAGACCCCCACCATAATTCAGAACCCCCCACCATAATTCTGGAACCCCCCACCACGTCACAGAACTCTCCACCATAATTTAGAGACCCCCACTATAATTCAAAACCCCCCACTATAATTCAGACCCCACCAAAAATCAAATAATTCCGATTATATAAAAAGGTGCAAAACGACAGTGTGAGAAAAAGTACTTGTATCGATCAGTTCCAGAAATTCAAGTGTTCACAATGGCTTACAGTGGAAGTTTATTTAGTTTACCTGAACTAACTTTTGACGATGTAATTAATAACACATTTCAAGCACCGCAAAATAAAAATGATATAGCAGTACTTGGTGAGCGAAGATACAAATTGAACAAATCTAGGAGTAAATATGCGTCAACGGGATTATCACATGACTTGTGTTATAACCCATGTGTGAAACTAAGTGGAAATAAACTTGATGTAATAATTTTTGATGAAAAGGAATGGCTTCATTTTCTTACCTTCCAGAATGTGATAACTAATTATCTATACTCCAATGAAAGAGTTCAAGCAATAGATACTAATAGTTTTCTTATTCAATTTGAGCAAATTTCCTATACCAGAGTTATAAAAGTAATAAAAAATAACACTTATATTTGCTTGGGATATGAATCAATCTGCAAGTTGTGGGAGGCATTACCACTCATTAAAGCGAACATTGACACCTTGAAACGATTACAATTCCAAAGTTATTTGAGGAATGTGGTGAGAGAACTACAACATCAAGAAGGGAATGTGTTTGAAAATGCAGTAAAACTAATTGAAAAGAGAAATGATATTAATGAAAATATTGTTATGCTAATGGAGTTAATTTACATTTATCCGGAAATATTGGAAGCTGAATATATGAGCTTGTAAACATGAAGAGAGTGACATTTAATTTAAAAGGCAATAAGACTCAGCTTATGGTGGTGTGGAATTCTGCATATAAATTATCAAGAAGGAGATATTGGGAAATGGTAGCCCTCGATAGACTTCGCTTTAACAGAAGAATAGAAGGCATTTCAAAAATCATAAACCTTATTTTAGATAGTAATCATAGATATAATGTATATAACGACAGATTTTGTAATTTAAATGATATGTAACCACATGGTATATTATATTTATGTATGTGATATAGATAAATAGAAATAAAACATTTTTATGCTTGAATATTTGTTTTATTAGACGAAAAGACGATATTACAGATTATAATGATACATAAAAGTGATAAAATATAGATTACATTCATACAATACTATTATTTGAAATCCATGAATTATGTTTATTGCTTAATCCTAACCATTTAACATAGAGCTTATTCTTCTTTTTTCTTAAAACTTTTTCCACGAGATATACACCCGGATACTTCACTTTTTGCATTTCATGCTCATAGAAACCTCCTAAGATTTCCTCTCCCGCCTCGTCTTTCAAAAGATAAGTTCTAGGATTACCTTTATGGACTTTTCTGATTTTAAATATTTCATTGGACCAGTTAGGAGTATATCCTTTTGAAAAAGCTTGTCGATATTTACTAATCCTCACATAATCATTTTTTTTAAATTTTCTTTTACTTGGGTCGACTGTTTTTGGGTGGTTATAGACAGTTTTTAGTAAACGTTTTTCATCTTTTTTTTTTACATTCTTAGGCTTCATCCCAATTGTCCTATGTTTAGCGTCATTATATTCAACAACGATATCCGACAACAAATTTAACCACTTGTAGTTTCCATTTAGAGTAAATAGCCTCCACATTTTATTTTTTAAAGTTCGATTAACTCGTTCTACAACACTTGCTTTAAGATCTGTGTAAGAGCTGTAATGGTTAATTTTTTTCTTATCCATTAATTTTTTAAACTCTTTATTGTAAAACTCTTTACCCAAATCTGTTTGTAAATTTTTCGGTGCAACTTTGATATCTGATAAGATTTTTTTCATTGCTTCCGTAACGTTTTTCCCACCTTTAGTTTTTACAGGTTCACACCAAACATATTTTGAGAATACGTCAATGACCACTAAAATATACTGATAACCTTTGTTTACTTTAGCATAAGGGATCATCTGTACAAGATCTGCTTGAAGAAGATCATTAATGCCTTTAACAATAACTCTTCTCCGTTTAAAATATTTTCTAGCCGGTTTATGAAGTTCATTCACTATTTCCTGTTTAATGTCAGTCATCTTTACTCATCGATAGGGTGGGTGAATGAATAACTAACTCCCCCACACACTATTTATTTGATTATTTTAGCCTCTCTTAATTCCTCTATAATTGAAATAATTTCGTTATTATGCCCCGTATTTCCTGCCAACTGTGAAGCTATCAGTAGTCTTAATCGGTCTATAATTTCATTATAGTCATCAAAATGTTTATATTCAATTTTTTTGTTATCGAGTTCCATCAGTGTTAACGCGCCACCTTTCTTATTTTGATTTTTAGCTTTTCTTAGTTGTTCCCTCGTTTTTCTCATTTCTTCAGGTGAAGAAAGTGAACTCATTCTCGGTTTAGGAATTGAAGAAGATGGCTTAGGATTTGTAGCAAGTGTATTTCTTCTTGGTCTTACCACTGCAGGTATTGTTGATGTGGTTCTTTTATTAGCCCTTTCTTGACTCATCGAATGTAAGGTAGAAACACGTGGTTTGATAATATCTATAAATTTAGCCGCATTTGATGTAGATAGCCCTCTCTCCGGATCGTAACCTAGGTAATGAGCACTACTCCTTCTAATAATATCAATATACTGATCCACATCAGTTGTTCGAAATCCAGCTGGATTCTTTTTGAACATTAATTCATACAATCCTGGTGTACCTTGGTATTGAAACTGATTATCAATAACAAAGTTAGCACCATCAAAATCAACAGTTGCAGTGCCAATAGCGTATTTCTTCTTATATGGGTCGAAGTAAACACCAAAGGTATCATCAAACTCGTTTTTTGAGTCGAGAAGTTTATCTTCTATATATGCTCTCGGTAGCGGTGCTTTAAATTGTTGCAAGTATCTTTCATTTTCTGTCATGGTGGATGCACCTGCGATCTGTGATGGTGGGAAAGTTTCATCAAAGAAACTCCCTACATAATCAGGTCCTCCGCGGGTAGAGTCATACTCAAATGTTTCATCTTCCGAATCAGCGGGTGTTGTGTGATAAAATTCAAGAGGAACTGGCTGAATTGATCGTCTTTTTAAACTTTCATTTTTTATTTCTGTTTTCAAAAAAGGTTTACTTGGATCACTTTTATTATTATTAACGATAGTTACTAAGTCATGGAGAGGTTGCGTTATCGGTTTATAAGTTTTCTCCAACGCTAACTCAGATTTAGCAATATCAGTTTTCAAGTTTCTGTACTTTTGCCTTAAGGCATCTCGTGCCTTTAACAGCTCTGTTGCCACTCTTCTATCCATGGTTAATGACTGATAATATTTAATGTACCCACTTTTATATATGAAAAAATTGATCAAATCCCTTTCGAAATCTTCCAGAGTTGATTGGACAATCTTTATCGATTACAACGAATCCATATTTATCCCTCCAACAAAATGCACAAAGTTCTCTAAAATCTTGGAAGCACATATCAACATTTACATGATCATCATAGATATGTTTGAGATTGGTAAGATCCTGAGGGAATATCACAAGAAGATTAGCATTATCTCTACACAAGTGTTTAGGGACAGCGGCGTAGGTTTGGCATAAATAAAAACAATCGGTGTTTTTATGACGTCCGAAAGAAAAATAGCTTTTGATAATACTTTGATTACATGACACCAAATCGTCGAAAATTATGACTGAATTCGGTTTAATATCTTCGGGGGGTAACACTACATCTCCGTCATTATATTCGAAATATCCAATTTCATTCAAAGGTTTCATAAGCATTCTCAAATATTCATATTTCGGTTGGTATAGGGATTTAGAATATAAATAAATATTTTCAAAACGTAAACCGTTAGGATGTTCCAACAAACTAAGCATCACATTTGTCTTTCCAGACCCAGAACTCCCAACTAGAAGCCCTCGTTTCGACTGTCCACCAAATAAAATACCATGCTTTTGAAAAGTGTTTGTCTTGGAAATTTCATCGTGATTGACAATTGGTAAAATTGTGTCTTGCTGTTGAATCTGCATTGTGTTCAAATAATCAGATGAAATCAAACTTCATTAGAAAGAGAACTGTTAAAAACTGATCAAGCAGGGCCTTCTCCTGCCTATATAAAAGGGTATTCTACAAATGCAAGATCAGTTGATACCATAATTTGGGATATAATGGGTCGAACCAAGTGTTCACAGATCACTTCTATTAAAAACTCTAAAAAGAGAGGACGTGGTCTGCTCAACGACATAATAAATAGACTTCCGGTGGAACTACATATACCAGGTTATAATTATTGTGGGCCAGGAACTAAACTCGCAAAACGCTTAGCACGGGGTGACAGGGGGGTTAACCCACTAGATGAAGCGTGCAGAGAACACGATATAGCATACTCCAAATTTCAGGAGGTTGAACAAAGGAATCAAGCAGATAAGGAATTAGCTCAAGCAGCATTTAAACGTGTAAAAGCACCCGACTCTGGTTTTGGCGAAAAACTCGCTGCATTAGGAGTTGGTGGGGTAATGAAACTAAAGAGTAAACTCGGAATGGGTCTTAAGAGACGAATAAAGCGTGATTTAACGCAGAAGAAGAGGAAGAAAGGTGGACAAATAAACGTAAAAGTTGCTGTAAAAAGTGCATCAAAATCAAAGAAGCGCGGGAAAAGAATTCTCAAAACCCCAAAAAGGGGAGGGGTTCTCCCACTTCTATTACCTCTTCTGGGAGCATTAGGAGCTGTTGGAGGGGGTGTAGCTGGAATTGTAAAGGCAGTTAACGACTCCAAATCAAACAGTAAGATGATAGCTGAACAATTGAGACATAATTTGGCGATGGAACAGACCTCTAAGGGGAAGGGTTTATACTTAGGCCCTCATAAGAAAGGTTCTGGATTATATCTTAAAACATATAACAAGCAAAAAAACTAATTAAGCTACCTCACCGACCACTAACTAATATAGATTTAATGAAATACTCGGAAATTTTAAAAATTCCAAATTTTCGTGGTGTTTTCATGAGAGATACACTTCCAAATAAAATCAGGAAAAGAGAATCTGGTGTAGTAAATCTGGATACCGATGAAGGAGACGGAACTCATTGGATTGCATATATAAAGAAAAATAAGGAAATAGTTTATTTCGACAGTTATGGAAATTTAAGACCCCCAGACGAGTTGAGAAAATATTTCTTAAGTGATGGTAGCATGAATGAAATAAAATATAATTATGATTCCGTACAAAACTCTGATTCATATGTTTGTGGACATTTATGTCTATTATTTTTATATAATCAATGTATATAAGTTTTTTTTTCATTTTATAATAAACAGTCAAAGTATCACTATGTCATTTACATTCGCTCTCAGTGGAGAATCTTCTCTATTAAATTACAATTTCAATCCACCCATATATTTAAATGATAATGCAGATTATGAAATTGGATTAACAAATTTTGATACTTATAATATAATCCCAAATATTGACAGCAGTAACAATAAATTTGCTTGGGATGGAAAGGCGGGAAATAATGAGCATATAGTGGAAATTCCTGAGGGGTGTTATGAAATTGAAGATATTAAAAAATTCATGACAAATAAAATAGTTGAAGAAGACAATAAAGCACTTGTAAAGATTAATGTGGATGTCAATACATCTAAAATCAGTATAAAAACAAACAGAAAAATTAATTTTAACGTGAAAGATTCGATAGGTCCGGTATTAGGCTTCCAGAAAAGAGAGTTAAAAGCTAATTATACTAATATTTCCGATTATCCTGTAAAGATTTCCAAAGTAAATGCTATCTGCATTGACTGCAACATCGCTGTTGGTTCTTTTTTTAATGGAAAACCTGTTCACATCATTCATCAATTCTATCCAACAGTTCCAATTGGGTATAAAATAGTGGTGTCACCTCTAAATATTATTTACTTCCCAGTGAGCGTTAAAACCATCAACAACATAACAATTAAAGTAATTGACCAAGAAGGACATCTTGTCAATTTTCAAAAAGAGACGATAACTGTTCGACTACATCTTAGAAAATCAATTCGATAATAAAATGGTGTTGATTTTTAATTCAAGATCACCCATTCATAGACCTCAAACACACTATAAAAGGAAACGCAGGGGGAAAGTCAACAGTTTTAAAAACACTCTCAACGGAATCACATCAGCAAATCGACGGTTCTTAAAAGCGATTGGATTCGAAGTACTAGTATAATGGAATTGCTGAATATAACCGAGCAACCTATTAATGACAACTCCGTAGTAGAATATCAGTATCATTCGTATCAGCCCAATATATCTGGAACTCTAGATTATAATGATGAAACGAGAATTACCATACAAGATTTAGATACATATACTGCACCGTGCCATAGTTATTTATACATCGAGGGAAAATTAACAAAAGAGGATGGAAATTTAGCTACCAACTTAGAGTTCATCAATAACGGTGTTGCATTTTTATTTCGAGAAATTAGATATGAGTTGAATGGCATAGTAATAGATTCCGTGAGAAATGTTGGCTTAGTTTCAACTCTATTTAATTATCTATCATTGAATCAGAATGAAAGCGTTTGTATGGAAAATGCTGGGTGGTTCCCAAAACATAAAAAAGGTGCCACACCTAAAATTTTGGTAGATGGAAGTGGAAATTTCAACGTCTGCATTCCATTAAAATTTCTGGTTGGTTTCTTTGAAGATTTTCGAAAAATAATCATTAACATGCGACAAGAATTAGTGCTGGTACGTAATAGTAATGATATTGACTGCATTACAACCACCAACGATGACGTAAATGATGTGAATGCAATAAATGAAAAGCCCAAAATCACTATTTCTAAATTATTTTGGAGAGTACCACATGTCACCGTGGGCATTTCTGAACAGCTTCGATTAAATAAAATTGTAAGTCGAAATGTGGATCTTCCTATAACATTTAGAAGCAGGGAATTGATTGAATATCCATCTTTACCCACCTCAAGCAGACATACGTGGCCTGTCAAGACATCTACTAAAGTGGAAACTCCGAGGCATGTAATAATAGCATTTCAAAAAAATAGGAAAGGAAACATTAAAGCTGATATGAGTAAATTTGATGATTGCGATCTTAGAAGTATTCGAGTTTTCTTGAATTCTGAGAGATATCCATATAATGATTTATATCTCGATTTCACAAATAACAAATTTGCAACTCTCTATCAAATGTTCGCTGATTTTCAAGAATCATATTACCCACACCAAATAAATCAACCCATTTTCAATCCCAGTGAATTCAAAGGTATTGCACCAATAGCTCATATTGATTGTTCTCGTCAAAAAGAAGCCTTACAAACAGGATCGGTGGTTATGAGAATAGAATTTGAAACTGGCACCCCTACTACAGCAGATACTAATGCATGTTGTCTCATTCTCCACGAGAAGCATTTCACCTATAATCCTTTAACAAAAATCGTTCGTCAGCAGTAAAATGCGCATGACACATTTTTGCCTATATATACATACACCATAATAATATTAGGTATTAGAATGCATGTCAGATCATACTATGTTCAGAAGTTAAAAGAACATAGAAAAAAAATTCGTGACTTAAAGAAAGCAATTGAATTGTACTGTTTAAAAGAAAAAGTGTTAAAAGATCTACACCGTTTAAAAATATGATAATTATCATCGATGTTCAAGGATTTCGAATCGAAAACAATAGGTTTATTGTTAAAGAACTGGCAGGATTTGATGGAGTCAAAACTTGTCACTATGTATTTAAGCCACCTTACCCATTTGAGATGCTTTCACCAGACCTACAAAAACAGGCTAGCTGGTTAACAGGAAATTATCACTGCATTAAGTGGAGTGATGGGTTTACACCACTACACTTGTTTGGAAAGATTATCAACAATTTGGTCACATCCGATGATTGCGTTTATGTGAAAGGAGAAGAAAAAGCAAACTACATCAGGCAATTTACCACACAACCCGTTATTGAATTTGGGGAGCGGCCACCTTTAAGAAAATCTAGTGCAAAATGTTTTTATCATTTAAATATTAATTGTATGTGTGCACTTTCTAATGTATATTATCTGTATGAAAATTTTATAATGTCATGAGGAAAGAAAATAAAAAACCATAAATGAATTTCTGTGTTTTTATTCAAACAAATGTTATAACAAAATAACTTCAACTTCAATTAACAAATAAACTGCAATCTAGCTAAACATCTCCACCAGTACCACTGTCAGAATCCTCGCTGTCAGAATCCCCATTATAAGCAGTCACTTTGCTGGCTAGATCCGGCGCCAAAAATTGTTTTATTCGATCTAAAAATCCACACAGATTTAAATCTATCAAAGATTGTACAAAGCAGCGCTGACAGCTCACTTTATCCAGAAAGTCGTTACATTTTAAATATCCTTCATGATACTTCTTAGCTAGTTCGTCGCACTCTCCCTCGGTATAGAATCTGTCCATTCCATAAACTGCCTCATGTTCCGCATCGAATCTCAAATTTGCGAATAACTGTCTTAAATGACTCACACCACTTTCTAAGTCAACTATTTCGATTTCTTTCACGTAGGCCATCCACATTTTGAAACTTACTGTTTATTTCACCTCGAACTAAATTAATAATGGCTAAAGTGTTAAATTAATGCTTGAGTTTTATAATGAAATCCCCACCTAACCGTATACCCTACCTATCTACTAAAAGAAAACAATTTTATCAGTGTTTATACTTCTACACAGTCAGCTATTCTATTTTTGGATTAGCAAGTCAGTTATTCTACTTTGGATTAGCAAGTCAGCATTTGCATAGTTGACACTTTTCAAAACAATGTTATCATTACATGTATTTTATTTATCTACCTACAGTCCACAGCTCTATTTTCGATTACTAAATCAGCATTCGTATAGTTAACACTTTCCAATCTAGCAATAAAATATTTTATAACATCGGCAAAACTATTCTTCCACCTAACCAAGCATTATAAAAAGTAAACATATGCATGCGAATGGTAGTAGAGTAATAAAACTGATACAACCCAAACCAAACTTAATTTTTTATTACTAAAATGAATCACGTCTGTATTTGTGGTATGTTCAGGAGTCCTGCAGTAAGTTATTGCACGCTAAATTATAAATTAGTGGAAACAATTAAAGAAAACTACCCCGCTGAATATGAAGTACTGATAAGTTTACCAGGTCAGCGTTGGGTAATAGCTGGCAATTTTATTTGTTTGCTATTAAAGTTAACTAACGCCGCTAGAAATATGGATATATTTTATTTCAATACGGAGTTTAGTGCGAAATGCGACAAATCTGATTGGCATCAATCTTCAACCAGTCCCAATGTATTCAAACACCATATATACAACATACAAGTTGTTGAATTTACAAATATATCACCGGGGCTGTCTCTGAGTGATGAAATTTTCCAATTGCTGTGCTGTTTCGACTGTGTCTTGGTTAGAAAAGCCTTACATTTAAAAAGTGCTTTGTTTGTTGACTGCAATTTTGGTCCTGTGAAATTTGGAACTACCTCCCGACAAGAAAAATTTAATCAGCGTCTTCAACAACCCATCATCACTCAGCCCAAAACACTGTTTCTAATAGCTTATGAATGTAAATACAAGATCCAATAAAAGCATAATGAAAATAATACTGTTATTTTATTATATTCACTTTCAATTCACATGAAACCTGTAATAGGATAGCATTTAACTATCAAATAAAACACGCAATTGTTATAATTAGTTTTTTATTAGAAAAACACCAGATAACTGTTACATTCTCTATAAAAAATCAAAATCAAGGTCCATTGTTAGATTTTCCTGTTCAATAATTTCATTGGCTAGCCTTAAAAGAATTGTGAGATTATCTTCAGCGGTATTATGGTCAGTGGTATTATGGTCGGTGGTATTATGGTCAGCGTTATTGTGTAAATTATTGATAGAGTAATGCCCCCATGCCAATGTTTTTGTACTCCCGGGTACAACACATCGTTTGTCATCTTGAGCCGAGAGTGCAACCTTATTTTTTAGTTCGGTGTATACAGTATGCAGATGTGATGAGAATACATACATTTTTCTTAAAATCAATCCGCCATCCTCAACAATCTGTTTGTAGTCGATCAAATGCAACTGATTTTTTATTATACTTTTTGAGACACCTTTAGCTTTCTTTGTGACGTCACCATTAGCTCGAACGCAGTAAGCTTTTGCCCCAGTACCAAAGAAGCTATCTATTGGCATACCTGCATATTCGTCTTTCATTTTACCTACAACCGACTTCGTTTTTGGAATGTTGTGCTGATTTGGAATGGGAAAATTTGATGTGTCGAATAGATCTATATTTTCTTTAATATCATCGTAAACGTTATCAGTGTGAATCTCTAAAATTAAAGAGTCGGTATCGGTGTAGCATAGAATAGCTTTGTCATCATATTTCTTTTTTATGAAATTATAAAAAAAGTTATAAATGATGGTTTTAGATATATCTAAAATTGTAAATCCTACGAAGAGCGGCTTGTCATATACGATTTTTAATAAAGACATTTGCACCGCTACTAAATCTTCAGAAAACACTGTACATGACTTGAAATTTGGTCTTGCAATTAATCCTTGAGCACCAACACTACCAATACTATTCTCCCAATGTGTCACTAGCTTCACATCAGTTCTATTGTCTACATTTTCCATAGTTTTACCAAATATCGAATTAATAAAAAATTTAAAAAGATCTCGCTCGAATGCATTTTTAGAACAATTTCTAAGTTTGGTGTTCAAATCTATATAAGATTTTAACCAAGCAGACTGTGAAAATTCAATGACTCTGTGAATTTTTCTAAGTATTAAGCCATGTTCCAAGCATTGTTTTAAATTTCTGTAATGGATGATATATTTTTGTTTATCATGTAAATTTAATAATAATTTTGAATTTTTAGAGTTCGGAGGTACAATGTTTTCAGGGCAGAATGGCAAATCATTATGTTTATCATGTAAATGATGTGGATATTCTAAATCTACCTCTAATACATAACCTTTTGGTGAATCATCGCCAAAAACAGTACATTCAAAGTTTTCAATTTCATAATCATTTAGCCATCTAAAGTCTCCCGCGGGCAGACATTGACTCATTGCACAACCGTACATGTTTGTGGCGTCTAAATATAGTATATATGATGTTGGTTCTGATGGATTAAAATTTGAAATTAATGGATTGTTTGCCACAGCTTTTCTATTACTACACTGACTGACACCACCGCGTATTCCCTTTCTAAAAAAATGTAACATATCAATATCAGTTAAGAGTTGAAGTTGAATCCCAGTTTTGCGTAACATGGCATCCCAACTTAGTGACGGAGCCGTTAAATACTGTGCAGGATCTAATTTATAGGTTTGCATGCAAATTTTTCTGAAGTTTTCAAATATATCAGCAAGAATCAGTACATCCGATACCAGGTAAATATCTGAATAGCTGCCGAGTGTTTGACAATTAAAGGTTTGCCACACATCACAAGCGCGATCATAATCCTCCTGAGAAATTGATTCACCACTCAAAACATTGAAAAACTGCCCAAGTGACGGTAATTCAGTCTCATCCAATTTATCCATGGATTCAATGTATGAATATGGAAATACACCTTTTCGTCTTAGTAAATCGAATTGCTTTTCATCGCTGTAATATTTTTTCACTTCGAGGCATTGATGTGGTTCCAACGTTTGACTTAATTTATCTAATGAAGCAGGTAAAAAGCGAAGTGAATCCACAAACCTCAATTTAATGTAAATGTTTTTCGGTTTTTCATCATTAGATTTACCAACAAGAATGTGTTTGGAAAATGTAATATATTTTTCTTTATTTTGTGCAATAACGTCTATTTTTTCTTTCTTTAAAGCTAATTTCTTAATAAACAAATGAGAATCATAATTAGTTAAATTGTGGAAAAATACTGGTATAAACTTAGGAATTTTGAAATTTAAATTACAAGGAGAGTGAGCAGCTCCTCTAAATTTACCGGTGAGGTGGCAGTGGTCGCGGACCTTTGCATCACCATTCACAAACGGCTTATCACAAATATAACAAATTTGACTGTTATCGAAAAATTCTTGTTGACTATCAGTCAATGGTTCCATTTCGACAATATTTTTCAAATGATTCTGATACAATTTTAAAACATTTTCTTCCAATTTTTTTACGAAAACTTCCACAACATCAATACCTCGATAATATTCAAGCTTGGAAAGGTTGTCATCAAAATTACACTTTATATAGAAACAAAATGAATATGGTTCATGCTGGTATGTTTTAACAGTAAATGATTTACTATCACATGGTTCATTGTGATGAATCGGTTTCAACAAACTTTCAAAGTCAGCATAAATTACAAAAGGTACAGGTAATTGTTTTTCAAAATTTGTAAATTTCAGAATATTCCCAGCAATTGTTTCACCACACTTATTAATTAGTGGTTCTGGGTTTGGTAATATAGTGCATAAATGATTACAATCATTGCTTTGGTGGTTCATTAATTTCTTAGGAGTGTTAAAAAAATATAGACAACCATCACAGATATAATTTCTGCCATGATGTTTTGATCTCTGGGAAGTAACTAATCCTGATAAGTTTTTAATAAGCGTATAGTGACTATTCCCTTCATTATCCGTAATAAGTAATAAGTTTACATGTGTATTTTGTCGTTTCTCTGTAAAATGCAAGGGACCTACAATCTCACTGACCATTTTACCATCTTTAAATTGAGTATTTACTCCAAATACATTTATAGATATATTATTTAAACTTTCGAATTTATGAATGTCTTTAAGTTTAACAGGAAAATCTATACCTTCAAAATTTAATAGTGTTGTGTAATGAGGATAAGATGAAACTCTTTGTGGTTGTCCTGTGGCTGGTAAGATGGCAGCGTTGACAGCCCAAGCGAAGCACTTTTCATCAGCATTCTGAATATTTAAAACTGCTTTTTTATTTTCAATTTGCTTCGGCAATTTAATGTATGATGAAGCAAATAGTGGATTGTATTTGTTTATGTTAACCTCGAGAAAACTAACGTATTTCAACGACCAACCGGAATCGCGCTCCTGAAAGGTCGAGGCTTTCTCCACTATCTCCTCCTTGAAGCTATCATATACGTTTAATAAATCGCTTGAGTGTGTCACAATCTTGTTTCTTGTGTTGAATGATTTTATTTCTGACAATTCCTTTTCTTCAACAACATATAGCCCAAATAATTCCACATTAATTTTTAAGCTGGTGTGCATTTCAATATATTCCTCAATCACTTGGAAAACTTTCTCTTTTATTTCATCAAAAAATTGAGGAATTTCAATAATGCATTCCTTTGAAGAAAAGCGAAAACTCGCAATACGACTCTTAAACGCACTCTGCAGCTTTTCAATTCCTCCTGAGATTTCAATTCCGTGATTATGTGCAGAACTTCTTAAATGGCCTGTTAATTTATTTTTTTTCACTTTTTTACCGCATATTGGACAATGAGTCTCTTGTGAAGTTATAGGAAGCCCTACACCAGAGGAGGAAGGGCCAGGTTGATTTACTGAGTTATCCTCAATATTTTCTACTTTCATTTTTTTACTTGTATGGCTTTCACTAATCAGTCTATGGAGACAACTTTCCCGTTGATGGCGCAGTAAACTTCTTTTTGCAGTAAAAGTTTTCAGGCACTGAGGACACTGCATTTTGAAATGTACTTTATTACCACACAAGCAAATCTAGTAATAAAAACCAGAAATGTTCTCACTCCATTTATATATCTCTAAAGAAGTGGTGGGGGTATCTGTATAGCATGCAAATATGTATAAGCCACTCTGTAGTTAAGAATAATTTCTGTCTATTGTGCAGTAAGAGAAAGTGTTTTCTATTTTATGTTAACGCTGAAATAAAGTATTAAGAATTCTTATTATTTATTGTCCTAGTTCGCTACACTGAAATAATAGTTATCTATGTTAAACAGTTATCTCTGTACCCGTTCATTGCAGTTTAATAAAGTGTATAAAATAATCTTTTAAATTTTATCGCCTGGATAAGTTTTATTTTATTTATTATCTCTGGATACGTTTTATTTTATTATCTCTGGATGAGTATTATTTATTATGAATGAAATCGCTGTTTTATGCATATGCTTAAATAATTTATAGCTGCAAATTTATAACATAATTTATAGCTTCTTCTTATCTTGAATGGAGCCTTTCATGAATTAATGCATTGTTTTGATAAATTTAATACGGTAATTGCCTTGCTGTATTTATCAAGAAATGTGATATACTAATGCTGACGCCTTATGTATCGACTATAAGCACTGTACATACGTACGGCACACTCCTGGGGGGGGGGGTTGGGGGGGGTCGCGGGGGGGGGGGGGTCGGGGGGGGGGTCGGGGGGTCTGGGGGGGGGCTGACTGGCCGACCTAACACACATCAGTTTGCAGTTTCGTTCATTGCACAATGCTTTCATTATTGCGAGAGATAACAATGTTGATTAATAAGACGCCTTAATATTTTTCACTACAATGATTTCATTTAGTAAATTGTTTACTTATTCATCTGTTAATCTATCCATCTATTCATCATTCTATTTATCATAAAGCATCTATTCCATTCAATTCTATATTAGCAATATACGCTTACACACTCAGCGCATTCATTCTTTATTTAAAGGATGATTTTATCGTACATGCATTTAGTTTCAGTCTCGCTTTTTCTTCTGTTGTTTAATAAAGCAAAGTCTTAAAATGAGTTCTCAGTACAATTATAAATCTAATAAACGTTCAGCAACTCCCGACGACCTATACGAGGATATCTCGTTTGAAGCCAGGGTGTGCAAACAGCTAAATTCACGCCAAGCAGCATCATCCGTCGATTCCGATTTTTTTGTAACTGAGGGTAGTTTTTCGGCTATTCGACCCATGTTTGAGGCAGCCCCATCATCATTTCATCCAAAAATTTCGAAAGTGACCGTTAACAATAATCATTCTAATGAAGAATCTGACGACTCGAAAGACGAATTATTTTCAAATTTTGTTGACCAAGTGAAGCGAAAGTGTGAAATGCAGGATGATGGAATTGCTAAAGCTCGTACGAGGTTCATTGACGAGATGCATAGGGTGTCCATTGTAGAGTCAGGTCGGTTTAACGGACACTGTGAAGCAGAGAAACGAAATATGGCGAAGGAGATCCGAAAAATTGAAAAAATGCAACAGAAACTGGCTGATTTACATTCCGATTTGAAAAGGAGGGATCGTAAAATGGACTCAGCGATGGAGTATGTGAAAAACTTTGTGGTGAATTTTCCATTTAAGTAAAATCCAACTGCTTACTTTTTATTTTTATTTAAGGTCTTAATTGTATTTACATGTATTTTTATTTCAATCATAATTTGTAATTGTAAAAATAAATGTATTATATGAAATGTGTGTTTTTCTATCTATCTATCTTTCTTTATTTCTTATTATTACAGCTCTAAATATACAGGGTGGTACATTAAAAAAACAAATGGTTTATAAAGCTTTAATACGATCTCCATTGATTCACAATACATAATTAATTGTCATTCATAAATATGTACATTACATGTAAACTTAAGGTGATACTAAGTAGCCACCAGAATGCACTTCTATAGCTGATTGCTGACAAACTGCTTCTTGATATGTGCGCCTCCTTATCCATAATTCTCAACAATCCCTCTTTGATTAATTTTGCATAAGAGCAATCTTCTGAATACTGTAAATGATCAATAATAGGTGTGTCACCTACTTTCCACCTGTAAATTTCAACTCCACAATGAAAGCAGCGAACGATATCCTCACAACCAATATAATGAAATCCTGCCAGTGCAAGATCTAAAGGTTTTGTAGTGCCTCTCCAATTCTTAAATGATATTAAACGCTCCTCAAAGTGTTGATACACATCTCTTACACACATTTTGTCACTTTCTTAAAATCTTCAATAATATGTTGATTTATTTTCGAAGATGTACTAAAAATAACCTCTCCACCGTCTAAATTGTAGTAGGGGGTTCAGAATTATGGTGGGGGGTTCTGAATTATGATGGGAGTGGTGGATAGGCGGGGTTATCATTTTACTTTCACCACTACTTCTACTTATTGAAATCAATTATGCAGCAGTGGCCCTAATATGTCGCATGTCACAATTCTCACAAACGGTGAATATTTTTTCATTTTTGGGGGTATTGTATTCCTTTAATACACTTTTACATCTGATACATACCCATATACAGATAGGCATAATGATGATGTGTTTGGAAGAGTAGTAAAGTATGCACTCCCTAACGTATCATAATTCCCCCTTCCATAGTGACTATGAGGAGAGGAGAGGGGGGTTCTGAATTATGGTGGGGGTCTAAATTATGGTGGGGGGTTTCTAAATTATGGTGGAGAGTTCTGTGACGTGGTGGGGGGTTCCAGAATTATGGTGGGGGGTTCTGAATTATGGTGGGGGTCTAAGTTATGGTGGGGGGTCTCTAAATTATGGTGGAGAGTTCTGTGACGTGGTGGGGGGTTCCAGAATTATGGTGGGGGGTTCTGAATTATGGTGGGGGTCTAAGTTATGGTGGGGGTCTCTAAATTATGGTGGGGGTCTCTAAATTATGGTGGGGGTCTCTAAATTATGGTGGAGAGTTCTGTGACGTGGTGGGGGGTTCCAGAATTATGGTGGGGGGTTCTGAATTATGGTGGGGGTCTAAGTTATGGTGGGGGTCTCTAAATTATGGTGGGGGTCTCTAAATTATGGTGGAGAGTTCTGTGACGTGGTGGGGGGTTCCAGAATTATGGTGGGGGGTTCTGAATTATGGTGGGGGTCTAAGTTATGGTGGGGGGTCTCTAAATTATGGTGGAGAGTTCTGTGACGTGGTGGGGGGTTCCAGAATTATGGTGGGGGGTTCTGAATTATGGTGGGGGTCTAAGTTATGGTGGGGGTCTCTAAATTATGGTGGGGGTCTCTAAATTATGGTGGGGGTCTCTAAATTATGGTGGAGAGTTCTGTGACGTGGTGGGGGGTTCCAGAATTATGGTGGGGGGTTCTGAATTATGGTGGGGGTCTAAGTTATGGTGGGGGTCTCTAAATTATGGTGGGGGTCTCTAAATTATGGTGGAGAGTTCTGTGACGTGGTGGGGGGTTCCCGAATAATGGTGGGGGTGGAGGTGGGGGCGGGGCGTGGCTTAGAAAAGTGGAGGGGTGGGGTGTGGCTTAGAAAAGTGGAGGGGGTGGGGTGTGGCTTAGAAAAGTGGAGGGGGGTGCTAAAAGTGGAGGGGGGTGTCATAACTTTCTCATTCTTTCACTACTAGTGTTAGTTCTTCTAATAATATCAATATATTGGTCCACATCAGTTGCTCGATGTCCTGCTGGAAGTTTTTTAAACATCAGTTCATACAATCCAGGCGTACCGGTATATTTATATTGATCATTAATTATAAAATCAGCTCCTTCAAAATCAATGGTAGAGTCACCAATCGCAAATTTTTCTGTACGCGGGTCAAAGTAAACACCAAAGGTATCATCATACTCATTTTTAACATCTTCAATTTTACCGATTATATACGCTCGTGGTAACGGTTTTTTGAATTGTTCTAAATAACGGTCCTGTTCTGTCAATGTTGTTGTATCTGCTATCGGTGCTGGAAATGTTTCATCAAAATAACTTTCGCCGAATTCTGGTCTAGATGTAGAAGGATCATACTGAAATGTTTCATCTTCTAAATTGATAGGAGCGGTTGTACGATAATATTCTAAAGGTGCTTGATTTCTTGGTTTAGGGCTAAAGCTTTGACGGCTCAATTCATCTTTAAATTCCCTTTTCAAATCAGATTTTGGAAGAATATTATTCTCAGTTTTACTGAGACTTGATACCAATTCTTTAAGTGGTTGAGTTATGGGTTTGTAAGTTTTCTCTAATTGTGACTGTGATTTGACAATATCACTTTTCAAGCTTCTATATTTCGCTTTTAACGCCTTCCTTGCCTTCAGCAGCTGCACTGCTACTCGATTATCCATGTTTACTGATCGTACGACCAGTACATTCACCTTATATATGTATGAATTTGTCGAATCCTTTACGATACCTGCCAGAATTTATAGCACAATCTTTATCAATCACAACAAAGCCATATTTATCTTTCCAACAAAATGCGCATACTTCTTTGAAATTTTGAAAATTCATATCAACACTCACGTGATCATCAAAAATATGTTTCAGGTTAGTCATATCTTGTTGGAATATAACAATGAGATTAGCATTATCTCTACATAGTTGTTTAGGAATTGATGAGTAAGTTTGACATAAATAAAAACAGTCGGTATTTTTATGACGTCCAAAACAGAAGTAGCTTTTAATGATATTTTGATTGCATGATGCTAAATCATCGAATATTATAACAGAATTTGGTTTAATATCTTCAGGAGGTATAACGGAGTCACCATCATCGTATTCGTAATACCCAATTTCTTTTACAGGTTTCATTAACTTTCTGAGGTATTCATATTTGGGTTGATACAAAGATTTAGAATATATGTAAATGTTTTCAAATCGTAAACCATTGGGATGTTCCAATAAACTAAGCATTACATTTGTTTTTCCGCAACCTGAACTACCCACCAACAACCCTCGTTTCGATTGTCCTCCAAATAAAATGCCATGTTTTTGAAATGTTTCAGTCAATGAAACATCATCATGATCTTCTACAGATAAAAGAGTTTTTTGTTGCTGAATAAACATTTTAACGATCATATATATTGGACCTTGACTCTACTATAAAAATAGAAGCACATTATAATAAGGACTATAGTGAACTGAACTGTGCTCGATTCCTGAATCTATATAAAGGGTTTGAAACAAAGAGCATATTTTATTTGTCTCACGTTTTAGATATAATGGATAGATATAAAAGTTCTGTACACACTAGTAATCACATCTCTAAACGGAGTGGACGTGGTTTGCTAAATAAAATAATCGATAAACTTCCAATAGAATTACATTTACCTGGATATAATTATTGTGGCCCTGGAACGAAACTTACCAAGCGATTACAAAGAGGTGATAAAGGTGTTAACAGGTTAGATGAGGCGTGTAAACAACACGATATAGCGTATTCTAAATTTCAAGACGTCGAGAGTAGAAATCAAGCAGATAGGGCATTAGCTGAGGCTGCGTTTAAACTTGTAAAAGCGTCTGATTCAGGTATCGGTGAAAAGATTGCTGCATTAGGTGTTGGTGGAATAATGAAAATAAAGAACAAGTTGGGAATGGGCTTAAAAGTCCGAAAGAAACCTATCACAAAGAAGAAAGGAGGTAAAATAAATTTAAAAGTTGCTGTAAAAAGGAAATCCCTCCCAAAAAGACGTAGTCGAAAAGTTAAAGTTATTCCAATCCCCGAAAAAATAGGGGGTTTTCTCCCATTCCTATTACCCATTTTGGGAGCATTGGGAGCTTTAGGTGGGGGCGCAGCTGGTATTGCAAAGGCGGTTAACGATGCTAAGACAAATCGCGAACAATTAGCTGAGCAAAAGAGGCATGATTTGGCGATGGAAGAGTCTACCAAAGGAAACGGACTATATCTGGGCCCTTATAAGAAAGGCTTCGGATTATACTTGAAACCCTATCAAAAAAACTTCCAATAAAGCTACCTCGTCGACCGTTAACTAATGTAGACTTACTAAAATACTCGAAAATTCTTAGAATCCCTAATTTTCGAGGAGTTTTCATGAGAGATAAGCTTCCAAAACATATAAATAAAAACGAATCTGGTATTGTGAATCTAGATATCGACGCTGGAGATGGAACTCACTGGGTAGCATATACAAAGAAAAATAATAATGTGAAGTATTTTGATAGTTTTGGGGATTTGCGACCTCCTGAAGAGTTAATAAATTATTTTCATAGCGATGGTAGCTTGAATAAAATCAAATATAACTATAATTCATTACAAAATTATGATTCATATATGTGTGGACATATATGTCTGGCTTTTTTATATAACTAATATAAATAATGTACTCCACTCATTTTGTAATAAACGTTTAACATAACAATATGTCTTTCACTTTTGCTCTTAGCGACGCGTCCTCTATATTGAGTTACAATTTCAACCCCCCCATTTATTTAGAAGATGATGTAGATTATGAAATTGGACTGACAAATTTTGATACCTACAATATTATTCCAAACATTGATAATAGCAACAATACCTTTGTTTGGGGGGAAAACGATGAATATGTTATCAAAATTCCTGAGGGTTGCTATGAAATCGATGATATCACAAAATATTTGGAGGATCAGACAATTAAGGTAGATGAAGATGCCTTTATCACGATTACTGCAGATATTAATACTTCTAAAGTGAATATCCGTTCAAATAGAAAAATTAATTTCGCTGTAGAAAATTCAATTGGACCACTACTAGGATTCGCGGCAAGACAGTTGAATCCTAATGAGAATGATACTTCAGATTATACAGTAAAAATTTCCAAGGTGAACACTATATGCGTCGATTGTAGCATTGCAATAGGATCATTCTTTAATGGACATCCCGTACACGTTATTCATCAGTTTTTTCCGACAGTACCAGTTGGGTATAAAATAGTGGAATCACCTTTAAACATTATTTACTTCCCAGTAAGCGTTAAGACTATTAACAACATCACAATCAAAATAGTTGATCAAGGTGGAGAGCTTGTCAATTTTCGGGAAGAAACTATAACCGTTAGATTACACCTTAGAAAATTAATTGGTTAATAAAATGGTGTTAAGATTCCATTCTACAACATCACACAATAGACACCAACCATACTATAAAAGGGTGAATAAGGTGAAAATTGGCAGTTCTAAAAATAGTGTCAATAGATTAACATCGGAAAATAAAAAGTTCTTAGAATCTCTAGGATTTGAGGTCTTAGGATAATGGAATTACTTAATATCACCGGTCAACCTTTCAGTGACAACTCTATTGAAGATTATCAATTTCATACGTATCAGCCAAATATCTCTGGAACTTTAGATTATAACGATGAAACAAGAATCCCTATACAGGATTTAGATGCCTACACTGCACCATGCAATAGTTATTTATATATCGAAGGAAAACTCACACAAGAAGATGGGTCTGCGACTACTAAATTGGAATTTATTAACAACGCGATCGCTTTCATATTTCGAGAAATTAGATATGAAATGAATGGTATAGTGATAGACTCCGTGAGAAATGTTGGTTTAGTTTCGACTTTAAAAAGTTATCTATCATATAATGAAAATGAAAGCGTTTTCTTGCAAAATGCTGGATGGTTCCCAAAGAAGAAGCTGGGCATATCAGACAAAATTATAGTAGATGCAAATGGGAATTTTAATGTATGCATACCATTAAAATTATTGGTAGGATTTTTTGAAGATTTTCGAAAACTTGTCATTAACATGAGGCAGGAATTAGTACTAATACGTAATAGTAATGATATAGACAGCGTTACGAGTATAGATGATACTCAAAAACCAAAAATTACTATTACTAAATTATTTTGGAAAGTACCACACGTGACCGTCAGCATCTCAGAGCAACTTAGACTGAATAAAATTACCAATAGAAATATGGAGCTTCCTATAAAATTTAGAAGTTGGGAACTAATTGAATACCCTTCCTTACCTACCTCAAACCGACATACGTGGCCTGTGAAGACATCTACCAAAGTTGAAACTCCTAGGCATGTAATAATAGCTTTCCAAAAAGATAAAAAAGGAAAGATTACATCTGATATGAGTAAATTTGATAACTGTGATCTTAAAAACGTTAGAATTTTCTTAAATTCCGAGAGATATCCGTACAATGACTTATATTTAGACTTTAAAAACAACAAATATGCCACCCTCTATGAAATGTTTGCTAATTTTCAAGAATCATATTACCCTCAAAAAATAAATCAACCAATTTTCAACCCTGCTGAATTTAAAGAATTAGCACCAATAACTCATATTGATTGTTCGCGGCAAAAAGAAATAATACAGACTGGATCCGTAGTTATGAGAATAGAATTTGAGACGGATGTCCCTACTACTGCCGATATTACAGCATATTGTCTCATACTGCATGAGAAGCACTTTACTTATAATCCTCTAACTAAAATTGTTCGACAACACTGAGATGTGTGAGACTTTCTACAACATGCGCATGCCACATTTTTACTATTTAAAGAGAACAAAACCTACCCATGTCAGTATCATAATGAGATCAGAATACATAGAAGCACTGAGACAACATCGAAGAAAATTGAGAGACTTAAGAAAAGCTGTGGAATTATACAGTATGAACGTTAGTGTATTAAAGAAATTGTGTAATTTGAAAATATGACTCTTATTTTCGATGTGCAAGGATTTAAAATAGAAAAAAATAAATTTATAGTTAAAGAGTTCGCAGCCTATGATGGAGTAAAAATATGTCACTACATATTTAAGCCACCTTTCCCATTTGATATGCTATCACCAGATTTACAGCAGCAAGCCCACTGGTTAACAAAGAATTATCACTGTATTAAATGGAACTATGGATTTACACCATTGCATCTATTCCATAAAATTATTCAGAATTTGAGCTCAAACGCTGACTGTGTTTACGTAAAAGGAAAAGAAAAGGCTGACTACATCAGACAGTTCATTTCACAACCAGTAAGAGAATTCGAAGAACAACCATCTTTATTTATGTCTACCGCGAAATGTTTTTATCATACTAATACTAAATGTATTTGTGCATTGTCCAATGTTTTTTATTTATATGAAACCTTTGTAATGTCTTAAATTTTAATAAATAAATAAAACAACACTGTTTTTTATTTTAGTTTAATATAATATGTGGAGTATAATATACACAGAAATTAATTCTACAAGTTTATTTCCTACAGAATCATTTGACTCGACCTCAATACATTTGTCACCCGGTTATGGTTCATCACAATCAGCTTCATCTCAGTCAGTTTCATCACTATCAGTTTCATCGTCAAAATGTAGTTTATTTACAAGATCTACGCCCAAATAGTTTTTTAATGGATGTAGAAACCCCTCTAAATTTAACTCAATTAATCCATCGACTAAACATTCCAAAGAAATTTTTCCTTCTGAGTAACTTTCACACACTCTTAACCCATTTTCATAATTTTTTGCAATTTCGTTGCACTTTTCTTCACTGTAAAATGCTCCCAGTCCATAGACTGCTTCATGTTCGGCATCAAACTGGAGGTTAGAAAACTTTTGATGTAAATAGTCTATCCCACTTTCTAAATCGACAACCTCAATTTCTTTTACGTAGCACATCCACATATTGAAAATATATTTATTGGTATACTACAATTTGGTATGATACTGGTTGTAGTGAGACTTAACCAAGTTTGAAGTTTTATAATACTAACCCCACTTAGTAAATCCTCATACCTCCTACCTAATATTTCCAACATTACGTTAACTCCCACCTAATAATACCTCCCAACTAGATTAAAATAAATAAAACAAATAGTTTATTGGTATCATTTATTGAAGTATTAATTTCAGGTTTAAAAATACAGTTAGTTACATTATTCACATAATTTCAGTTTTAAAAAATACAGTTAGTTACACTATTCACATAATTTACAGTTTTTAACAGTATCAAGTTTTATTATTAGTATAATTAATTACACAGAGGAGTTTCAATTTATTAAATATTTTACATATTTAAAGCAAAATTATTTATATAGAATTCATCATCATTAACATCATTCATTGTTTCATCAATTTCTGTGGCTAGTTTTATTAACAAATCTAATAATTCATCACTTGTGCATTGTTTATTATCTGAATTTAACTTAATAGATTTGTGACCCCAAGCTAAGGTATTCGGTAACCCAGCAATAACATAACGTTTATTATCATTTGAAGATAAGGCGACTTTGTTTTTTAATTCAGTATACATCGTATGTAAATGCGATCTAAACACATACATTTTGCGATAGATTAATCCACCTTCTTCCACAATTTGTTTATAATCAACAATACTTAATTGGTTTTTAACTATATTTTTTGATACCCCTTTAGCTTTTTTTGTTTCACTTTCATTGAGTTTTACGCAATATGCTTTCGCCCCAGTTCCATAAAAACTTTGTACAGGAGCGCCTGCAAATTCATCTTTCATTTTCCCCACAATGGATACCGTTTTGGGTACACCATGAATATTATCATTAGTATAATTTGATGTATCGAACCAACCTAAATTGTTCTTTATGTCATCATAAACATTATCAGTAAATATTTCTAAAATCAAAGAATCTGTGTCGGTGTAGCACAAAGTCGCATTATTACCGTATTTTTGCTTGATAAAATCATAATAGAAATCATATATTACCGTTTTTGATATCTCTAAAATTGAGTAACCCACATATAATGGCCTATTATAACAGATCTTCAGCTGAGACATTTCTATAGCTACTAAATTTTCTGAGAACACTGAACATGATTTAAAATTAGGCTTACTTATGTACCCTTCAGCTCCAACACTTCCACGAATATTTTCCCAGTGAGAAATAAGTTTTATATCTACTCTATTTTCCACATTTTCCATAGTTTTACCGAATATTGAGTTTATTACAAATTTGAAAAGATCTCTTTCAAAAGCATTTTTGGATGTATTTCGCAACGCCGTAATCAAATCAACATAGGTTTTCAACCAAGGGGATTGTGAAAATTCTAAAACTCTATGAATTTTTTGTAATTTTAAACCGTGTTCTAAACATTGCTTGAGATTCCTGTAATGTATGATATAGTTAGTTTTATTATGTAGGTTTAAAATAAGTTTAGATTGTTTGCTATTTGGCGGAATTAAATTTTCTGCGCAGAATGGTAAATCATTATGTGCATCATGCAAATTTTCAGGATATTCCAAATCCACTTCTAATACATACCCCTTTTCAGAATCGTTACTTAAAAGCGAACAGTCAAAAGATTGAATTTCGTTGTCGTTTAACCATCTAAACCCCCCCAATGGTAAACTTTGACTCATACTATGACCATATAGATTCGTGGCGTCTAAATAAAGTAAATATGACGTAGGTTTTGAAGAATTATAATCAGAAATAAATTTATTGTTGGCAATGGACATTCTTTTACTGCATTGACTTACACCGCCGCGTATGCCTTTTCTAAAGAAATGAAGCATATCTATATCAGTAAGGAGTTCAAGCTCAACACCCGTCTTACGCAACATAGCATCCCAACTTAATGATGGTGCCGTGACATATTGTGCAGGATCTAATGTTAATTTTTGTAAACAAATTTTACGAAAGTTTTCAAAAATATCCGCCAATAGCAATACGTCCGATTTTAGGTATATGTCTGAGTAGTGACCCAAAGTCTGACATTGAAAGGTGTTCCAAGTGACATGCGCTCGGCTATAATCCTCCTCAGTAACACCATCACCACGCAATACATCAAAAAATAAATTTTTTGTAGGTAATTCAGTATCGTCCAATTTACCCATTGAATCCACATAAGAGTAAGGGAAAATTCCTTTGCGACGTATTAAATCAAATTTGGATTGATCATTGAAATACTTTCTTATTTCTAAACATTGTTCAGATTCTAGTGTTTGACTTAATTTATCTAAAGAAGCTGGCAAGAAGCGATATGAATCGAGAAATCTCAATTTTATAAATACATTATTTTCTGCACCTTCCTTTCTTTCGACTAAAATATGTTTTGAAAATGATATATACTTCTCTTTATTTTGCGCTATGACATCAATTTTCTCTTTATTTAAGGCCAATTTTTTAATAAACAAATGCGAATCATAATTTGTTAAATTGTGAAAGAACACTGGAATGAATTTGGGTAATTTAAAGTTTAAATTACAAACAGTGTGAGCTGCACCTCTGTAATTCCCGGTTAAATGACAATGATCACGAACTTTCTGATTATTTTCCGTGAAAACCTTATTACAAATGTAACATGTACTACTATTACTGAAATCCGTCAGTTGTTGCTCTGAAAGTGGCAACATTGGTTTAATATCTTTTATGTGTTTATTATATAAATTGAGCACACATTCTTCTAATTTCTGTATAAAAACATAAGCTGCGTCTGAGCCGCGGTAATGAACTAATTGCGATGCTGAATCATCAAAGCTACATTTTACGTAAAAACAAAATGAATAGGGTTGATGTTCATACGTTTTTATAGTGAATGAATTGTCATCTTTAGGTTGCGCGTGATGTATAGGTTTTAAAATACTTTCAAAATCTGCATATATTACAAATGGAACTGTTAATTGTTTCTCAAAGTTGACAAATTTAAGAACATTGTCAGGAATGGTTTCACCGAACTTATTTATCACAGAATTAGTTGTTGGTAATTTTGTACAAATAAAATTACAATCATGTTTTTCATGAAGGCGTAATGCCTCGCGCGTTCGAAAAAAGTAGAGACAGCCGTTGCAAATAAACGTTTGTCCGTTATGCTTAGATCTCTGTCTAGAAACTAGTCTTGACAAATCTTTAATGAAACAATAATGATTATTTCCACCATCATCCGTAATAAGCAAGAGATTAACGTGAGTATTTTGCAAAGTTTTGGTGAAGTATAGTGGACCGACAATTTCACAAATAATTTTGCCATCTTTAAATTGATTATTGATACCAAATACATTTATTGAAATGTTGTTTATTTTTTCGAACTTGGGTATGTCTCTTAATTTAACAGGAAATTCAATACCTTCAAAGTTCAGTAGAGTGGAATAATGTGGATATGATGATACTCTCTGCGGAAGTCCTGTTGGTGGAAAAATTGCTGCGTTGACGGACCACGCAAAGCACATTTGATCATGATTGCATACATTCACAACAGCCTTTTTTGCTTCAATCTGCTTTGGTAATTTTATGTAGGATGAAGCAAAAAGCGGATTATATTTATTTATATTAACTTCTAGGAACATAATTTGTTGTAGACTCCATCCTAAAAAATATTTTATAAGAAAGAGAAAATGGTGTAATTTTAAAACATATACCTGAGTCCTTCTCTTGCATATGTGAGGCTTTTTCCATAATATCCCTGATAAATTCGTTATATATTTCCGTTAAATCGGTAGAGATAGTCATAATTTTATTTTTAGTGTTAAACGATTTGAGATCGAATATATCTTTTTCAGGTATGATGTACATTGAAAATAATTCAAAATGTATTTTTAGTGCACGATATCGTTTAATATAGTCAGCAATTACTGAAAATACTTTCTCCTTGATGTCTTCGAAAAATTCATAGTGATCGATGTGGTGATGTGTAGTGGTGAAACGATAGCTCGAAATTCGACACTTAAATGCACTGTTGACTCTTTCAACACATTCCTCCATGGTATACAAAGTATTCTTTTTGTGCGCGTTACTTCTAATATGAGCATTTAAACAGTTTCTTTGAATTTTGACATGACATTCAGGGCACTCAGTAAACTTATTATCGACATTTGACGGGCCCGGTAAATTTATGATTTCATCTTGGGCATTTGACGGACCCGGTAGATTCATGATTTCATCTTTTATTTCATTATCGCACTGTACGGGTGACATTTTCAGTTTTTTCTCTGGTACGGCTTCATGATATCTGTATGGACAACTTTCTTTCTCATGACGTAATAGACTGCTTTTTGCAGAAAAGAATTTATGACATCGAAGGCACTGCATTATATCACTATTTACTAAACTATTCTAAGCACTGAACAATTGTAACTAACTGTATTTCTGCTAAATCTGAAATTAATACTTACTGGAAGTACGATTCTACGTGCTTATATACGAGGTAAAACAAAGAAGGTTGTTCGCCAGAGAGCCACAAAACTAGTTTAACCGGTCTTACGAATTGTGTAGCTGGATTAACCAGTTTGAGATCGTTTTTAGCCATAATAAGACACTCGGCCAGTCTTACCTGTTTTATATTTTACATTTTCATTTTGTAGTAAGACTGTCATTAATTTGTACAACTACAGGTAGGTACATATACATATTTATGCAAGTCATTAAAAAGACAAAATTTCACCAAGGTTACGCAGGAGAACGCTCTATTTGACTAAAAATTACGTAAAGTCAGCGGAGCTGAATTTCTGACTTACGCGCCCCTCGCCCGCTTGCGGCTAACGTCAACAATTTTAAATGTGAATTTTTATTTTTATAACAATAATTAAGGATGTTACAGTTTAAAGCTTTGTACTATTAAAAGAGGTACGTGGAAATCTCTATTAAAGGAATGAATTGTTTCGGTTACATGTTCTCAAATGTAAATGTTATTTAATGCATGAACTTTACTTTAAGATTGTGTTAATTCTTTATGGAATAAAATATCGGTGATAGCTTTAAGTATTCCCATTCGACCGCTACCAATCGCAATTTTACGACCTCTGAAACTTGTAGTTTCGTACTTTGTGATATTGAAATGAGTATAATTTCAGGATATTATGTTTTACTTTCGTACAAGCTTGTGTGATACATTTTAATTAGAAATTAGTACCTAATTATGTTATTGGAAATCGATATTTATCGTTGAAAATAAATAATTGACCATCATATGCACCGAAAACACATTTCATGAATATTCCGTGAAATCCTACAAGAGAAAATATATATCTTTACTACTTTTTGTGGATATGCAAATTTCATATAAGTTTAAAAATTATCTAATATTAAATTAATTCGTGTCCATTTTTAACAAAAATATTTAGAGACAAAAGGTAACTTTTAAAGCCGGTAAATCCATTTATCGCAAATTTCACTCGTTCAATGTTAGTTAATTTTGTGTCATAATTATAGTAGTATACAAGCACGATTTGTCTTTGTTGATAAAAATATACGTTCTACAATTTATTTATCCTTATCTGCTCTAAGATTATTATTTTTGTTGTCAATCATTCAGGCGTGACTATTTAAATTTTACATATTTTTAATGTAGTCCAAAACAATAAAATTGAAAAAGTTTTCAATGAGACCCATTACGGTCTGCACGGCGATAATTTGACAGATTTGCAGTAAGCTGTAACTTCACTCGGCAATATTTTGCGAATGATAACAGTACCCCGATGGTTTATTATATATTTGAGAAACATGTTTTTGCATCATTGCGTATGAAGTATAATGAAAGTAATTAATTTTATGCATGTACAAGAACTGACATCGAAGTTCGGTAAAATAACATAAGTAACGCATAATTTCTTGACTACTAATTAACAATATGGTAAATATGGTGTATAATATGAAAATCCAAGCATTGAAAGAAGAATGTTAATAGTCTATATCTAAAGCGAAGCAAAACATCTATTTTTGTCTGGGTACCAGGTAGATAGGTGGTACCGGTGATCACTCCCTCAGTATGTTTTGTATTTACTTCAAACATAAAACGTTACAAATATAAAATGTGAATAAACCCAAGCTGGTCTCTGAAGAATTGAATTCTCTATTTTTGTCTGTGTACCGGGCAGATACTGGTACGGTGACTAAAACGTGAAAGTCGTTACAAATATAAAATGCAAATAACCTATGCTGGTCCTGAAGAATTTAATTCTTTTATTTTTGTCTGTGTACCAGGCAGATACTGGTACGGTGACCGCTCTTTGTCTTGTATTTATTTCAAACACAAAACACGAACGTCGTTATGAATATAAAATGTGAATACCCTATGCTGGCCTCTAAATCCTTGCTTGAATTCTTTATTTTTGTCTGGCTATCTCTGTAACATGTCGTCTTTCGAGGGGACAAAGAATGTTGCCTGCGTTTAAGGTGGGCTCAGCTTTTTTATTTTTTCTACATAACCATGAACCAGCTCCGAGTTGATGTGAGTTCAACGAGTTTGAAATATTCACGGTACCTGCTAAGGACAAACAACTGGTGTTCGCGGAATGTTGGCGCTTGCAGTACGGTTTAATTTAGCTTAAACGATGTGGGTTAGCTAAGGTCAGCTTCCACCGCATCAATACTAGTCCCAGCAAGGTTGCAGTAAGGTTTAATTTGGCTTGAACGGTGTGCTAGTCTCCCACCGCATTAGTTTCACATCGACTATTATTTAAAGACAATCCCGCGTTTGCAGCATCACAGTTTGTTTCAAACAGTTGAATAGAAACTTAAAATATGAACTCCAAAATCATCAATAAAATTGTTTACCCGGCGAAGAAGCCCAGTCGGCTTAGTTGTAAGAAAAGTGCCAGTGAACTATATGAAGATGTGTCCTTTGAGGAAAAAGTGGTTAGGGAACTAAACACTGCTAGGTTGGATGACACCGTGGCGTCCGGCATCCTGGTTTTAGATGGAAGTTTCTCTGAATTGAAGCCGATAACAACAACTACAGCGTCCTCGGCTACAACTCCAACGTCTTCGGTGAGTGCAATGGGTTCGACGACTGCAACGTGTTCGGCGACTATGAAAACGCCGGTTACTGTTCTGGCTGGATCTTCAACGGGGGCGATGGAGATATCGGCATGTCCAAGATACATAGGGTTCGAACCAACCACGATGTCAACGCCAATCAGGGAAGCTGAAGACGCTGCGTTGCTATCAGTTGATGTGGCAGCGCACCTTACAACCATGGAGGAAAACGTTAATAAGCAAATAGCAGTGCTTCAAGTTAAAAAGGAGGCTCTACTAGATGATGTGCGCGGCTGCCTCAAGGAGAAATGTGGTAGGCACATTAAGCTCCTAAAAATATCAAAAAACAATGTGGCTACTAAAATTGTGCAGTTGAGGCAGCAGCGCAAAATGTTTGACAAAATGATAGCCTCCTTAACCGCTGATGAAGCCAAATTAGATCAAGAAATTACGAATATTGGGTATTTCGCGGATCATTTCCCTTTTACTGACTGCGAAATGCCCACGCGATTCTAATTTTCATGATTTTTATTAATTTTTTATTCCTGTAAATATATTTGTAGCATGTAAGTGTAGATATAAGTTTGTAAATATGTTTTCATCATGTAAGAATAGATATAAGATTGTAAATATTAATTTTAGTGCATTGTACTTCGCCTTTTTTATGTTTTTATGCTTTATATTTCTAATAAATGTTTTATTATCTCTATTTTCTTTTCATTTAAACTACTTCTTTCTGAAAATTATGATTTGGTCAAATAAATAAATAATCTGATAACAAATTTTATAAATATGCAAACAACTTTTTAAAGTATTGCACGAAAATATTTCGGCAATAACATATTGTCAGTGAGAATACTAATATGGTAATTAATTTTGAAATAATATAATTTAATTACCCAATTTAAAACTGTAAACAATTTGATAATTATAATGTTAATAGTCATTTCATATTTCTAGTAATAATTCTTATTACCACATATTAACAGTATCATATAAAAGTTTATTTCATTTAGTACTTTTTAAAATTCACAGATATTCATGGGAAATATAACAAGATATACTATTAAATTAGTTAATTTTCAACATAGTCCAGATAAAACCAAACAATTCTAAATTTTATAGTAGCTTCTAAAATAAAGTCACTAAAATTCATGATTGCTAATAATAAAAGACAATAGTAAGTTTCAGTTTTTTTATTCAGTCATATTACAAATATATATTCAAATAAGTACAAGACATATTATTTCGATGGTATTAATGAATATAATTTCTGTACTATCTGTATGCAAAGTTTGCATATCTGATACAAATATTAATACAAAGTACTACAAATATTACTTATTATATTTAAAACTAAGAGAATGTATAAAACACCATTGATTTTCTTAGAACATCTAGCAGGTGTTGATTCGTAAGTAACTACTGCCATTTTATTGGGATATGAATTCATCATACCAGAGTTTAAAGCTGTTGCAAGTGAACTCTCCTTCACAGTATTTAAATCGAATTTTTCTTTGATTAACTTCGCATACAAGCAATTCTTACTATATTTCAAATGATCTTTAATGGCCATGTCACCAATTATCCATCTATGAATTTCTACCTTACACCAGAAACATCGCACAATGTCACTTTCACCTGTATAGTAAAAACCTGCTAATGCAAGCTCAGCAGGGGGTAAAACACCAGTCCATCCATCGAATGACATTAATCGTTCATCAAATGTGTTATATGAAAGATAACTATATATACCTGAAAAATCTTCAAGACACATTGCTTATGTGAGAAGATAATTTATTTTGTATACGAGGTACTTGAGTCAGAATAATAATAAGAAAAATGTTTATAATTTTTTTAACTGTGAATTGGTAAAAGTTATGATATTTTTGTATGACGGAGATGTTTCGTTGGGGTGTGGAGGTGTATACTAAACCTGATGGGAGTTTAGCAGCACACATATATTTCAGTAAGAATTCTAGAACACCTCCCACCACAATTTATCCCAATTAGAGCATTTATTTTTCAATGAGAGAACTAGAACACCTCCTACCATAAAACCCCCACCACACTACCCTCCTTCATTAATTTATCGATGAGAGAACTAGAACCCCCTACCACAAAACCCCCACCACACCACCCTCCTTCTTCATTTATTAATGAGAGAACTAGAACCCCCTACCACAAAACCCCCCACCACACCACCCTCCTTCTTCATTTATTAATGAGAGAACTAGAACCCCCTACCACAAAACCCCCCACCACACCACCCCCACTTACCAATCTCCGATTGGTGGGGGTGGTGTGGTGGGGGGTTTTGTGGTAGGGGGTTCTAGTTCTCTCATTCTTTACCTACTTACGTTTTTTAATAGAATTTTGTTTTCTTATCTGAATTATTAAAGAATATATATAGAGTGAGGGGAACGTCATAATTCCCAACTTTCTGAAATGTTCTCTACAGGATGCAAAAATTGGCAACCCCAACATACACCTGATAACTTTTTTTTGCATTGTAAAAATTTGAAGTGAGTCATGTGCTTGACCCCAGTAAATGATTCCATAAGATATAACAGATTGAACTAAACCAAAATATAAAAGTTTAAGGACTTCTTGTGACACGGTTCCCCTAATGTTTCTAATAATAAAGCAATAAGAGCTAAGCTTTGATACAATGTTTTCGATATGTATACTCCAAGTAAGCTTTTGATCTATGTATATACCCAAAAATTTAGTACTAGTAACATTGGCCATTGATTTCCTGTCTGCTTTCAGCAGGAGACTCGAATTTATGCTTTTATATTTTGTACAGAACTGCATTACCATGGATTTTGAAGAATTCAGGTTAATGCCATTCTTTTTGCACCAATTGGACATAGTTGCAATGCAATCGTTGGATTTAGCAAATATCTCATTTTCACATTTACCGGAGGCAATTACATTTGTATCATCCGCATACATTATCGGAATACCAAATTTTCCCAGGTTATCGGGCAAATCATTGATAAATATATTAAACAAAGTTGGTGACAGACAGGAACCTTGCGGGGTGCCTGTTGTAATTTCAATAATATCCGAGCGTGTACTGTTGATCTCTACTTGTTGAGTTCGGCCAGAGAGGTATGTTTTTACCCAGTCAGATGCTGAGCCTCTAACACCTATGTAGTATAACTTTGTTATTAACAGGTTATGATCAACAGTATCGAAAGCGCGGCTCATATCAAAGAACAGTCCCATAATTTTATTTTTATTGTTTAATGACTCGTGAATATGTGTGATTGCATAATCGAGTGCAGTCGAAGTGGAATGATTTGCTCGGAAACCATGTTGGCTATCAGAAAGTATGTTATATTTTTCTAAATAAGAGTTCAGTCTTACATTGAAGCAATATTCAAAGATCTTGCCAAAGTGACACTGAAGTGAGACAGGTCTATAATTTTGTATGTTATTTTTATCACCTTTGTTTTTGTAGATTGGAATCACCCTTGAACATTTTAAATCAACGGGATATATGCCCTCAATAAAGCTTGCATTAATTAATGTAGATAGAGGTAGTGCTATGACGTCACAAATTTCTATGAGAATGTTTCCAGGTACATTACACCACACGATTTTTTTCTACACACTTTTTTTATTAGATCAGATATTTCCTGTGGTGTGGTTGGATATAAATAAAATGATTGTTGTAACGAATTGTTTAAATTATGCTCATTCGGAATAGGTACGCTACTATTATTAGCAATGTCGGCAAAAAATAAATTAAATGCATTACATTTTTCCTTGCAGCTTTGGAAGTTTTGTCCGTTAAGATCTTGTACATATTTTAAATTATTTCCATTATGTTTGTTAGTGTTTTCATTTATAATATTCCAGCTTTCTTTATTTATATTAGTTGCGTTCTGTAATCTTTTATCGTTATAACATCTTTTTTCGTATGCGATTTCCTTGTTGTAATATTTTTTTCATTTCTTGTATCGTGTTGTGTAGTTAATGTTATTTGTTTTTTTGGCTATAGATGCCATCTCCTTGACTAATTTGGATAGCTCCCTTAATTCAGGGGTCATCCAGTTATTTTTATTTTTATGTCGCTTAGGTTTGAAGGTCATTATAGGGAAACAATTACTAAATATTTCGAGGAATTTTTCATTGAAAATAGAAAATCGTGAATTTAGATTCGTGTTGATATCTAATAATTCATCCCAATCTACGAGGGAAATTGCTGCTTTGAATAGATCAATGTTATGTTTACTAAAAGATCTACCCGATCTTGCCATATCGTTATTTAAATTTGTTTGTTCTAATTTAAGAGAGAGTATCTGAAAGGTGTGATCAGATATTTCGCTATCTACAACTAATGTTGAAAAATTCACAAAATCTGTGAATATAAAGAATATGTTTTATGATAAAACACGATAAAGCAGGGTTTATGGAGTTTTTCGTAATTTAATAAAATAATTAGTTATTATTATGGAAATATTTAAATAAATTAAACAATAGAGGTTTATTTCATATACAAGCATATTTATTTTGAAAGTTCTTATAGTTCTTATGCATGGTTTTGTAACAGCAAAATTACGATTTCATATCTTCCGGGGTATCACATAGAGTTCACATCACATGAGTTTTGGACTTCCAAAGCCTATTTCGTTTTTTTAGTTTTTTGAACGGCGTTTTTTAGGTAAAAAGGTAAATATCTCCGGTTCTAGAGGTCCGGTCGGGACAAACAACAAACCAAAATCTTCGTAATTAAAATTACAGCAAATCTGTAGTGTTTTGGGTTATTTGAGTAAGTACATAACATACAAAATTGAATAATCTGTCAAAAAAGCTTTTTACTTCCCTCGCATACCGAAGGGAAGTATTGTATTCGAGAAAAAATCACCCTCCGAGATTTTTTCGGATTCTGACGTTTCAGAACATGTAGATTCCGAAAATATAGGTTTTTCAATTCCGTCAGTCTGTCTGTCTGTCTGTCTGTCTGTCTGTCTGTCTGTTGGTGCATTAACTAAAAAACTACTTGACGGAGAGCAGTCAAATTTGGTAGGTAGTTAACCCTACTGTCAGCGAAGAACTGGTAGAATTTTCACTGAAAAATATACAGGGTGGACCGTCTAAACGGAATAAATAGTGAAAAAAATTTTTTTTTTGCTTAAATTTAAAATTTCCACGTTTCATGACGCGCTAAACCTATTTCAGAAAAAAAAAAATTTTGAAAATTTTTTTCAATTTTTGAAAAAATTTTTACCACTAAAAAAAATTTTTTTCTTTGTTCAAATTTAAAATTTCCACGTTTCATGACATTCTAAACCTATTTAAAAGAAAAAAAAATTTGAAAATTTTTTACCATTTTTGAAAAAATTTTTACCACCAAAATAGATGAATTTTTTTTTTCAAAATTTAAAATTTCCACGTTTCATAGCGTTCTAAATCAATTTAAAGAAAAATTTAAAAAAATTTAGAAATTTTTGAAAAAATTTTACCACAAATAATTGGAATTTTTTTCCGATTTAAAATTTTCACGTTTCCATGGCATTCCAAATTTATTAAAACAAATTTAAAAATGTTCTAGAAAAATAAAAAAAAAATGAAAACATGTTTTAGTAATCTATTTATCACCATTATAGAATAGACGAAATATTTTTTTGCTCAAATTTAAAATTTCCACGTTTCATAACATTCTAAACCTATTTCGGAAAAAAAAATTTGCAACATATTTTCACCAATTTGGAAAAAAATTTAACACTAGAATAGACAGAAAACATTTTTGAAAATTTGTTCTATATTTTAATCACCACTATACTTCCACTCCATTACGTGAATGTGGGATTGAAAATGTGAGAGATGGCAATAATATTTGGCATATCCTATTATATACTTTTATTGAATAATGGCATCCCAAGAAATAATTGAGTCATGGTGGACATTTATAAAGGTATTTGCGCAAGCCTTCCATATTTGGCACCTGTTATTTAGTATATTGAACTTTTGCTGTTGGATGAACACTCTGTATATTTTTTTGACCAAAAGTTATTAGGTTTCCTTTGTAATAATACCAATAATTATATTCCGATTATTATTCCCAATGTCATTTCGTAATTAATAATTTTTTTGAGTGACTGTCATGCACAAATAACGAGGGAAGTTCTGTGTAAATAACTTTACCGATTTTTTCTTTTCATTTTAACGCCCAGAGTTCCGATCCGCTTCAAACTTTTAGAAAATATACCTTTTGTTGCAAACAAAACACCCCTTGGCGCCCAAATATTGAACCCTGTGCATACAAATAAATTTGTTATCTAAAACTTGAATTGCCCGCCATTTTACGCCACTAAGTACAAAATAGATCTTTGTTTTCAACATGTAGATCCTGATGCTAGCTTTCCCTTGACATTAGAAACATTTTTTGTAAAGTAATTTTTGGCATTTATTTATAAACCAAATAACCACAAATGGATTTTTTCGGCCATTTTGAAAACATATTTGAATAATTTTTATCAGAAAAGATAGAGAATTGCGGGAACTTTAATTTTAAAAAAAGGTGAATTTTGACTAGACTATCTGAAATGGCCGAAAATATCAATTTGTTATTATTTGGTTCATAAATAAATGCCGAAAAAATTGCCAAAATGACGGAAGTACAAAACTCAGGAATGCACATACTCCTGGTGATACCCCAGAAGGTATGAAATCATAATTTTGCTGTTACTATGCATATCAATGTCCATATTTTTCTCCACTATTAGTCCACAAAGTAGGTACCGAACAAATGGGATTTTTCTTTCAAATGTTAGCGACGAGTACTGTATTAATTTATGACGGTAATATGCTTTTTCACATTAACAAATAGGGCCAAAAAGTATGTTTATTTCTTTACTTGTACATCTCCTCGTAAATTTACAAAGAGAAAAGTTTTCCCTCTGCCAAACTCAATTCGTGGACACTCTGTATATACGTTCAAGTGATCATCCTGTAAATCGTTTTTGAGGAACTTTATTACATGACCTAATTCGATAAAATAAAAGAAGATCGTAATAAAAATATAATCTATTATTTATATAAAAAAATTACACAGCTTAGGTTTACACAGTTTGAATAAATAAGATAAAATAGAAACAGGTTGATAATATGGAACGATTAAATTAACAAAGGCGTCTACAACATAATCCACATATACAGTTCTTAAAAAATATCTGTTCTAAGATAGTATGATATAAGTCAGTATGGTAAATGTCAGAATTTGTGAAAATATCCATGCTATCTTTAATACTGATTGCTTGAGAAACTGAAAATGATTATTTTTCTTAGCACGCGACATATAGTGTGTCCACAGATAGAGTTCGGAAAAGGGAAAAGTTTTTTATTTTTAAGTTTACGAGGAAAAGCCATTGTTTATAAGCACGCCTGTTTTCTTATGAAAAGTCCGAAAATGCTACTATTTTTCAAAATTTACATGCAGGGTATTAAATATTTGCAGAAATGTGAAAAACTACAAAGAGGGAATATTTTAACATATGATATAAAATATATGGTAACGATTATAGGTTATAGCCAGTTATGAAATCTTAACCTACTGTAAAATTATATTTCGGCTCTTTTTCAAAAATCCACGTTTCTTCAAAATAGTTTTTCCTGAATCCCTTCTTATAAACTGTCTAAAGTAAATATTAAATACTGTTGCGAATATCTTTGATATCCACAATCTTCAATGGCCCGATCAGGGCTCCCAGGTGGCTAAGAAATTTGGCTATGGCATTTTTCGGTACAAAAAAAATTAAGTTTCAGTAGAACAAGATTTAATAATTGACTATTACTTTTACTCTATAAAATTTTTTTCAAATACCATTTCTGAATATTTTTAGAAATGAAGGCACTTCACTCTTTGTAGTTTTTCACATGTTTATCAATATTTACCACCCTGTACATACATTTGGAAAATAGTGTCATTTTCTGACTCCATAAAAAGCAGGCATTTTTATAAAAAATTACATTTCCTCGTAAAACAGTTTTTCCTCTTCCGAACTCAATCGTTGGAAACATTGTATATTTGTGATCAAATTGTTTTCCTTCTTTATCCTTGATAAGTAACAGAGCTTGGAATCGGAACCATCTATAACCGCAACCGGAATCCATGAAAATCACGGAACTGCAATGGGGGAATCTTTTTTTAGGCCTCATAAGACAGTTTTTGAATTTCATTTATTTTAAATCAATTGCCAGTTTTTTAAATGTTTTCGATGTATAAATGCATGTAATCGGTAGGAAGATGGATAAACATCCTGTATATTATTTTACTGGACACTGAACATTATTTTACTGTTGATTCAGTATTTGTATTACCATGCGCGGATTGTAACTCGAGAGATACACAGACAGAGCAGAAGCCTTGGTCGGTAGCACAGTACAATACCTATATCGTGGTTTGATACGTGAAAATAAATTGGCGGTTAATTGTTGAGCGCCGGAAATCATCGTTTCTCGAATCGACACCTGCTACTGGACGAAAGTCAATTGGACATACTGCATCTATGTTCGTGTTTGGCTATACCGACATGTATAGATACAGCGAAGTTATAGGTTTTGAACAACGTACAATTTGCGGTTTACGTTTAATTTACAATTCTTGAACCGTTATGCTATTCGGGACCGTTATAAAGGAAGGAAAATGGCGTCCCTAACCCAAAACTTGAATATTTTGGAACAGAAGCCCAAAATTAAAAAGTCCTGGAACCGGAAACCTTTTCCCTAAACGATTCCGAGGTCTGAGATCGTCCTGAAATAACTTGTCAATTAAAGTTCTATTATTTGTATGCTTGGTCCTGAGAGAAATGAGAATAGTGAACTTTCCATAGCTCAATGAACTGATTAAAATTGCTAAGAAAGGAAAACTTTCAATCATTGGATAATAGTATAAACAGTATAAAGAACATTATTATTAATAAAATTTCATCTCAATCGTCCTGGCATTATCTAATATTCACAATAATTATACAATCTTATATTACGTAATTACTTTTAGGTCTTAACACTGATTTTGGTTTCGACCTGGGACTTCCAGGGGGCGAATAATCCGGATCCGGGATATATGGCCCGCTAGGTATAACTGGTGGCGGGACATTTAACGGAGGTGTCCTGTTACCACTTTTTTTCCCGATCCTTGCCAGCCTGCCTTCGAATATATTGGGATTTGATGGAGAAGGGTCGTTGTTTCTTTCGATGTTTTGATAAGGATTAGCTCCGTTGCTTAGAGGATTCTGATTTCTTATTTGTGTATCGTTGGCGATGAAAGAGTCGCTTCTGGGGAAAACTGACTGGTCGTTCTCATCCCTGAAGGCGCCATTGGAGTAACCGTTGCTTATGTCCGTTTGATCGTAGAGGTTGTTCCACGGACGATTACTGCAAAATATTTTATAATTTAGAATCTAATTAAATAAATATATTACTGGTAAAAAGATACTAGTAATTATTTCAACTTTTACTAAGACTTATCATAGCTAAGTATAGAAACGTATATCTTTAAAAACAAAATACGTTGCCGGCTAGATGCACGATCAACATTAGATTACAAGAAAGAAATATGCACATTACCAAAAAAGGAAACCAGATACGTCAAACTTTAAAAACTTTCACATACACGTGTTTCAGTATCCTACACCAAGAATACCTCTTTAGTGCTACTTCTTTCAATGTTTAAACTGAACTGAATCGAAATTTCTCAGGCAAGTGCTTCTGCAATAATTCTAACGAACCATAGAGCCATAAATAATTATTGTACGGGCATTTGCGTGAGAAATTATGATTCAGTTCACTTTAAACATTGAAAGAAGTAGCACTGAAGAGGTATTCTTGGTATAGGATACGGAAACACGTGTATGTAAAAAATTTTAAAGTTTGATGTAACTGGTTTTTTTTCTGGAAAGTGTTTTTGTTTTCAGTTGTTTTTGGTTTTGTTGAACATGATCATTTAAAATTAAAAATAACATTATTATGACAGTGACGCTGTACGTAATGTGCATGTTTATTTCTTGTAATCCAATGTTTACCATGGTATATAGCCGGCAAAGTATTTTGTTTAGAAAGATATATGTTTCTGTACTTATCTGTGAGTCTTTAGTAAGACTCTTTCATTGGAGGAAATTTGCATTTGCATTTAATTATATTTTGTTACAATTTAATTTAATGTGCCTTGTACATGGTACGTCCCCTGGATGGGGTGTCCTATATCTTTATAAAAAAGTTTGCTTGTTAAAAAAAATAGGTGTGTAAAAAGAAAAATCGCTGAAAAATTCCAAAAATATGGATTCTACCTCTATTTTTTTATTTTTAATGAGAATTACATTTGAAAAAGTTGCTTATACTCCAGTAAAATAATGCAAAATAAGGGAGATACCTCGGAATGGAAGGTAATTCTGATGACTGTTAGAAAAGTCTCATATAATCTCGTGTCTGCGTCCCGAGATATTCAAGGTCAAGGGTCACGAAAATCACAATTATCTTGTTTCCTATGCGAAATACGTACATAGTCCAATAATTATAAAGATTTCCATAACAAAAATGTTATCTGAGATTTTCCTTCAGTATCCGTTGGTGGAGGGATTATACATCACAAAACCACAAAAATCAGTTCTGGGGGTACCGCGCAACCTCCCCCCCAAAACCACCCCTTCGGTGCTAAAAGCCTTATTTTACTGACAACTCGTTAACCGTTGAAAATATAAAAAATTGCTCATCTTAAAAAAGAAAGCTTGGCTAATTACCTAAAAAGAAGTCCTGTTATAATTGTCTTGTATATGCCATGGTTTTCGAGAAAATCGATATTGAAAAAAATGCAAAATTTGTATTTTTAATCCGCACGAATTTTCATTTATTTGAAATTTTTTGCGCGCGGCCTATAAAAAAAATTAAATTGCTCGAAAACCAAATATGCTAGGAAGAAAAATCAAAATGGGTTTTAAAGAGGTTATAAAATACTCTTTTGTGTTTCCATTTTTGATGGCTATTGATATCTATTAGTATATAAAAATAACAAAATAATATAGTTACCTCTTGATTTTTTGCAATTTTAACTATTCACAGGCCCATAAAAAATAAATGACTTTGATATAAGTTATAAATGCATTATCTTTTAGTTCAAGGTAGTACTACAATGCAGAAAAAGTTAGGAATAAAAATATTCACATTTACAAATTTACCAGCATGTTGAAGTTAGCCAAATTTTGGCCAATTTTTTATTGTTTCCTAAAAATAAAAAAAAGACGTCTTGAAAATTTAGCTCAATTTTTTTTTTATATATCATATACCTATTGTTTCTAATCATTTAATAGTTAAAAAATTGTATTAAAAAATATCATCAAAAAACTGAATAAGTATGCAACCTTTTTTGGATTTTTTTTTGTCTAACTTTAACATGCTGCTAAATTTGTAAATGTGAATATTTTTTTCCTAACTTTTTCTGCATTGAAATACTACCTTTGAACTAAAAGATAATGCATTTATAACTTATATTATAGTCAGTTATTTTTTATGGGCCTGTTAATAGTAAGATGCACAAAAAATCAAGAAACAACTATATTATATTGTTAATTTTTTATACTAATAAATATCAATGGCCCTCAAAAATCGCAACACAAGTGAGTATTTTATATCCCCTTTAAAACCCATTTTGATTTTTCTTCCTAGCTTGTTTGGTTTTCGAGCAATTTAATTTTTTCTATAGGCCGCGCAAAAAATTTCAAATAAACGAAAAATCGCGCGCATTAAAAATACAAATTTTTAGCCGTGTTCTAAAATAAGTTGGTAAATATTTTAATGTCTCGCCTTTAGTAATTTTATTGAGAAATTTTCTATAAACTTTATATAAATTTATTTAACTTACCCTGTTGCATATGCACCAACTATTGGTAAAAGTGACGGGGCCTCCTAGAGATAAAAGAAAATGTATTTATGTGCCTATAATATATACGAGGTGTCCCGTAATAACGTGCTAGAAATTTAACTAGTGGGTGAAAGTGGGTTCTTCATATGAAATTTTTCAAAATAAGCCTTTTCTGTCCAGCTGTACCCCTTAAAGGGCTGTGCAAAAAAACTGTTTTTAATTTTTATCTGAAAATAATTTAAGCACAAAATAATATTGGTACATATTACTGCCAAATTATAATTTGACACCAGCCTACTTAGTGTTTTGACTAATATAATAGGGCTCGTCGCTTTTGACTCATCACTTAGGCAGATGTAATTTAGTTCTTTTCTCTCAAAAACGGTCGATTTTACGATATTTTCTAAATGAATCATAATATTTAGTTCTTTTTTTAATTCTAAGAAAAAATAGCAGACAGAAAGATATGAGAAGGGTAGTTAATATCACCCCTTTGTATGCACGCTAGATGGATGGAATAATTTCGTTAGATGCATTTTTATTAGTAACCGGGATGTGCCAAATTTTGTCTTTTTCTATTACGTTATTTTCAAATAGAAATTAAAAACCGTTTTCTTGCACAACTCCTTATGTACAAGAAATGCTTAGTTTGAAAAATTTTATATGAGGAATCCACCTTCATTCTAGATAAGAAATTAGTAGTTAAATACATTTTTTGCACGATATTACAGGACACACCCTGTATATAACAATAAATAAAATAATTATGCTAATATAAGTTCTCAAAACAATTATGGTATATAATTTTCCAAAGTTCATAGTTCAAACTTGGGTCATAGTTCTTAAACTATTCGAACAGTTACGTAAAGAATAGTTTGCAAAGCTAATTACTGCCTTCTCTGTCTTTTTATAGAACTTTTATTTTCCAAGTTATTGATGAATTGTTAAAATGAAAACGCTTATTCATCAACAAGTTCCATCAAACAGCAGAAAAAACTATCTATGAAAACTAAAAAGAAAAACTATTTATAAAATGAATTTGTCTAGTTCTTATTTGACAATTTTTATTGTAACACTAGTATCCACGTAATTCCCTACGGCTATACAGAGTAACTCCAGAATAGTGCGAAAAACGTTTCAAAGGCTAAGCATTTCCAAAATACAGAATGATAGATTTTATGAAAATGTAATCCATTAGAATGAAGATTGTCCAAAGACAATAGTCCAGTCGATAAAGTAAAAAATACACCAGAAGCTCGCAAAAAATGTTATCTGACATTTTCCTTCTGTAACTGTTAGTGCGAGGATTAAACATCACAAAATCACAAAAATTAGTTCTGGGGGTACCGCGCAACCCCCCAAGAAATCCACCCCTTCGGTGAAACAAGCCTTATTTTACTGATAGCTCGTTAACCGTTGAAGGTAAAAAAAATGCTCATTATAAAAAAGAAAGCTTGACTAATTTCCTAAAAAAAATTCTCTTGTAATTTTCTTGTATACGTCATGGTTTTCGAGAAAATCGATATTGACAAGAATTGCAAAATTTTTATTTTTAATGCGCGCGAATTATCGTTTATTTGAAATTTTTTGCGCGCGGCCTATAGAAAAAATTAAATTGCTCGAAAACCACACAAGCTAGGAAGAAAAATCAAAATGTGTTTTAAAGGGGATATAAAGTAGTCTCTTGTGTTGCCATTTTTTAGGGCCATTGATATTTATTAGTATATAAAAATAATGGTATAATATAGTTATCTCTTGATTTTTTGTGCATCTAACTATTCACAGGCCCATAAAAAATAACTGACTATAATATAAGTTATAAATGCATTATCTTTTAGGTCAAGGTAGTACTTCAATGCAGAAAAAGTTAGGAATAAAAATATTCACATTTGCTTTGGCAGTATGTTAAAGTTAGCCAAAAAAAATCAAAAAGGCTGCATATTCAATTTTTTTATGATATTTTTTTAATGCAATGTTTTAACTATTAAATGACTAGAAATAATAGTTATATGATATATAAACTCAAAAAAAATATTTGAGCTAAATTTTCAGATGCTTGGTTTTTTTTTTTAGGAAACAATAAAAAAATGGCAAAAGTTTGGCTAACTTTAACATGCTGATAAATTTGTAAATGTGAATATTTTTAGGTAACTATATACTATATTGTTATAGTAAGAGTATTTTATATCCCCTTTAAAACCCATTTTGATTTTTCTTCCTAGCATGTTTGGTTTTCGAGCAATTCAATTTTTTTCTATAACCAGCGCGCAAAAAATTTCAAATTAACGAAAATTCGTGCGCATTAAAAATAAAAAGTTTGCAATTTTCTTCAATATCGATTTACTAAAAAACCATAGCATGTACAAGAGAATTACAAGAGGACTTTTTTAAGGCAATTTAGTCAAGCTCTCTTTCTTATGATAAGCAATTTTTTTATATACTCAACGGTTAACGAGTTATCAGTAAAATAAGGCTTTTTTCACAGAAGGGGTGGCTTTTTGGGGGGGTTGCGCAGTACCCCTAGAACTGATTTTTGTTGTTTTGTGATGTATAATCGCTTCACTAACAGTTACTGAAAAAAAATCTCACATAACATTTTTTGTTCTGGTAATCCTTATAATTATTGGACTACAAGGTACATCGTTTTAATTAAATCTTCATGATCGTAAGGGGTTATGTAGATGCTAGTTTACTCTGTATAGCTGTAGGGAAGTATGTGGATACTAGTGTTGCCATGAGAATTGTCAAATAAGAACTAGACAAATTCATTTTAAGATTTTAATTGCTAGCATAACCAGAATTCAGGTTATCGAAAAAATGCAAAGATTGGAAATCAATAATTTTACAAATAGTTTTTCTTTCTAGTTCTCATAGATGGTTTTATCTGCTGTGTGCAAAATCCTATAAAGAATATGTTTCATTACAATTATAAGCAAACAAAAAATAATTCACTTTTAAAGTTCCATCACATACGGCATTGCAAGATGTAGAGGTGTTTGAAAACCGCATGAGCTGTGACCTTCATATGCGCAGAGACATAATCCATCCTGTTGACTCAGTTACACTTCTTAATAATATTATATTTATTGTTTACAATTTATCCCGAGCTCTTGTTTATGTATACAGCAAGGCAGCCTCCAGTGTCTTTAAAAACATACTTATAACTCAGATTAAACTTTGCCTTTTGCGCATTTCGCGGCTCATGAGATTCTGAAACACCTCTACTATAATTGTTTTTAGTAAATGGTATACAGGTGCATAATTTATTAGAAAGCACAATACTTACATCATTCTTTATAACGAAGGCAAATTTCATTAAGACGATGGCAAAAACGATGTTCAAAATCAGTAGGACGTATCCCCTCGCTGCTAGAGTCATAATGATACCATATGCTGTATATTTCGTTTGTTCATGTGCCTAAAAAATAGCACATAGTTAACATATTTTGTATAACGTAATGATCGTTGCTATAAATAGTACAGTGAATGAGTCGAGACAAAAAATCGGCCAAAAAGGTGGTTTTTGCCAGCTTGTGGCGGTAAAAACTTTTTTCACCATTTTTTTTTTTGTTTCCCACCCTCGAAATCGGGGGGAAAGTAGATTTCGCAGATGCAACAAAAATTAGCATGTTCTTCCGACTCATTCACTGCCTTAAACTTAAATTTCAAACATTAAAGTTATTGTATAGGTGGAATCACGAATCTTGTCGTTCAGACATCAATTTATATACTTATCAAACACATGACGTTTTTCTATCAGCTTAAATACTACCGCATGACAATGTAAATAACAGAAAATTACGTCTGATGGGGCTACGACAGAAGCTCCAGATGTAACGATGTGTTTCAGCAGAAACTAATCGGATTTACAAGAAACAGTATAGCTCCTTTCAAATGGTACGCCCTTGTGTGCCATTTTGTGTGGCCTTGAATCGATTTGATTCGGAAATTAAAAAATGATCACGTTAACGACAAGATTGGCGATTTCAACTGTATTTACAAGTGTAAACGGAGGATTTTCAAAAATCAACTTACATTATATTCTTCTGGAAAAATATACTCTATTACGTCGAATTCCATTTGGTTTGGGTCCATATCAAAAAATTTCACGCCGGCGTCCTGGAAAAATATACACAACATGCAATACTCAGTTTACATAATTAGTCTAATGTATTTAGAATTTAGTTTTTGAAAAAATGCACGAATCGAGATTTTCGTCCAAAGTGGAAGAGGGACATGAGTAGAGTCTAAAACCAAAAAGTCGGGACTACTCGCTGGCTTCCGGTCGCCGTCTTGGAAAACGCGAATGATGTTGGGTCTCTGCTCCCGTTCGTTTTTTCGGAAAATTTAGAAGAATTAAAGTTGTAGAAAATCATTTTATCTTTCATTTTTAATTTAACTCTTTTTTTGTAGGATTAATATTGTAAAAGTTTATTTGAAAAAATAAATGCCTAACCAAGTTTCTGTGACTAATAGTTTTAGAGTTATAGAGCCGCAAAGTCAGTCCTACGCATAATTAAGGCCTCATATGCCCAACCGCTGCGAGCATTCGAACCCATATTACCTCTCCATTACTTTTCCTGTGTGTGTGTGTGTTTAACATTCCTATGATAAAACAACAGCAACTGCTGAGATTGTGACTGACTTTTCATTTCGCTCGTGAAAATCTTTCAAAAATTTGTATTTCTACATTATTTTCAACGTAGTTTTGTAAGTATACGTGTTTAATAGTCATTATAGTGAAGACATCAAAGACGAAAATGTCGTGGTACTACACAACGTCTTCACTATAATGATTATTAAACATGTTTACTTACGAGACTCCGTTGAAAATGGTGTAGAAGCACATATTTTTGAAAGATTTTCACGAGCAAAATGAAAAGTCACTCATAATCTCAGCAATTGCTGTTGTTTTATCATAGGAATGTCAAACACACACCGACAAGAAATGCAACGGAGGGTAATCTGGGCTCGAATGCGCGCAGCGGTTGGGCATGTAAGACCTTAATTATACGTAGGACGGACTTTGCGGCTCTATAACTTTAAAACTATTAGTCACAGAAACTTCGTTTGGCATTTAAATGAAAGGTAATTACGTCTTCTATAATTTTCAAGTTTCACTTAGTTGCAAAATTGATAAGAAAAAAACAGTATTTTTCAAACATCTGTAACTTTTACAATATCAATCCTACAAACAAAGAGTTGAATTAAAAATGAAAGATAAAATGATTTTCTACAACATTAGTTCTTACAAATTTTCCGAAAAATCGAACAGGAACTGGGATCCAACGTCATTCGCATTTTCCAAGATGGCAACCAGAAGCCAGTGTACAGTTTCCATGTTCCGCTTTCACCTTGGGCGAAAATTTCGATTTGTGAATTTTTCAAAAACTATAGTATTTTCTGTCTAAATGCATTAGATTAAATTGACATTTTGTTTATATTTTGCTGTCTCTGAATTGGTTTATACAAACATCTAAACACTGGAACACATCACTCAATTACTAACACTCGAAACGCGTTTCATCAACCACGCTGACATCATCGGAAGATGCGTTGTAACCATCTCTCGATCATGCCAGTGTTGTTGGTGAAACCCGTGTCGAGCGTGGTATGAAAGTGTTTTGGTGTTTATGAAACTACATTACACAAATCAACAACAAATAATGCAATAAGATAAAAAATTAACATTGTCTGTAAAAATTTAAAAATAGCCTGAATACGCATGAAATTTGTAGTCATATGCCTAATGATATCTAAATTCCAAAAATATAAAAATATACAGGGTGTCCCACTTAAAAATAACAAGTAGGAGTCATTTCCGGTAAAACAGGAAGTTTGATGAATTTGATAAAATTTTTGTTAAATCGGTATTTGTTTGATCGTTTTTTAAGTACTACTACTACTTACAGTTGTGTACGTTTCTCCTATAAAGCCTTCAGGGAAATCCTAAAAGAAATTTACCAGTTAGAAACGGAAGACAAAAATTCACAATCTTTTAAAAAACGCAGTTTATGTTGATTTTTTCAGTTAATAATGGGTAGAGAAAAGTAATTGTAAGCAATTAATATAACCGATCCTTGAATGGTTCTTCATAAATATACTTTAGAAGGTGATCTACATTGAATTTTGAAAATATTGGAAGAAGAAAATTATCTTCACATAAAACAAATTATAAAATGTTTGATATATGTATAAACTCCGGGACAATTAAAACTATTTTCATGATACAACTAAAAACTTTTATAATAAATCATATTGGATACATTACCTATTTGAGATATCACTAATAGCCCGAGAGCTCACGACCCCGGGAACGCTAAACTTTCGTACAGTCTAATATTTACCAATAATAATAATAAACATTAGATTTTACAAACTTTCATCCCCTGGGTCGCAAGCTCTCGGGCTATAACGATTATTTTATTTAGTAATTTTGGCTGATTTCTCAGTTGTTTTAGGGAATATTTAACATCAAGTGTAGCTTTCAGGATATAGGTTTGTCGATCGAAAATTTTGATTAATACAATGATCGATACTTACTGTTGGGTCGGAGGTCGAGTCCCATTCTGTAGTGGATTCCTAAGAAATTCAATAATATTAAGTAAAACATGCCTCTGAAAACGTAGTTTCTACAAACACCAAACATTGCTTTAATCATCTACCAATGATGCCAATGTGATTGGCGAAATACACGTCGAGTGTTGTGTTTCAGAGTGTTTGTGTTTGCGGAAACAAAAGTTATCGGGTTTTCTTTGTAGCAAAAATGATAATTACATGCCGATTATCATTCTGCTGTGTCGTTTTTTAATTAATAATTTTACAATGCGCTGAAGATCAATCAATGAAGGCTTTTGACATTTTGCTTTTGCTATTTATAATTACTATATGAAGGCATAGTTGAGAAAATACATATAGTAGAATGAAGGAGCGAGGAGATTAGCGCTCGCCTTTGTAGAATGCTCTACAATATCTCTTACCGATTTCATTGGTACTAAGATTAAGCTCATTTTGACTTTTTTAGAAGTAAAACTCTAATTGTATTGAAACATATTTTTTATAGGATTTTGCAAACACCGGAAAAAAATAACTATCTATGAGAACTAAAACTTGTTTAATCTGCATGGCCGTGGGGGACTGTGTGGATGCTAGTTAGAGTGAGAATTGTCAAATAAGAAATTACACAAATTAATTTTAGTATATTAATTTGCTAGCATAACCAGAAATCAGGTTATCGAAAGAATGCAAAGATTTCATTAATATTTTTACACCTAGTTTTTCTTTTAGTTCTCATTCTCTCATTAGTTTTTTCTGCTGTTTGCAAAATCCTATAAAGAATGTTTCAATACAATTATAAGCGAACAAATAATAATTTACTTTTAAAACTCTAATATTTCTGTACTAATAATTCAAGTAGGCCTATCCAGTGGCATTAGAACTTTTATTTGAAAAAAGAAAAATTCATTACAATTGACAAATCTTGCATTTTTCAGTGGCCATTGACTGCAATAAATTGATTGAAGGAGCCGTTACTCTGTGGTAGTTAATCATTTTGCACAAATAACTAAATAAAACACACTACTATGTTTTCTACCACTATGTATTTACAAAAATTGCGACTGCAGTTTCGATTAGAAATAGAGTCAGATAATAAAATTAATTTCGTAGACCTTACAGTGTCACGCATAAATAATCAATATACTTTTAAAATTTTCGGGAAATCAATATTTACAGAAACCACAATTCCCTACGACTCATTACACCCACATCAGCAAAAAATGGCAGCATACAATTCGATGATACACATAGCATTTTCACTACCTCTGTCTGACGCGGATCTGAATGAAGAGCTACACATAATCGAGGACATTGGAGTTAAAAATAATTTTGGTAAATATGTCATTAGAAAGTTAATTAACAAAATCCGGAAAAAAATCACTTTTCAATTAATATATCCAAAAATAAAAGAAACCACAAAATTTACTTACACAACAATTACTTACTGTGGCCATTTATCCGAAAAAAATGCTAATGTTCTTTCTAAACACAATCTAAAAATAGCTTTTAAATCACAGAGTAAATTATCAAACATATTATACAATGCAAAAGACCCAACATGTAAATTTAACAAATCTGGAGTTTATAAGTTAAAATGTACAGAGTGTAATAGTATCTATATAGGGCAAAGCGGTAGAAATTTCAAAATACGGTTTCAAGAACATCTTAGATCATATAGGTTACAGAAAACTGATTCATCTTTCGCGAACCACTCGCACTTCCTCGAAAACAACCATAGTTTTCCAGAATTAGACGACATTGAAATTTTACATTTCTCAACAAAAGGCTTTAAATTAAACATTTTAGAATCTCTGGAAATTCATAAACGCAATAATATCAAGGATTACAATTTGTTAAATTATCAATTAGATCTGATATAGTCTCCTTTATATACAGCCGGCAGACCCATAATTGAATATTCATAATTAAGTTAATTATTGTCATCTACCTGCCTAAGCTCTTATTGTACCTATCTATCCAACCAAAATTGTCTATATATATAACATTTCTGTATAATTGTAAATCAGTCATTTTTTATTCACTGCTTGACAATGGCTTTGTAAGTCGAAACTGCAGTCGCAATTTTTATAAATACATAGTGGTAGAAAACATAGTAGTGTGTTTTATTTAATTATTTGTGCATTGACTGCAATATTTATTATCTACAACTTTAATATAAATATTTATAATTCTGCGTACTGATTAAGTTTTAGGTTTTTAGAACCTAAAAATTGCCCCGTCCTATAATGCCAAAAGTAGCATTATCTCCGAAGTTGATTGTTGAGAGATTTCCTACCCGCTACCCTTTGAAGAGGCCTACTTGATTATTAACAAAATAGTTATATTAACTAATTAGTCTGGTTAGAAAACGTTCATCGAATAAAATAAACTTACTTCTGTAATTTCCTCTATAGTTGGTAGTACCTAAAAATGATATAAATAATTTTAACTAAAAATTAATAAGTACATTAAATGTTTCATCAATATACAAGATGTACACAAAATAAAGGAATAAACGGCACGCGAACGTCAATTTTGGTTAGTACTTGGACCGATTACCCCCCTCAGAGAAATACAACGATCTCACATCACTTTCTAACTGCTTACATATCAGCGCATAAGTAGAAACTATGCAATTTAAGACGGGAATTGTGTAGTGGATATACCATCCTTCAGAGGAGATTTAAAGCAACTCTTCTTGCGAGAAGAGGTTAGGCAAAATTTCCGGACATCATAGGGGACTGTATTTTCTTTCCATTCTCCAACTTTTTGATTATTAAAAATAGTGAAACTAATTTACCATAGTAGTTAATCAAGTTATTTACCTAATGACATTCTTCATTGTCCTGAACCCTAAATGACAGGTCTCAATTTCTTTTATTCATTATCTATTAAGTTTCCCCCTCAATGAACAAAGATTTACAAAAGAGACTGCTTTAAATAAGGGTATAGCTAAGGACACCCTGTAGGTTTAGTTGATAAATAAGTTAGGAGATGCCGATTTAATGATTTCTTCCGAAATTCTTCGATCTTTCGAACTTAACGGAATTCAAAATTTGTGTGAGTTCCATACGAATACCACGGTTTAAGAAGAATTTAAAAAAATAGTTACAGCAGTTGTCCATTCATCAGGAAATAAATTGCAACAACTTAAAACCGAATGAAACGAAAAGTCCGAGATTTGTGAAATTAGTTATAACGTTTGTAATTTAAAGTATGTTGGACAAACGAGACATCCAATTATAACAAGGCTCAAGGAGTATATTGCCTATCTGAAAAATCTAACAACGGAAATGTGGCCTAACATGCATGTAATAACAGTCATATAAGAAGATATATCAATAATTTAAGCTAATTAGAAATGTAACAAATAATAGACAATTAAATACTTTTCAATGCAAAATGTAAATATTAGCAACAAAGGGTCTAACCTAAATAGTTCGCATTATTGGTTATTAGGTCACAGTTTTTAGAATCAAGACAGGGTTTTTAGTTGTACGTTAGTTTCAATTATCTCCAGATGATGCCAACGTAGTTAGCGAAATTCGCGTCTGGTGATAATGTTCAATTGTAATGTTTTTAATTGTTATAGTGTTTTTATGGATGAGGAAACTATTTCAACTCTTTTGTGTAATTTGAAATTAAGTTCCGGTCCGATATTACTATATTGAAAATGTTGGAGAATAAAACAATACAGGAAGAAAATATAATGCTGGTTGCTCACGCCAATGAATGAAATACGCTTTGGCCAATATTATAAAATATTAATTTTCAACAGTACTAAATCGTGTATTAAGTCTCATTGCTGTATCTGAAAGGGTTCCTGATTGACTGATTGATTGATTAACCAGCGTATGGTAGGCATTGCTGCCACTCCGAGCAGCGAAAGCCACATGACGCATGATGTAGGAATATAGGATGGAAAGTGTAGGTGTTTGTGAGATGCTCTTTTAAATTTCCATGTTTGCTTTGTTTCCATCTATCATCATCTCCTTGTTTATTCTTTTTCTGAGTCTTCTGTTTCTGAATCTAGCAGTGTGCACATCCTTGAGAGATTTTGTATACTTATCTGCTAAGGTAAAGTAAAATAAAATTTGAAATCTGCGCAAAATAAAAAGAGATCTAGGAGAATATTTGGGACGGCTCTGTATATTAAGCAGACCTTAATTATTTTGACCCGAGGAAGATTTTTGTATTTGTAAATAAGCTTAATGTATGGACCACGTGACAGTTGAAACCTTCCTGTTGTAGGACATGCTTATGTTTAATACATTTTTAATTTCAACAAATTCAGGTAGGTTTAATAATTAATAAGGGTTGATAAACTAATAGAACTTATCTTCCTCGTCCGTGTGTATATGTTGGCAGCTTCCCTCTCTGTTCTCCCACTACTTTTAATCGCTGCACTCGTTGTTTCACCTTGCTTAGAAACTAGCTTGTTATTCACTGAAGATAAGTTTATGGAGCACAGTTTATATTATATTGCCGATGTTTGTGTCCCCTTTTCAAGTTGTTTAAATACGCTTTTAGGTGATGCTATATTCAACCAGTATGTCCTAATCATATATAAAATATCAACTATATGAAATACTTTAATTTATATCAATTAATTTAGAATTGTCCACGCTTTAATTCAACACAACTTCGTACGATTTCTCACAGTTTTAACCGAGTTTATTCGAAATTTCGTAGGAGCTACAAAAACGCGCCTGTCTTTGACGCCATCTGAAACCGAACTCCCTGTATCTGAAAGGGTTCCTGAGATACTAAATGTAAACCAGTTGTTGGGACTGCCTCCCCTAGAAGGTATTTGCGAATAGGATTTTTTTTCATATATTCGCACGTAGAATCATCTGCCGACGTTTATCCCTCTATTTTGTATACACCCTATATATAATATAGCCGTAGTTATTTTAAACGAACCAATAAGAACTAAGCAAAAAAGGAAAATTTAATCTCATAGGAAAGACATCCCAAAAATTGAACTGCTAAACTCAGTGGCGCAGTGCCTACGTGTCCTACGTGCCGCGGAGTCCCGGGTTCAATTCCCAAAGAGGGTATAGATATTTAGTGGCATTTTTAATATGTTATCGAGACAGTAACAGTGACCGCGGGTGAGTGAAGCAACGTGGCTAATCGTTGAGTTTGAGTTTCAGCTGCAGCAAATGGTGATGTGGCAGGGAATGTATGTTGCGTAATGTCTACGTGTTGTATCGATGTTGAGTGGTGACAACCGATACTATGAGTTTTAATTACAAATACTCACCGTAGTGGTGGTTGATGGTGCAGTGGGTGTTGAAGGTATCGAGGGGATGGAAGTTTCTGTGGTTGGAATTATGTCGTTGGATGAGCCTGAGTGTAGGACGGTATTGAAATCTGCTGCAATCAAACTCATCAATACTAGATCCAAAATTGCTATATATAACGTTAGTGCAGACCATCCCCCGGCCGCGGTAAATCCAGCTTTCCATTTATTTCTCGTCATAGCTAAAACATTATAAATTATATTTTGGCTACAAGCTACTTTTATGAGGAACTTATTTATTTAATAGGTATGTACTCGTAATAGTAAAAAACCAAATATTAATACAAATCTTTTTACGCCGATTATTATTTCTATAACTATAGAGATATACTCTCGTTGACTATTTATGGAAATATAAGTTAGTCATTTTACATTTTTAAAATAAGATAATTGAGAAAGTAGTAAAGAATACGTAGGGCAAACAAGAAAATGAATATACACTAGATTAAAAGAGCAGGTGCGCAGGCTAGAGTCATATGTTTATGTTAGAATTTTATGTTATCTGTGTTGAAGACCACTGATCAAAAACCGCTGCCTAAGGAATCACTACTTCCACATCCAGATTATTCGTCCAAGTCACTTTAAAGGAAACATCTTGAGTATATTTGCACTCTAGTATGTGGAAATTATTGGTCATAGAATTTTAATAATATTTGGGGTAGATGTGATAGAAAAGTTTGAGGAGTTGGTTTCTACCATATACGTTAAAAATGAAGTTTCTAGTTTACCGTACTTATTTTCCACGATTTACAACCTTCACCTCAATGGAGTCATCTCAATCAGATGTCACTACAATACATACGTGTACTAACTTTCAAGTGAATATCTCAGTTTGATGTTATCAATCCCATTAATAATGAAGCGGAGGTGGTAGAGTTTGAAAAATATTAGAAAGAAATCTGAGGCCTTGGTTTCTAGTATATACACCGAATCCCAAATTTCTGTAGTCTTACCAGCTTGCTTTACTGATTTTCCCCTATTTGCCCCTATTTAACCCCCAACCCTTCAACGGCATCATCTCAAATTATGATCTAGTTTCAGACGTCGTTATAATACATACGTGTATCAAATTTCAAATGAATATCTCAATTTTATTTTATCAACCCTTTTCATATTGGAGTAGGGGTGGTTGGGTTGAAAAATATTATAAGAAAATCTGACGCTGTGGCTTTTAGTACATACACCGAATTTCAAGTTTCTGTTGTCTTACCAACTTTTTACTTATATTCCTCTATTTACCCCAAATTAACCCCCAACCCTTCAACGGAATCATCTCAAAATATAAACTAATTCCAGACGTCGTTATAATACATACGTGTACGAAATTTCAAATGAATATCTCAACTTTATTTTGTCAACCCCATTAATGGGGTAAGGGTGGTGGGGGGGTTGAAAAATATTACAAAAAAATCTGAGGCCTTAACTTCTTGTACATACACCGAATTTCTAGTTTCTGTACTCATACCAGCTTGCTTTACTTATTTCCCCCTATTGACCCCTAAATAACCCCCAACCCTTCAACGGAATCATCTCAAAGTATAATCTAGTTCCAGATGTCGTTATAATTCATACGTGTACCAAATTTCAAATGAGTATCTCGATTTTATTTTATCAACCCTTTTAATAATGAAGTAGGGGTGGTGGGGGTTGAAAAATATTATAAATAATCTGAGACCTTGGCTTCTAGTACATACACCGAATTTCAAGTCTCTGTAGTCTTACCAGCTTGCTTTATTTATTTTCCCCTATTTACCCCTATTTAACCCCCAACCTTTCAACGGAATTATCTCAAAATATAATCTAGTTCCAGATACATACGTGTAGAAAATTTCAAATGAATATCTCAATTTTATTTTATCAGCCCTTTTCAAATTGGAGTAGGGGTGGTGGGGGTTGAAAAATATTATTAAAAAATCTGACGCTTTGGCTTCTAGTACATACACCGAATTTCAAGTTTCTGTACTCTTACCAACTTGTTTTACTTATATTCCTCTATTTACCCCAAATTAACCCCCAACCCTTCAACGGAATCATCCCAAAATATAATCTAATTCTAGACATCGTTATAATACATACGTGTACGAAATTTCAAATGAATATCTCAACTTTATTTTTTCAACCCCTTTAATGGGGTAGGGGTGGTGGGGGGTTGAAAAATATTATAAAAAAATCTGAGGCCTTAACTTCTAGTACATACACCGAATTTCAAGTTTCTGTACTCTTACAAGCTTGCTTTACGTATTTCCCCCTATTTACCCCTATTTAACCCCCAACCCTTGACCGGATTTCCTCAAAAAACAATCCAGTTCCAGATCTCGTTATAATATATACGTGTACAAAATTTCAGGTCAATATCTTAAACCGTTCCGGAGAAAGCGTGCGGACAAAAAAAGTTACAGACAGACCGACAGACAGACAGACAATTTTTTTTCGCTCAAATTTAAAATCTCAACGTTTCATGACATTCTAAACCTATTTCACGAATAAAAATTTTTGAAATTTTTTTTGCGATTACTATACTTCCAATCCACTACGTGGATGTGGAAGTAAAAGTAGGGTTGATGTAAAGTCTTTGGTTTGTTTTTAAGAGTTTACACAATCAGCTTCTGAGAGTATTTGGGTGCTTTAACTCAAAACAAAACGAACATTCTATATCGACACTACTTTTTTTATGTAGTATCCAATACCCTCTTGATCCAAAGACCAAACGTAAGGTTCGGTGCCGTCGATATCAATACCACTGAGAGAAATCATGACCAAATACTTAAGGAATATTATTGGAAAGATTTATATGTTATTACTGAGAGAACCCTTGAGGATTGAAGACAATCCTAAATTTACTGGTTACTTCCCCACATAAAAAACGCCCTTAAATAGTTTATATAGATATTGAATAAATGTGTTATGCTTACCCCATAAAATATATAAGGATACAACGAGCCATATAAAGTTTGATGCCACAGAAATTATCATAAATATGTCAAATACCCTAGGAGTCACTATGACGTTTTCGTTCGAGTTATCGGAATCTACAAAAGATTTAATGCTTTTTAAGTTAATGTTTTTACTAGACTAATCTTATGGAAAAGTGGAGACCCGTCAAACTGGCTGAAATTAATATCGTTAATAAAATTGATGGGTCTCCACTTTTCCGTAATATTAGTGCGTAGTCCTTAAAATCAACTTACCTAAAAATAAGTCGTGAATAACTCTCGCCAAATTATTCGTCGGTAAGGTGTCATCGATTAAAATAACAGAGTAGTAATATAATATCGACACTAATGTCAGGCTTGTCCATGCCAGAGCTTGAATCTGGAAAAAAGGTAAAATTTATTGTAAATTATGCTTCTTTTTGTGTGGAAATTGCAGAAGCTAACATAAATTCAAGGAAAATTAAAAAATTTGTTGATAATCTATAGTTTAGCCTATGAAATGCTAGTTAGTCCTAGGTTTTCTGATCAGTTGTAGAAATAAAAAGATTATATATCTCAATCATTGATCGAGGGTGCCTTTACTATGGTAGTTTATTGTCACAGAAATAAGTAGCAGTGTTTTATTCATTTCTGCGATTATAGTCGTCAACAAAAAGTTAATAAATAGCGGGTTCATATTTGATCCTTGTGGAAACCTTCTAATTATCTAAATAGTAATTAAGCAGCCACACTGGTTTTTCTACAAGTCCATATGATAAAACAAAAATAGTAAAAACTTCTCCAAATAAGGAAGAAAATTCTTAACTGATATTTTTCATAGGTGTGTTTTAAAGAGTTACTTTTCAAGAAGTCAATGAATCTTAGTCAATTATATATTACCTTATATGTTAAGAGTGGGGATGTGGAATATGGACCGAAATGAGATTAATTATTTTTAGAAAAGGGAAAAACAATGCTTTTAGATGTTTCAAATAAAAACTGTATTTTTATACACTCTACATATGTTTCGGCTTGTTAGGCCTTTCAGATGAATACTAAAGCTATGAGGGTGGTTGTTCTAAAAATAAATGCAGTAATACCCAAACATGTGGAATTACCGGGATTTCAAGTAATAAAACTAAGGATCTACCTACTCGGGATAATTCAATGGGCTATTCTTAGAACCTTGTCTATTATAGGAGTGTTTATGAAATTTAATTGGTCATTGGTGGTACAAGTATTGCTTTTAAGGGATTTTTTTATTTCTAATTGTTCAAGGAGGTTTAAGCGTTTTCCTTTTCTTTCTGAATGGATTAAATTAATATTCTCTGTATCAATAAAATGATTATTTTCAATGCAATGTGTTGACATTCCTGTGTTTTTGGTGTTATTTAAAATGGATTGCTTATGTTCTTTTACCCGACTAGCTATACTTCTACCACTTTGGCCAATATATACAGCGTTACAGTCCTTACATTTAATTTCATAAACCCCCGATTTGTTGACTTTACTTATTTTTTCTTTATTGTTAACTAAAATACTTCCTAAATTTGTTTTGTTTACACTTATTGTGGAGATGCCTAACTTATTTAGTTTTCTACTTATTTTATCACTAAACCTAGGAATATAATTAATAAAATTGTACTTTGTTGTTTTGTTGGTTACAGTAAAAAATTCCTTTTGAAGTAATTTTCGCTGTTTGTTTTTAACCATGTTCTCTATTAGTGACTCCTTAGAGATCATGGTTAAAAATAGACAAGGTTCTAAGAATAGCCCATTGAATTATTCCGAGTAGGTAGATCCTTAGTTTTATTACTTGAAATCCCGGTAATTCCACATGTTTGGGTATTACTGCATTTATTTTTAGAACAACCACCCTCATAGCTTTAGTATTCATCTGTAATGCTCTTGAGAAAGGCCTAACAAGCCGAAACATATGTAGAGTGTATAAAAATACAGTTTTTATTTGAAACATCTAAAAGCATTGTTTTTCCCTTTTCTAAAAATAATTATTCTAAAGATGTTTCACAAGGAACCTACCACATACTCAATCCAGTGTATTAGAAATGAGATTTTTTGGAAATATCTCAAAATATATTGTTTTCTCATCAGATATTCTTGAAGCTTATAGAATAACAAGTAAAATTTTTATTTTTGTTGCTGTACGTCTAAAATATTTACCGATTTTTTTGTGTAAAGATTAGGTCATATAAAGTTGAAGACTCATTATGTCTTGCAATGAGAACTCGCCGAGTTAAATCGTTTTGAAGCGCGTTTTGACCCATTTTCAATGTCTTGCCAGACAATTTGTGATAAACGAATTATTGCAGCTGGCATCTGCTTGCTGTATAGCATGTCTGACAGCAACACCCCATTTGGCGTTGAAAAATTGTGAGTAATAATATTTTTCTCCAGAGAATCAGGTCTAATGATTTTTAGAGGTCCCTGATTATTAATTTCATATCAGAATTGAGATTTTATAGATAATTTCCTAGAAATATTTGGAAAAATGTGGTTCTTATTGGTGAACTCTTTTACAGGAATACCGAAACTAGAGGATCTTTAGGGCAAGAGATTACACACCTAAAATAAATGTGTATAGAATAAATGAATCATCACTGAATTTGAGCATAATAATACAAAATAATAAATGTTTTTTATTGGGAATACACATTTCTTTTACGTACAATACTTACTCTATACGATTTTGCAAACAGCAGAAAAAATAACTATCTATAACTAAAAGAAAAACTTTGTGTACACATATTAATGAAATCTTCGCATTCTTTCGATAACCTGAATTCTGGTTATGCTAGCAAATTAAAATCCTAAAATGAATTTGTCTAATTTCTTATTTGACAATTCTCATTCTAACACTAGCATCCACACAGTCCCCTACGGCCATGCAGATTAAACTAGTATCTACAAAACCCCCTACGATCATGAAAATTCAGTTAAAAATGAGAACAAAGGCCTATGAATTTATTTCTCTACCTTGTCTTAATTTTTTTTTCATTCTGATGGATTACATTTTCATGAAATCTATCATTCTGTTTCTTGGAAATGCTTAGTGTTTGAAACGTTTTTTGCCCTTAATCTGGAGTTCATCAGAAAGACATAAAGTCACTCATAAAAATGTTTCATGCAAAACCAAGACAATTTCTATGAATAAGTGTGAAATAATTATATTTTACATTGACTGATAAAAACAGTCTCACCTGAAAAAAGTTCTTCGCAATATGCGCATATTGTATATTATGTTTTTTCTATACTCTAAAATCTTATTCTTTTAAAAGCTCGATAATAATTTCAACAATAAGACATATTGAGCTTAAACTGGTTAAACTGTCAATGAAATAATGATAAATAACTAATGACGTTTCAAAGCCATCTATGTCAAGTTATGCTGTATGCTGAAACTGTGCTATGCTGTGTATAAAACATGAAAATATATAAAGAAAACAACATTCCACCTATTTTAGTGAATAAAACTTATTCTATAACGCACAAATTGAGTTGTCCTAAGCAATTTTCAGTAATTTTTTGAAACTAAAATGGGTGGAAGAGATATTATTTATCTATTATACGTATTCCATTTTCAAATAACTCATAATTTTAACTTTTGACACAACAACACTACTTACTAATTCCGATGCGTTTCTGTCACTTTGTCAACAAGACACCCATTCATGGCCTACTAATCTTATACCTTATGTCTTAGAATAATCTTAATGTCAGTTGAAATTAAAGTTTATTTAATTTATTTTCGTGTGAAATTTACTTACCGAATCCCCTGCGTGCTTGAATTAATTGCAGGAAATTTTTCTCATACATGATTTTTTTAAGAAAATTCAGCACCATAAATTCTATAGGTTTTAAAGCGGTTGAGTTATGTGCTCAAATGGTTTAAAATTGGTTTTAAGATAAGCCTATAAATTTTAAAAAATATGTTAAGACCAGTGAGGCTTAAAATATAGTTTTACGAGAGTAAATCGACCTACTTAAAGAGCAATTGGTAATGTAATGGGCATTTTAAAACAAGACATGTTTGAAGAAGAATTATTCACAGCTTATAAGGTTTATACATACAGCCGCAATTTTACTTCTAGCCGTCGAGAAATATAACGGTCAGCCATATTGGGAATGTCCCAGATTGAACAAAAAAATGTAATATGTATCCAACAGAAATGTTTTATAAAAACAATTCATATACTAAACTATATTATGAGCAGATGTTAAAGCTCTCTTTACTTTTACTTTTTAAGTCACAAAAAAATATATAATTTTTATATGTTTTAAAAATTGTGTTTTAGGGAGCGCACGAATTTTCAAAAACTATGTAATATATATTTTCTTCTTCAATTCTTTGGGACTTCCTGCCACATGTATGTTTTCTTGTTAAGCGGTGCTCGGGGAATCTACAAAATATCACAATTAACCAGTATGTTACTGCTAAATAACCTCTACGCCTGTGACTTTTACGTCAAAGGATCAATTAGAGGTTGCTTTTTTTAAATAAATAACACAAATAAGTATAAAAACTTGAAATTAAATATTTCGTCGACGTTTCGGAAATCTAATCTGTTTTCTTTTTCAAGGCTTTTAAAAAAATCTTTTTTGCTGTGTATGATAAATACACAGCTCTAAGAATGTTTGTTACATTCAATATCCATAGATACCTACTATTTACATAGAACTGTTGATATAGTTAACAGTTTTCTTAGTTTTTATACAATGTTAAGTTTGTGAAGTTCTTCTTTTAACATTGACAACCAAGTTGTACAGACATCTACGTAACAATTCGACACGCATCTATCCTCATTAAATAATATTATCGCGGATTCTTTAATTTCTCTTTTTTTGTCTGCCTCTTTTGTTAAAATTTTTGCCGAGTCCCAGTTTATTCTATGTCCGTTCTCCCAAGCGTGTTCGCAGATCTTAGACCTATGAATTTCATTTTTTCTGATATAATGTTCGCCCAATCTTACACTACACTACACTAAAAGGTCTGGCTGACTCACCCACGTAATGTTTGTTGCACCCACACGGAATAATATAAATGCAGTTCTTTAAATTTTGCTCGTGGTTCTTTGGTGGTTTCGTCTTTGTTGATCTTAAAGTGCTGTTTGTTTGAAATACCGTCCTAATATCAAATCTATCACCGATACGGCGCAACTTGTCGGATAATCCGCATACATAAGGAATTAACGCTGTGTAACGGTTTTCGGGTTTTTGTCGTACCTGATTGTTATTTTCAATATTTATGAAGGTTTTATCGACAAAACCCCCAGGGTATTGGGGTATAAGAACTTGATGGTAAAGTCACAATGGGTATCCCCCAGGGTACTGTACTGGGGCCCATTTTATTTTTGGTATATATAAATTCAATTTCACAGATACAAAGTAAGTATAGATGGGGAAATTATATCATTCGCTGATGATACTGCTGTAATCTTTGTAAGTGATTCCTGGGATAACGTATATAAAAAATCAGAACAAGGGATGGCAAAACTTAAAGTCTGGTTGGATGATAGTCTTCTAAGCCTAAATATTGAAAAAACTAAATTTGTTACTTTTTCCTCGACAGTTGCTGATCAACCAGAAATAAACAACATAAAAATCCACTCTCAGCCATGTAACAATCAAACGAACTGTAATTGCGCCGCGATTGAGAAAACAAATAGCATCAAATACCTAGGTGTACTAGTTGACCAGCATCTAAAGTGGAGAGATCATGCGGAATACATAACAGGACGGCTCAGAAGACTGTTACATAAATTCTATCAAATAAGAGATATTTTAAATAAAAAACTGTTAATGATAATCTGTAATGCCTTAGTTGAATCCATAATTAGATATTGCATATTGATATGGGGCGGACTTTTTAATAATTCTATAAATTGCATTCAAACAATGCAAAACACCACTTTAAAAATATTATTTAAAAAGAAATATGATTATTCCACTAAATTATTATATGATGAGTTAGGCTTATTCACAGTAAGAGAACTTTATACTTACCACACTTTACTATGGGCATTAAATAACACTTCAAAGATGTCAAAGCTACCCCATAATTATGCAACAAGAACGAAAGATAAGATTTCTGTCACTTTACCATTGTGTATCAAAAGCCATACCCAACGATTTATATTTTACTACGGACCAAAGTTATATAATATGCTTCCAAAAAATTTAAAGAAAATTAAAAATAAAACTAAATTGCAGAATAACATAAAAAAATGTATTACTGAAAACTTTGAAATCATTAAAAAAATGTACTACTAGTGTAATATACCCAACCTCTAAATAAATCTACTGTCACAACAAATACGTTTCTCTTAGTCTGTCTGAAAATGAGAGAAAAACATAAAATCTCTCCTTTTTTTTATCAGGAAAGTAAATAAATATAATAATTGCATCCATTACAATATCTTAAACAGTCCTCAATACCCTCAAAAAAAAACCTGTTAAATTATTAAATTGTTCCTTTTTTCCTCTATGATACTGCAAACAAACTTCTATAGTTTAGGCAGGTCATAGAGGGAAAATTAGTATTGTACGTTAAAACAATACATATTAAAACTTAATTAATATAAAATTGTACATAAATATAGTGTCGTAAAATTGTACTTAAATATTAATAAACTGAAACTGAACTGAAACTGAACAGGCGCATGCGTAGAGGTTATTTACCAGTAACATACTGGTTAATTGTGATATTTTGTGGATACCCCGAGCACCGCTTAAAAATAAAAAATTCTTGTGGCAGGAAGTCCCAAAGAATTGAAGAAGAAAAAAATTAATTTATGCCACAAATAACATTTAGACAATATTTAATACATGTTTTACAGTAAACTTAGCCTCGTTGAAAATTTTAGCCCGCTACAAGTAGTCCCATCAATGCATTACAAGTAGTTCATCTTTAAGTGTTTTTCTGAACTGTTTTTAGTAGTCGCCAATTGTCCATTTTATAACTTATATATAATTATAGCGGCCCATAGTGCATATGGAATACATTTATTTGCATCTATTTTTACTTCATCAAATACAAAAAGTCCGCTCAAAGCATTTATGTGTATCTTTTAAGTTTTGATATAGTGCCTATCCTAAACCAAGTATGGTTTTATAATACTCTTTAGATACTCTCTGAGTAAAGCTTTAGATAATTCATTAAAACTTGAAAGCTTTACTAGTAGTTTTAAAAAGAGGCCTTCTCTAGATGGGCCCCCTGTACTCTTATAAAGGTTTTAAATCGGCTTCATAGAGTCCTTTCAAACTATTTACGTTTATAAGTAGTCTTGGAAATAAGTTTTTAGGATTATTTTAAAACTACTATTGTTACTTGGGAAACAAAAGACGTTCTTTTCTCACGTTTGGAAACTTTTTCAACTTGGGCTTGGTTGAGTAAAGTAAGTAATTTATTGATGGTATTTATAAAAATGATTAACAGTATTTTACAGGGAAATTGAAAATATGTGATTCAGGTATAATTTTAAACTTTAATTTGTTTTTAACATGTTTTTGATAACAATGATAACAAAAAATTAAAGAAAATATTAAAAAACATGTTTTAATAAATCAGTGTATCATAAGAAAACGTACAAAATATATTATGTAGTTCACTCATGAAAACATTTTTGGAAAACATCGAATAGCCTCAAAAGAGGCCACTAAAAATCATGAAATAAAATGTTTTGAAATTTTAAATTTTTTGCAAATGCAAATTCCCTACAATGTAAGAGTAATCTAAAATAGAATTGAGGAAATGAATATATTACTAGCAAAAATACTCGTAATTATTTCAAACTCTTACTAAAGACTCATCATAGATAAGTACAAAAACATATATCCTTCTAAACAAAATACTTTGCTGGCTACATGCCACGAACAACATTGAATTATAAGAAAGAAATATGCACATTACGTACAGATAACTGTCACAATAATGTTAGTTTTAATTTTAAATTTTTTGGTAAGTGTTTTTGTCTTTAGTTGTTTTTTGGTTTTGTTGAACAGGATAATTTAAAATTAAAACTATCATTATTGTGACAGTTATCTGTACGTAATGTGCATATTTCTTTCTTATAATTCAATGTTGTTCGTGGCATGTAGCCAGCAAAGTATTTTGTTTAGAAGGATATATGTTTTTGTACTTATCTATGATGAGTCTTTAGTAAGAGTTTGAAATAATTACGAGTATTTTTGCTAGTAATATATTCATTTCCTCAATTCTATTTTAAATTTTTTGTTGGAAAGCAGAATCATAATCCGTTAATGCAAAAATACAGCGGAAACAATGATTAAAGAATTGAATCACCACTATAATTAATGTAGATTTCTATCATAAATTCCTAGATATCTTATAATCTTACTGTTCGAAAAAAGTATACGACTGATAAATTTTCGGGTGACGCGATCCATTTGTCTACCCAATCAAGAGTAATATTAGTTTTGTTTTAAATCTGTTCATAAATAAAATAGTTAATAATTTCTGCCAATGTGTATGTTCTTTTTCTTCACAACTCTTGACCGACATGTAATACATACATTACTCTAGTTGGTGCATGGCACGTCCGCCAGCATCACGTCATCTGATCATCTGTTAGGTTCACGGTCTCACCTCGATTATGAGAGTCATGGTGAGCTACGCACTTTGAGCACGGTGGTCAAAAACCAACAAAAGGAAAGTTGCAAAAATTACACGCCTTGCTTGTTTAGGGATTACAGGGGTGATGTGTCCCTGGTACAGCAGCTATAAAGCAATACTAGATCTGCTTCCTCCACATCTGTACGCGAGAAAGGAGACTGCGACAGATGTTCAAGCTGAAGACAGGCGATCTGGTTTTTTATGTAGGGATTACGGAACTGATCCAACTGATGTCCATGACCAAAGCTACTGATACAATTTCAACCAAGCAGGACTTCGATTGTGTGCTGATTGAGAACCGTCAAATGAGTGGCATTGAAGCATTGTGGTTGAAAAAAAGATCACTCATCTTGTATACAGATGGATCTAATATGGCTAGGTATGGGCTTAGTGGAGCCTAGTGGCAGGCTATCTGGAGCCCTAGGCAGCACCTCAATCTACTTGCAAATAGTCAGGCAGCATTAAAGACTCCTAGGTCTTAACCTTTCCAATCTAAAGTTGCCTGGGAATACAGGTAATCTCTAAAGCAACTATCAGAAACCAACAAGATTACGTTGATTTGCGTGCTAGGGCACGAGTGAATAGAAGGTACTGAATTAGCTGTCAGTTTTGCAAACAGTATGCTGAAGCCCTATTTCTTGGTCCGAGCCGTTTTGTGGTTTATCCAATAAACATACAGGATGGGGCACTGGATAAAAAAGACTATAACTGGAAATTATTTTGGAACATACAGGGCGAGCCAAGACGAAATTACAGGACCAAGTGCCTTTTTTTAAATGGAATGCTATGAATATCAGTACATTTTTTGAAGCCTCTTTCTAGGCTCTATTTATTCCTATATTAGCATTGAATATCTCCCAACCACTTGGATGTAATGAATGTTTTGTTGAAATAAGGCAATCTGCAGATGGATATTAAAAAAATCACCACAGTCACAGTTATTGGTTTTGAGAAAAACTTATGTGAATACCGGTTACGAGACATCTATTTAATGTTTTTGAATCATTTTCATTTCCTAAAACTGTACAGGGTGACCAAAATTAATTTTTCAAGTAAGAACTTTTTGAATTAAATTTTCTCAATTTTTTCAAATGGAGCACCCTGTATATTTTTCAACGATGTGATGTGGAAATAAAAAACGACCATTTTTTGTAAGTACTTCCCTATGGCTAATTGCAACCAATTTCGTTTTATTGAGCAATAATTACAAAATTCAAAAATAATCTTAAAAAAGGAGAGTTCTTCAAATAACCCAGTAGAAAAAATTATAATAAATGTTCCACATGTTGCCCATTTTGATTGACACACATCTCTATGCGCTTTTGAAATGAGGTTCCCACTGTTCCTAAAACTGCCGGTGTGATAAGGCAGTTATTATTCTTTCCTTCATGTTTTGTACTGTTGTTGGTGTGTCTCTATAAATAATTTCATTTCATTTCACGTATCGCCATAAAAAAATCCATTTGTGTAAGATCTGGGGATGTAACCTTTTAGTGGGTCCATTTCTTCCAATCCATTGATGAGGGTAGGTATTATTTAAGTGGTTTCTAACTGCATTTAAATAATGTGGTGGCACCATCTTGCTGAAACCATATCCTGTTTCTAATTCTTTCAGGGAGATTTACCAATAATTGTGGCAGATAGTTTTCCAAAAAATGAAGATAAATAGCTCCTGTCCATTAAAGAAATGTTGCCCTATCACATGTTCTCCAATAATTCTTCCCCAAACGTTGATAGACCATAAACTTGCATAAAAAAGTGAGGATTTTTCGAAGCATAATAATGGAAATTGTGCCTATTAACAAATCCATTTTTATGAAAAGTTGCTTCATCAGTGAATAAAGCATTATTGAAGAAGTTGACATCATCTTGCATTTTACCTCTGGCCCAATTTCAAAATTGTAGGCGCTTTATAAAATCGTCATCAGATAATTCCTGGTGCATTTGCATATGATTTGCATGCAACTTATTTGTTTCAAGATGCGACCGACAGACTGTCTACTTATTCCTACTAATGAGCTCATTTCGCTTCGACTAACATGGGGATTCTCAACCGTTGCCAGCACCACAGAAAACTCATTTTCCTCGTTCACAACACGTTTTATTCTTTCACTTTTTTTATATTCGATATTTCCAGTTTCCAGAAATCTATCGAGAAGGTTTTTGGAAGCTGCTAGGATAACGTTGGTGATAAATTTTGTTGGCAAGTAAACAATTTCTGTCTGACTCGCCCAAAACAAAAGTCATGTCTACAAGTTCCGCTTTATTATAATTTATATTATGAAATTCCAAATATTTTAAATTCAATACAAATTGTAACTAACGACCGATAAGTGTGATAAATGTTCCGTTATATACGACAATTTATACTAAACTGAGGTTTTATTGCTTGTCGAATAACGAAAACGGCAAAAAATGTATAAAAAAACATTACAGTAAAGGACCTGTTCAATATTATTTACTCATTTCAATGGATTGGAAGAAAAGGTCCCACTAAATGGCCTCATTTCAAAATTGCATAAAGACGTGTGTCAATCAAAATGGGCAACACGTCGAACACCTATTATAAATTTTTCTAATGAATTATTTGAGGGAATCTCTTTTTTTAAGTTTATTCTTTAATTTGACATTTATTTATAAAATGAAAATAGTTGCAATTAGCCATAGGGAAGTACTTATATTAATTAGATGTCTCGTAACTGGTATTCACATAAGTTTTTCTTAAAACCCATAATTGTGACTGTGGTGATCTTTTTAATTCCATCTGCAGATTGCATTATTTCAAGAAAAAAATTCATTACATCCAAGTGGTTGGGAGATATTCAATGCTAATATAAGAATGAATAGAGCCTAGAAAGAGGCTTCAAAAAATGTACTGATATACATAGCATTCCGTTTAAAAAAATGCACTTGGTCCTGTAATTTCGTCTTGGCTCGTCCTGTATGTTGGAAAATAATTTCCACTTATAGACTTTTTTGTCTAGTTTACCTGCAATTTTTTTAAAAATTTCTAGCTATCGTAGAACTCGAGATATCGAGATCCGACGCACTATCGCCCCACCCTGTAAAACTGAAGAGGTATTAAAAAAGAAAACATTTCTGGAGGGGTGTTCCAGGCGAAAGACATGCGACAATGTTCATAACTTATTCGACAAAGAATGTCACAAAGCTCGAGAAGTCTGACTTGATGACAGACCTTCTGACAGATCACTGTCCCCTGTTTATGTGCATGTAAATGTATAGAGTGCGAGATAAATTCAATAGCCACTCGTTCATTTTGTTTCGATGTTATAAAATTTATTTTAATCTTGGATAGTGGAAGCCATCTTGTGATAATCAATCATTATGATCTATTAAAACGTAAAGCGTAGGTACGATTTCAAAATGACACACTAAGTATTGAAACTGTAGTAACGATATCGTTGCAATAAATTAGCGATAAAATACAAAGTAAAATGTATTTAAACGATTATTATTCTAATCTGTTTGTATTAGACTAGCTTTGCACCTCTAAAACGACGAATAAAAAAGTCGTAGAACCTCCCAAATAAAGTTGCCAGATTGAAACCAATTGGAATCGATTAGTTACGTTTTTGGGAACAAAAAACCTAAATGAATAAAGTAGTTTTCAAAAAATTTCTGTTATTAAGATACTGTCTTTGAGCCCACAAGCAAAATTCCATCCGTGTTTCATCACCAGGCATCGGCGAATATTTTCTCGAGGTAAATTCAAATCTAAATTAGCTACTTTTACACTGCCGTTTGGATTGTTGTTAAAATAATTTAAAACGGTCTACTCGTACCTGGGTCTTTTTTGTACATTATCCGTTTTTATAATACGCCTTGTCACAGCGCCACACTCATTAAAAATTTTGTTTATTTTAGAAACGGTACTTTAAGTGATGTTGGGCCTATTCGGGTGCCTATTATTAAATATCTCACAAACCTTTTCCGAAGTTCTGTCATTATCTCCTCTAAAGTGCACAAGTCTTTTCTGCTACATTTAGAGTATCCATAATTTTAACTTCAAACTAATAAACTAATACTTGACAATATAATTGATCAATTTTATAATTTCAATAACAATATGCCTATGCAGACGATACAACTTTGTTGTTTAGAAGTCAATCTTCAATAGATAACACTAATAATATTAACTTCTCTGAAAATTTGCTTGAAAAATGGTGCTCTAGTAACTTGTTAAGTTTAAACCTAGACAAAACCAAAACGCTTGACTTTGCTGTGAAACCAGCTAATACTAATATTAATAATGTGCCTGTAAAAACTTTGGGTATTTTCCTTGATTCTTCCCTAAGTTTTGCTCATCATACTAACGATTTGTGTAAGCGTTTATCAACACACATATTTCTACTCAGACAGCTACAGAGTAGACTGAGTGAAAATTATTTAAAAATAGCATACTTTTCTATTTTCCATAGTGTAATGGTGTATGGAATAATTCTATGGGGTAATACCTGTAGTGCGAATCAGGTTTTTATACTTCAGAAAAGAGCAATCAGAATCTTAGCTAAAGCAAAGTCTACTGATTCATGCAGACCTCATTTCAAGAATATGAGTATTATGACCTTACCTGCTAGTTATATTTATTATTGTTTGTTGTATATTAAACAGAAATTTAAAGAAGGGACTGTTCTCACTCGGGCGAATGTTCATGACTATAATACTAGAGAAAGGAAAAACTTATGTCTAGAAAGTGTGCGCCTCAATAGGACGAGTACTTCCTTTTTGAACTTGTCAAAAAAAATGTTTAATGCTTTAACGCAAGAGTTAAAAAAAGAGGATGTAAGTATCAAATGTTTCAAAAAAAAGGTCAGGGTATTATTAAGTGAACATAGTTTTTATACTATTGATGAATATTTTCAGTACTTCAGTACACTATCTACCTGATATTCTTTCTGCTTATTTTTTCTTTTTTGTCTGTTTATGTACTACTTGTCTTTCTGTTTTTTTAATCTTTATGTATTTATTATTATGACGACTGTATACACTATTGTGTAAAATTGAGAAATATATATTATTATTATTATACTCTGAGTATATGCGTATTTTAAAGATTTGACGTCTAACTTTAAAATTTGTTTTCCATGGCACCCCTATTATTATCTGTCATTACTCAATAAAACGACAGTATTTATTAAAACTATCCACTTAATTTATCTTTCTATTGTTCATTTTTCATGAGCTATTTCGATTTTTAGAAAAAATCATGCAAAAGTTATTATTATAAAATATTACCCACATTAATTTTGTCATAAATCTGTCATTATTTAATATTTCTTCACGGAATTTTCCACAAAAACGGAAAATAACACTAACACTGTAACATGCGTATTAATTGAATTGAAGATATGGCATGAACTAAAATAGCAGAGATAAGATCAATTTAAAACATGATCCCATTTTAATTTAATAATTGCTCAAAATTCCGTCCTCGAACCTCGACACATTTTTCGCACCTTCGGATTAGTTCCTCATGGGTAGCTCTTCTAATTGAATCCTGTGATATGTTTTGAAATGCATTTCTTACTCTCTGCATACAATCTTCAATGGTTGTTAATGGGCTCTCATAAACTTTATTTTTAATAGTTCCCCAAATAAACTAATCCAGAACTGACAAGTCGGGCGAGCGAGGAGGCCATAAGAAAGGTCCAATATGGGCAATCCATTGATCATAAAAAGTTTCTTATAAATAATTATTAATTAAATATGCGTTGTGTGGGGGGAGCACCGTCGTGCTGATAAAAAATGCGTCTATGTTCGGCGAGAGGTAAATTTTCTAAATAGTTAATATTCAAATTTTGTACGATATTCAGATGTCTTTCACCTAAAAAAAAAAACAAAAATTTACCTATACATATTAGAAGAAGAGAAAATTTAATTTATCTTTTAAATTTTCCTGATAAAATTGTAATGCCACCACTCTAGTTTCTTATGGCACAGTAAACATTGAACTGCCAACTTTCCTGAAAGTTTCGCTCTCTGAACATATGAAGATTTGAGTCACCCCAATAATGCGACTTGTGTCTATTAAAAAGTCCATTTTTAGTAAATTTTGCTTCATCTGTCCATATAATATTTCCCAAATAAGAATCGTCACCCTCAGACCTTATTAGAATAAACTCACAAAAATTTTGTCTTCTTAGGAAATCTGTTACTTTTAATCCTTGAACTATATGGAATGAAAACGGGTGAAACTTATGTTTTAATAAGATTCTGTGAATTGAATCCTTGCATAGTCCCGATTCCAGAGCAGCTTGTCTTAATGACATCCTTGGAAAGGCATGAAAATATCCCAGAATGACTATTTCAATGTTTTCGTCATCAACAATAGGCTTTCTGCTTTTCATTTTTGCCTTGACAGAGCCATAATTTTTAAAATTTTCCAGTATGCGTTTTACAGTGTTTGGTAACGGTTTCAGTTTTTCTGGATATCGAGTAGCAAATGTGCTGCAAGTTCTTGATATTATCTTATCACATTCTCCATAAATAATAAACAAATTTAAAAAGTCTTCGTAGGTGTAATTTAAACGTGCTGGCATTTTTTGACATAAGATAATGACTGATTGTTTCTAATCATGGCTCTTTTGATGAAATGATTCCAACAATTCATGAATTTCTAATAAAATCGCAAATAATTCAAAAAGTTGAAAATTTTAACCCCTCAATGCTAATATCAGAAAAAAGGGAATTCAATTTTACACAACTTGACGTAAAAAAATACAGGGTGTTCCATTTGATCTAAACAAGTTTTCGCGGTTTGAAGTTGACAAAATGTAACGCGAAAAACACTTGGTATGATATTATTGAATTTATTTCAGTTGTAGAACGTAGTTCTCCTTGTGTTCTTTTTGCGTGCCAAAGAGCAAATGAGGATGTTCAACACAGAAAAAGTTATAACGGTTCTTGCAAACCGTTGCACCTGTCAATTTTTTTATAAAATGTCAAATATCTTCGAAGCTACTGGGTTTAGATATAGGGTGTGCTACATGCCTGAACTCAGAATTTTATTGTCATCTCGAAAAGTCGAAAATATATAGGGTGTTCCATTTAAAATAAGCAAGTTGGTATCGACTTCTGGTATAACCGGAAGTACCCCATGCTTCTAATTATTTTAGTTGGATTGGCCACACCGACATTAGTAACTATCTAAATTTTCAAAAATATCTGATGCGTACTTTTCTCGATATCGATCGATTCAGTTCCCGGTGAGACACCCTGTATATTTGGCGTTACCGGCGACTCCGCCAAAACTCAAATTTTCGAATAGATTCATTTTCCGCTCTTTGCCCACCTCATACTACTAGATGTATCTTGATAAAACTAATGTGAGACCACCGCCAAGCCATATTATACAGTTTACAAATAGTTTCTATAAAAATCGCTTATTCCATTTCAGAGAAATGCTTGAACAAATGGAAAGAAACACGTGCATATTAACAGCCAAATTATTATTTCTTACATTCTGGGGTATAGTTTAGGACTTCCAAAACCTATGCATTTTTGGCATTTATTTATAAATCAAATAACAACAAATGGATTTGTTCGGCCGTTTTGAAAACATTTTTGAAAAATTTTAATCGGAAAGAGAATTAATTTATAAAAAGTTAATTAATCCATTTGTTGTTATTTGGTTTAGAAATAAATGCCAAGTGGCCAAAATTACATTCAAAAATATTTTTTTGTCAACGGAAAACTGGCATCGAGATCTACATTTTGAAAAATAGATCCATTTTGGACTTAATGGCATAAAATGGCGGGCAACAAAAGATATATTTTCTGAAAGTCTGAAGCCGATCGAGACTCTTAATGTCCCTGGACGTTAAAATGAAAAAAAACTCTTTTTAACCACTTTATTCCATTCTGTATGTTATGTACGTACTCAAATGACCCAAAGCCAACGCAGATGTATTGGAATTTTAATTGCGAAAATTTTGGTTTTCGTTTACCTCTGTAGGACCTCTAGAACCTTCTTCTTCTTCAAACAATTTATTAAAATTCGAAAATACAACAATGCCTCCCCGAATCGTGATCCGGAGCTAACCAGACAGCCACGTCGCATAGCGCCGTAGGGTTGGGCGGATCGCGACCAGCTCGGCTTAATAAAATGGACAAACAAGTTAAAACTCCTGCCGCCAGTGGCAGCTTAAAATTAACATTAAAATTACACTATGTCTGCGTAGCAGGCTTAAAATACTTAACATTAACAATAAAAACTAGAGCACAAAACACTGATTAAATTTTGGTTGCTGGTACGGGAAAGAGTTCAACGAAAAAACCCGTTCGAAGCAATTTTGGGTCCCAACGGTCTACCTGCCGTTAGGAAGGTAGGGAAGGCGAAAAGTTAGGATTTTTAACAGTTACAATTTTTTAGGAATTTCATCGGTCTAAAATGAATTTAGAACAAAATAGAACAAAAGGACAAAAAAGACTATAAAACAAAATAACAAACAGAGATGTGAAAGAAAATGATAGAGATTGATAGATGGGGAAAGGCGAAGTATAGGGTGAGAGAAAGTTATAGTTAGAAAAAGTGTGGCTATAAAGGCTGCCGGAAGATAAGCAACTCCTGATACGGTAGGGGGTGTTTGATCTGGAAGGGAGTATTGTGCATTCTGATTTTGGTTATGCTGCGTATTAGCGGACTATCGCCCAATTGAAAGGAGTAGAATTTTTGGGAGATTTCCCGGACGTAGTCCGCTAGTGGACCTCTAGAACCGGAGATATTCACCTTTTTACCTAAAAAAACACTGTCCAAAAAACTAAATTGTTTATAAGAAAACGCAATAGGATTTAATCTAAAACTCAGATATATACTCCTAATGATACCCCAGAAGGTATGAAACCCTAATTTTGCTGTTACAGGACTATGCATATCGATGTCCTTTTTTTTTTACTCCACTTACTTTCTTAAACGTTTTTAAAATCGGTTTAAAAAGGAACCCATCTAAATGTGATTAACAACTTCTTGAAGCGGCTACCCCAGTTGCTCGCTTCATACAAACCAACATTCCTGTTTGAAAATTATATACGTGTTAATTGTTTTGGTTATAGGACTTTACTAGTTGTACTAAGAAATAATAGAAAATTTAAGTAATTTTCTATAATTTTTTATGGAAATGTTTACTTGCCAAAATTCTGATAATATGTGTTATCATCTGTTGAAATATTTAACAGAAACTAAGCTTTCCCGTTTAAACAATAGTTTATTGTTTATTCATTTTATAATCTTATCTGTTTTTATAAGTTAATTAATTTAAAGCAAAAGTCTATGTGTTTTCTGATGCACAAATAATTGTATTGCTAATTTTAGCCTTAGTTTACCTTTAGCAAACAGATCTGAAAATAATACCGCAGAATGACGATGATAAAATTTTTATATACAATGAGTCATCACTATGTTATTTTATTTAGAATTAAATCACAGGGGCACTTATTAATTTCCTAGCATAGAGGGAAGTTATTGTAATGAGCCCGAAAATAGAAAACAACATGTTCTTATGTTTCAAGGTAGGGAAGTCAAATTAAATTTTCACTTCGGAATAATTCCTCCATCGATGATTTTTGTTGAAGCGTGTTCAGAAAGGTGTGGAGAACAAAATATCAAAATACCGTCTCGAGAAATTGGCGTATAAATTGAAAATTATGAACCCTTCAGCCCCAATCTCTATGGTCTTCCGAAAATTCACAAAGTAAATAACCCTATACGCCCCATAGTGTCTTACATCAATGCTCCATCTTATAAATTGTGTAAGAAACTAAATTATATTTTACCAAAATTAACGAATTTTAAATCTAAATATTCCATAAAAAATTCTTTTGAATTTATTGAAAATACAAAAAATTTAATAACACCTAATAACGCAAAATTACTCTCCTTTGACGTTAAAAGTCTGTTCACCTCAGTTCCGGTCACGGAACTAAAGTTAATATTAAATAATTTAATAGATAATTCACAACTCAGCGAAACCGAGAAAAAGTCAGAGTTAAAAAATCTTTTGAGAGTTTGTATTGAGCAAAACTATTTTCAGTTTAATGGTGAATTCTTTAGACAAAAAGACGGGCTACCAATGGGTTCACCAATTTCTCCTTTGTTAGCCGAAATATTTATGTCAAACTTAGAACATTTAATTTCTTAATAGCAATAACAATTTAAATACACATGTGTTTTATTGGACTCGATATGTAACGATATTTTTTGTATATGGACCGGTACAGAAAGGAACCTAAGTAATTACGTTAATTTCCTAAATTCTTTTAATAGTAAAATTCAGTTCACAATGGCATCGGAGCAAAATGGTCAATTAAACTTTCTAGATATTAATATAAAAAAACATAACAATCAGTTGAAATTTAGCATCTACCGCAAACCTACTACTACAGATACAGTAATACATTATAATTCGCAGCAATCATGGCAAATTAAGATTTCACCCCTTCATAGTCTAATACATAGACTGACGAATTTTCCTTTAGATCAAAGTGATTTTGATAGAGAATTAAATATAATTAAACAAATTGCAAGAAATAACGGATACAACGAGTCACTAATAGATAACATGGTCAAAAACAAACAACGCAAAATGCTTCAAAAAGAATTTTTCACTGTGCCTAACAAACCTACAAAATATAGTTTTATTAATTATGTTCCGAAATATAGTAACAAAATTTCTAAAAAATTAAATAATTTGGGTATCTACAATAAGTGTGAACAAAACAAATAAAGGAAACATTTTGGTTAATAACAAAGAAAAACTAAATAAAATTGATAAATCTGGTGTATATAAAATTAATTGTAAAGATTGCAATGCTATCTATATCGGTCAGAGTGGTGAACAGGGTAAAAGAACACAAAAAATCAATCTTAAATAACAATAAAAATACAGGAATGTCAACACACTGTATTGAAAACAACCATTTCATAGATGCTGATAACATAAATTTACTTCATCAGAAAGAAAAGGTAAACGTTTAGATCTGCTAGAATAACTAGAAATCAAAAAATCTTTCAAGTACAACCCTTGTACCACAAATGGCCAACAAAATTTCTTGAATGCCCCTATAATAAACAAATTGTTAAGAACTATCCTTTGATTTATATAATCAGTTTAGGTCCACTCCAAACATTCAAATTAAGTATGTTAAATTAAGTCTTAAATAGATTAGGTCATAAAAAGATTAAGACATAAATACTTTTAGGTATAAATTTGAATAAGCACGTCGGAAACTTTAGTATTCACTATGTAGTACTCTTGATAAAGGCCTAATAAGCCGAAACATAGGTAGAGTATTTATAATATATTGATTGATTCATCTAAACTAACTTTTTTATATACAACTTTATTTTTTGAACAGCGATTTTTTAAGTAAAATGGTGAAAATCTCTGGTTCTAGAGGACAAACAAAAAACCAAAATCTTCGCAATTAAAATTCCCCTAAAAAGTGGAGATTAGTAGACGTTTTTTTATGTTATGTTACCTAAAATTGTGCCTAAATGACCGGTCCTATATCATGTACATGATCAACAAGGACCAATAAATATTTGAATTTGAATTTTGAATTTGGAAGAAGTTAAAAAGTGACAAGGGAGAGGTTAGAAATCAGAAATAAATATCAAATAGTAAACTAAGTAAGGATATTTTGTAGAATTTGCAGTAAGTTATTAAATAAAGTGTTAGTATTTATCCCTTGTTAAATTATTTTGAACCCACGGATCCTGAAGGGTGTTTGAGGGTTGAAAACGTGCGACACAACAAATCTGCATTGATTTTGGTTTATTTGACTAAGTATACAAAATTGAATAAACTGGATGAAAAGCGTTTTTTTTTCATCTTGACGCCCAAGGACATTAAAAGTTCCGATAAGTCATTTTGGCCACTATTTTATTATTTATGTTTAAACCAAATGGCAACAAATTGATTTTTTCGGCCATTTTGAAAACATTTTTGAAACATTTTTATCAGATAAGAAAGAGAATGGAGAGAATTTTAATTCAAACGGAAAAAGTTAATTTTCGTCTATCTGTAGTCGGCATATTTAACTTTTAGCATTTTGGCAATTGTTAATTAACAAATGTATATTATTCTTGGCTAATATTTGAACTGTATCATTTTGAAACATATTTATATATGAAACATTCAAAAAACATGTTTAACTTATAGAAACTAATTTTCAAGAATTTATATTTAATTTTTGTTAACTAGCCAGAATAGCTTTTTTTAAAATTTATATACCGGATTACCTCTCGTTTTGTTGCACCGTACTCAATTGTTTCCGGCTTACTTAAGCTAGTAGTTAACGTATATTTAGGGGAATTTGATATTCTGCTAGCTTCTCTTTGTAAAATTATAATCTTATTTTTCTCGACTAATATCAAATATTTGTTCTGTTCAGAGACAACTCTGTTTCTGTGTGCGTATGTGTGCGGGCATATTTACTGCTATTTACCTTTTTACAAGATGCTAAAAGTTATATATCTCGAGTTCAAATAGACGAAAATAAACTTTTCTTTTTTAAATTAAAGTTCTCACAATTATCTTTCGTTTTTGATGAAAATGTTCCATTTTTTTGTCAAAATGACCGAACAAATCAATTTGTTGCCATTTGGTTTATAAATAAATGCCAAAAAAGTGGCCAAAATGACTTTAAATTTTTTTTAATGTCATCGAAAAGATGGCATCGAGATCTACATTTTGAAAAAAAAATCCATTTTGAACTTTTTGGCACAAAATGGCGGACAATTCAAATTTTAGATAAATTCATTTGTGTCCAAAGGGTTCAATATTTAGGCCGCAAAATTTCAGGTGTTTTGTTTTCAACAAAAGGTATATTTAGAAAAAAATCGCTTTTTAGCCAATTATTCAATTTTGTATGATGCGCATATACTCAAATGACCCAAAGCCAACGTAGATTTGTTGGAATTTTAATTGCTAAGATTTTGGTTTTTTGTTTTTCCCGATGGGACCTCTAGAACCGGAGATATTTACCCTTTTGCCTAAATAAGCGATGTACAATTGTTTAAAAAAAAATCAATATGCTTTGGAAGTCCAAAACTCAAATATATACTCCTTGTGTTACCCCAGAAGGTGTGAAAACATAATTTTGCTGTCACAAATTTATACACATCAATGTCCTTTTTTTATTCCACTGTTATAGAGAACATTTTTTATCTTCCGTCCAGTTTTGTAGAAATATACAGGGTGTTGTGTTTAAAACAACAAAGCCGATTTTCTTCCGCGAAAACCGGAAGTGATATTGAGTGACCGTGTAGGTCAAAAATCGCCACTTCCCAAATATATAGAGATATTTCTTTTATTGTGAACGCACTGTATATAGAGTACGGTGGTCTGACAACTGGAATTATAGACAATTTATTTATCTCCGAATTAAACAATGTTAGCTCTGCCACAGAATCCGCCTATATTAGTAAACATTTTTGAAAAATCTACATACTGCTCCTGTAACAGCTGCTGCTATTGTGACCGGCCTAATCAGTGCCCTGTTAATCTGGCTGATTGCCATCTTCAATATGTCACCACAAAACACTACACACTCACATAATTAAACTTAAGCGACATTACTTGCTCTGTATTTTATGATAACACTGTAATGTAACTACATTGGAACAATTCTGTTGTTGCGTAAAAAAAGATAAACGTAGATTTATTATCAGATAAGATTCCAGCGCTTAATGAACGTTCTGCTATCTTTGATTAGGGGAATTAGGAAAATTGTATTTATTAATATTTAATCCTAGTCGGGGTATATTTCAAAAGGCAAGTGAATCATTAATCATTATAGACCAGGTGTCGAGTGTTTGGATGCGGAAAAGAACACTCCAGTATGTGGAAATAATTGATTATAGAATTTTATTAACATTATATTTGAAAGCGTCTACCCAAAAGAAAACAAAAAAAAACACGTCAATATCCTGTTGACTGACCGACGTTTAATTGGGGTGAAGGTGGCTGATGCCCAAAAAATGTTTTTGAGACTTTCGCTCTGGTACACACTAAATCACAATTTTATTCCATTTACCCTTTTAATAATGGAGTGGGGTGGCAGATGGCATAAAAATATTTAAGATCTTATACACCAATACTCAAATTTCTGAGCTCTTACAAGCTTGCTTTACTTATTTACCCCTATTTATCTCTATTTCACCCCCAAACCTTCAAAAGAATCGTGTCAAAATATAATCTAGTTCCATACTTTGTTATCTATCATACGTGTACCAAATTTCAAGTGAATATCTCAACTTTATTTTATTAACCCCTTCAGCAACTAATTAGATCATACCTAAGTAATCGAAGCAATGTGTGGTTGAAATGGATGAAAACAATGTCATCTTGAAATACCACCCAGTATTGATTCATAGAGGTGTACCTCAAGGATCCATACTGGGCCCGCTACATTTTGTTTTGTGTTCTAACGACTTACATTTAGTAACTAACAATATAGTTCAATACACAGATGATGCTTCTCTATATTGGTGAAGAAAATGAGGGAGAATTAGACAATAAAATATTTAATTCCATTGATATATTAGAATAATATTGTCTAAATGTTATTTGTGGCATTATCTTAATTTTTTTTCCTTCTATTCTTTGGACTTACTGCCACATGTATGTTTTCTTTTTGCGCGGTGCTCGGGGAATCTACAAAATATCACAATTAACCAGTTTGTTACTGGTAAATAACCTTTAGGCCTGTGACTTTTACGTCAAAGGATCAGTTAAAGGTTGTTTTTTAAATAAGCAACACATATAAGTATAAAAACTTGAAATTAAATATTCTACACAAAAAATACTATAAGCAAACAAATAATAAATACTTCACTTTTAAACAGCTATAAATTAGTACAACATTAAAGTTTTTTTATGTCTAAGATCATATGAATCTCAAACAAATACCTTTATCATTAGATCATTGATAAACCGATAATAATTTTTGTGTAGAATGAAAATAATTTTTGCGTGTAAAAATAAAAAATAACATGGTATAAAGGTAAAAAGTGATAATATCGTAAAAAAGTAGGAACTTTGAACAAATGCATCTCAGTCAACTTTTATGAAAAGTGCTTTTATTGGTCACCATTTTGACGGGAATTACGTCACCTTTCTCTTTTGTGAAAATCCGCTCAGAAAAAAGTTGTGCACAAAATTTAAAAAAAAATTAAAAATTTGAAATTTTTCGATTTGTTTTCAATAAATTTTCATTTATTTTGTTGAAAAAAATTTACTGAAGATGCATAGTTTTTGAGTTATATTTAACAATCTTAGGAGTGAACAAATTCACTCCGTTCTTAAAAACCCAAGCCTAAATTTAATAGCACTTTTGGATTTATTATTATTCGATTACAATTGAACATATGAAATAATAAAACACCTTTAACGAATTAGTTCCTCTTACACCGTTTTTTCGACATAGTCAGTAGCCTATTTATTATTTTGTACATTCTCGTCGCATTCATCATCATCTTCTTTGAAATCATCGACATCATTATCGATCTAAATTATTATCATTATCGAATTCTCTATCACTTTGTGTGTTTTCATATGTGTCAGTTTCTGGAAAAGAAATCAAAAACTTACATACTTCATCAAAATATTGTACATTAATTATCCAAAAAATTAAAATATTCTTTCCAAATCGTGTTCGAAATTAGGGAAATTTCTAGGAAAATTTTGAAGTAGAATATCTCAAAACTAAAAAGCAAGATGCTGTTTAGTCTGGGCAAAATAGGCGGTTTACTCGGAACCAGAGTGATTGTGCATGAAACTACATGTATGATGGCTCATTTTATTCGTTAGAGTCTCTAGATCAAAGTTGGAAACAGTTTTTTGAGGGGTCAACTGATAATTTGTTTATTGCGGAAATATAAACAATAAAAGTGATGTTCGATGAAGCATTATATGAAATAAGGCACTGGCTCCATAAATTGACGTCATTTTTTGATTTCAGTGTCATTTCTTATATTTTTGGGGTCACTCGTTCCGATTCTAATGTCAAAAAAGTACCAATACTAGAGGGCGCCACAGAAAAAGTTATGTGAAGATGAAAATAATGACAAATGAATATTACATGAAATAAGGTTTTTTTTCGAAATTCTTGGTAATTTTTATATTTCCTTGTCATGTTTTACGTTCTCTGATTCACTCATTCTGATGCTGAAGGCAAAAAATGCGAATCGTAGCTGGCGCCACAGAAGAAACTAACATCAGATGGAAACAATTACCACATGAAAAAAGCTGCTATCTCCCTAACTCTTAAGGCATTTTTCATGTTATTGTGGAGCGTTCATTTTTTGTTCTAATAGCAAAATAGTGTCAACCATAGAGGGCGCCACAGAAAAGATGGACATCGGGTAAAAATAACGATGACCCCTGATTATATTCTGCAATATTTTGAAATCTACTTCTCGGATTCTAAAGTAGGGAAAAATTTCAATCCTAGAGAGTATTACACTTGAACTTGAAACTGATATGTAATTTAATAAATAGTAAATCACAATGCAATTTCATGCAAGATAGTATTTAATAGTCCACTTCATTTACATCACGCGATAAATATAAAGGGATGAATCACCCTCCTCACGGTCACTTTCAAATTGTATTTTAGGTATGGTAAAACATGTTGGTAATTGTTTCCATCTGATGTTAGTTTCTTCTGTGGCGCCCTCTACGATTCGCATTTTTTGCCTTTAGCATCAGAATGAGTGAACCAGAGAACGTAAAACATGACAAGGAAATGTAAAAATGACACAGAATTTCGAAAAAAAAACCTTGTATCATGTAAGATTCATTTGTCATTATTTTCATCTTCACTTAACTTTTTCTGTGGCGCCCTCTAGTATTGGTACTTTTTTGACATTAGAATCGGAACGAGTGACCCCAAAAATATAAGAAATGACACTAAAATCAAAAAACTACGTCAATTTATGAAGCCAGTGCCTTATTTCATATAATGTTTCATCGAATATCACTTTTATTGTTTATATTTTCACAATAAACAAATTATCAGCTGACCCCTCAAAAAACTGTTTCCAACTTTGATCTAGAGACTCTAACGAATAAAATGAGCCATCATACATGTAGTTTTATGCACCTTCACTCTGGTTCCGAGTAAAGGCGTTTTTCCGCCTATTTTGCCCTGACTAGTTTCCAAGATTTGCTAGCTTTGATCTGAAATACTCTAGCTTAACCATGGCACCGAACTGTGACAGAATACATTGTAAACAGGATGTATATTGACATTCCTGGTATTTTGCAAAATTAATGGATACCAAAAATATGAAAAAAGTTTTTATCTGTTATATTGGATTGTCTATGAACAAATTGGAAATAACTGTTCAATTATTATGTGTCTCATATTTCTAGAAATACATATTTTTTAAATGAATAAATCTACATAGGAAGTGACAAATATCTTTTTTTTATTTTCTCTCCACAAAGTATTTCGTACTATTACTTCATCATCAGAAATAAGCTAAACGTTCTTCTTGGTAATTTTCATGTGACCTGTTAGGCCTCGCCTATTGCGTGAAATTCGATCGAATGATTATGGTGATGCCGCATCTTAGATTAATATTTGTGTAAAAAAAACTATAAAAATAACATGTTTACATATTGTCTTAATCACATTGTAATTACTTATATCATACAATGAGAAATAAGCTTTAGGTCTGAATCTATCTCGAGAATTCCGTTAAGCCCCCTAGATTATTAGGATTAAAATTAGATAGTGGACACATATGAAAATACTAGAAGTATTTGTCACAGTGTCTTATCACCAACCGGATAGACTTTTATAGAACTATCGAGGCGTGAAACGCGCGCTTCACTTCTTCAAGCCAATCAGCACGTGTATAATTTGTAAAAAAAAATCAGGAGATACACCGCTCGCTTCTTATATTTCGCGAGAGGATCTCCCGAAATTGTTTTCGGGAAATCCTTTCATAAATAGCTTAAACAATGTAATATTTGTCCAAAATTAACTCTTATCTGATATCCCTTGTATTTGTTTTAACTAATCAGTAATCGTCGAAATTGGAAGGTCCTAATACATTACCTAAAGGCATAACCTGATATACTGACGGGTCTAGGACAAATACAGAAGCTGGAACATGATTATATAGTGAAAAATCAAGGGCCAGTATAAGCCTTTCCCTCGGGCAACACTACACTGTATTCCAGTCAGAAATTCTAGCTAAACTTGAATGTGTACTCAAAAATGTAAATGGACGATATGTCAACCATTAGATCTCCATTGCATCAAACAGTTAGAAGGCACTAAAGACAGCCTCTATCAATAAGGTGTCATATCGACTGGTATGGGACTGCCATGAAGAACTTAGAGTTCTGGATGCAGGACACAGTTAACATACTCTAGGTACCGGGATACTCCAGAATAGACAGCAATGAAAAAGCTGATGAACTTGCTAGATAAGGAGCAATTAACACATTGTTTGGCCCAGAATCCCTGCTGGACATCGCCAAGAGCTCAGCGAGAGATGTGATTAAACGCTGAGTCAAGAACAAACACAAAAACCATTGGAGGAACATTCTAGGAAATCGACATAGGAAAACACTCATCAAAGCACCATGCCCAAAACGAATTGAAGAACTGCTCTTAAAGAATGGGCCGCAGTTGAGCATAATAACGGGACTTCTGACATGATATTTTCCTGTCAAGAAGTATCTGTACGCAATCTAAAAATTCACCTAGATGGTAGACTATGCGGCGAACGCCAGAAACATTGGATTATATTATATTCGGCTACGAGGCACTGACCTGCGGAAAACATAGTATCTACTGGCAAACACGAACAGACCAGGAATCCATCAGCACGCGCTCAGTCTCAGACCTGATACATGGCACAGGGGTGAAGTGAATTATGCTCTTCTAGCCAACACAGGCTTACAGATAAATGGTCTACCTTTTCGCCTAAATGGACATAAAAATATAAATGGAGAGCAAAAATTATGACAATTTGTATCGATCTTTCTAACATTCTTGGCGGCATATACCAGAATTTTCTACTAAATAATACCGAACATTATGGTTTGCGTGGTCATTGACAAAATCAGTTTTCATCTTGTTTTTATAATAGAAAACAATTTGTTACTTATTTCGGTGAATGTTCTAAGGAATTGTCTGTTGATAATGGAGCACCTCTAGGAAGTGCACTCGGGCCCCTGGTGTTTCTACTGTACACTAATGATCTGAAAAGACTTATCGTATTTTAACAGTAAAAGCATTTTATTACTTCGACATGGAATCTCATGGCATAATTTTTTGGGATAATTCTCCGTCCCCGGACAAGACTTTTATGTTGCAAAAAGAGTCATAAGCTGCATGTTTAACCTACACGTAAGAAACATTTATTGCACAAGAAATTTTAACTCTGCTTTACTCATTTGACATATATATTAGATATCTTAGAGTTGATAAAAGAATCCATCTCTATGAACACCGTAAATTATTCGACTGACTTGCATTTGCAGCATGGAATTCATAAACTTAAATTTTACAAATCCAAAAGTGTAATAGAAATTGTAAAGTCTGTTAAAATTTTATCTCCAGTACTTTTTATTATGTTGATGAACATTTACGTACTAATACCTATGCAAATTTATTATACTTATAATTGTGTTTATTGACTGCTCCTGTATCATTATGTACGATCTATTGGAATAATTACTAAGGTGTGTTGCTATGTTAGTTGTGTTGGTTATGTTGTGTTCAGTGATTTGTTGCAATATTGGTAATATTTTGGGGTATTTACGATATAAGTTAATTTATTAACTTAATAATAAATAACACTATTAAATCAAGATATTTATTAATCCAAATAGAAAAGTCTTGTTAACATTGATACAATTGAACACATTTCTTTCTTATTATTAAATTCTGGTAGTCTCGGTTCCTGAGAGGTGAAACCGATAGCCACTTGTCTGTTCACACAAGTCAAAATTGACATCAGATCTCGAGTTTGGTAATGTTTCTTCAGCTGGTTAACCAATGATTGTATAAAATAACTTCCGTTTGCGGGATCCCTCCAGGAGTAATAGCCTGAAAAATTAGAGAATATGGTGAATGCGAGTGGGTTTAACAGTTATATAAATGATACGGAATATATATGATGTGAAGTACACAGGGAAAGCATAAAATACTACATAAATTATAGCCGGTTAATTAATTTAGGAAACAATAGAATACGGGTGTCATGGGCGTCCGCCGAGTCGTATGCATTTTACCGAGAAATAAAATAACAGATATTTTATGAAAATTATAATTGTGACGTGTAGTTAGTGACCAACGTGAAGGCAGCCGCCAGAGATAGCCGCTGATTTTCCCGAAAGTACCCGAACGCACATGGACGTTCGTCAATATGGGTATTGCCGACTCCTCGCGATCACACGCCACGTGGAATATTGATATCGCGTGGCGGTGAAAAGGATAGTAGACTTAGTATAGATAGTTCCTTTTGAACACAATAATCAGTGTCGAATAATATTTGTATGAATAATTTGAGATTTCCAAAGAACAGGACATCAATTTCAAATATTTGCGGAAAATAGTAGACACAACTATAAAATTGATAACAAATTCAATATCTGAAACAGTAAAAAAAATCGAGATTTTTCAAAAACTGGACATATATTCGCCTTCGAAATTTTATAGTCGACAGTCATACAACTATTAAGAGTATGCCTCAAAAAAATAAACACGCCTTACCGTCGTTCAGATTGAAGAAAAATTTAAAACTACAATAAAATGTATTCAATATCTGAAAGTCAAATAGCAAATCAAGATATTACCACTTTCAAAATTTTGCGACTGATAGTACACATAACTAATAATAGTATGCCTAACAGAAATCAACTCGCTCTACAGTCTTACATATTGAAAAAAAAAGAAAAATTCAATATCTGAAATGAAAAATGAAACTAAAATTTTTCCAAAAACTGCACATAATATCGCTTCCAAAATTTTGCAGCCGATAGTACACAACACTATTAAAGTACGCCTTCATATTGAAAAAAAAATTATATAAAATATGTTCAATATCTGAAATAGTCAAGTTAAAACTAAAATTTTTCAAAAACTGGACTCATTATCACTTTCAAAATTTTACAGCTAATAGTACATACAACTATTAATAGTATGCCTTAATAACATCAAGTCGCACTGCCGTCTTTTATATTAAAAATCAATAAAACAAATGAAACAGTCAAAAATGAAACCAACATTACTCAAAAACTGTACATATCATCGCTTTCAAAATTTTACAGCTGTTAGTACACAATCCTATTAAGAGTGTGCCGTAAAAAAACAAGTCGCACTGCCGTCTTTCATATTGAAAAAAATTAATATTCTACAAGATAAATTCAATATCAGAAACAGTGAAAAAAGGAAACTAAAATTATTCAAAAACCGGACATATTATCACTTTCAAAATTTTACAGCCGATAGTACACACAACTAATAAGAGTATGACATAAAGAAAACAACTCGCACTGCCGTCCTTCATATTGAAAAAAATTAATATTCTACAAGATAAATTCAATAACTGTTTCAGATATTGAATTTATCTTGTAGAATATTAATTTTTTTCAATATGAAGAACGACAGTGCGAGTTGATTTTTTTATGTCATACTCTTACTAGTTGTGTGTACTATCGGCTGTAAAATTTTGAAAGTGATGATATGTCCAGTTTTTGAATAATTTTAGTTTCCTTTTTTTACGGTTTCAGATATTGAATTTATCTTGCAGAATATAAATTTTTTTCAATATGAAGGACGGCAGTGCGAGTTGATTTTTTTATGTCATACTCTTATTAGTTGTGTGTACTATCGGCTGTAAAATTTTGAAAGTGATGAAATGTCCAGTTTTTGAATAATTTTAGTTTCCTTCTTTTGCTGTTTGAGATATTGAATTTATCTTGTAGAATATTAATTTTTTTTAATATGAAGGACGGCAGTGCGAGTTGGTTTTTTTAAGGCATACTCTTAATAGTTGTATGTACTATCGGCTGTAAAATTTTGAATGTGATGATAAGTCCAGTTTTTGAATAATTTTACTTTCCTTTTTTTACTGTTTCAGTTATTGGATTTATCTTGTAGAATATTAATTTTTTTTAATATGAAGGACGGCAGTGCAAGTTGATTTTTTTATGTTATAATCTTATTAGTTGTGTGTACTATCGGCTGTAAAATTTTGAAAGTGATAATATGTCCGGTTTTTGAATAATTTTAGTTTCCTTTTTTTACTGTTTCAGATATTGAATTTATCGTGTAGAATATTTTTTTTTAAATATGAAGGACGGCAGTGCGAGTTGATTTTTTATGTCATACTCTTATTAGTTGTGTGTACTATCGGCTGTCAAATTTTGAAAGTGATAATATGTCTCTCTCGTCTCTTTTCTCTCTTTCTCACAACTCATCTCTCTCTTTCTCTCTCAATCTAACCCAACCAGCCGGCACACGGGCAGCTGGCAGCGGGCAGCCAACAAAGCGAATCACGCCAGACACTAGCGGAAAGCACGCGGGACACGCGCGGGGATCGCTCGGGAATTATGCGGGACTCGCGGGGAAGCGGGCAGCGGGCATTGTGCAGCGGGCACTGGGCAGCGGGCACGCCGGCGGGCAGCGGCACGCGGGTAGCGGACAATTGTGCCGTAATCACACGGGAATAGCGCGGGAATTTGGGGGGATACACGCGGGACACGCGCGGGGATAGCTCGGGAATTATGCGGGACTCAAGTGGTAGCGGGCATTGTGCAGTGGGCAGCGGCAGCGGGCGGGTAGAGGGCGGCGGGCACGCGGGCAGAGGGCAATTGTGCCGTAATCACGCGGGAATCGCGCAGGAATTCGGGGGATACACGCGGGACACGCGCGGGGATCGCTCGGGAATTATGCGGGACTCGCGGTGTGGCGGGCAGCGAGCACGCGGGCAGTGGGCAATTGTGCCGTAATCACGCGGGAATCGCGGGGGAATTCGAGGGGATACACGCGGGAACAACGCAGGACACGTGCGAGACCCGCGCGGGAATCGAAACAGCTGACCTGACCTGACCTGACCTGACCCTAGCTGACTTGACCTGACCCGAACTGGCCTGACCCAATGAACTAACCCAACGACTCTCTCCCTCTTTACTGAAATGTATTGACACTTTCATAAGCTAACCATCGCCGATGTATGCATTATTTATATAATTGTTGCACATTCTATAGGATAATCGTCGCAGCTTTTTTTGTAAATAATATTATTTTAGACATTTTTTGCTCAATTACAAAATATACAAAAAAAATAAATAAAATTTCATTTAAATCATTAACAAATTTTTGATTTATTGATCGATATTATTAAAAGACAATAACAACACTAACTTACGGCCGAATTTTAATATAATCGGACTGTTGGTTCTTAAGTTATCGTGCTTACAAGAAATGTGACGAGACGGACGGTCAGACAGACAGACGGACAAACAGACGGACGGACATTTTGAAAATTTTTCAGAATTCGATCACAAACACAGTGCGCAGTGATATGAAAATTTTCTCTACGAGCAATATTACCCCGGTTTTAGAAATGTGTCGATCGAGTGCAATATACTCTTCGTTTTGTATTTGCAAAGACTATAGTCATAAAAGTTTCCAGAACCAAACAAAAACTAGAATACTCGTAATAAGAACGATGCAAAATCTTAATACATTTGATTCGAAACAAAAACTTATACCTACCTAAGTACCCAACTTTAATAATAATAAACTTTTAAGGCTAGAACTTCTTTGACCAATCTCATCGATGATTTCGTCATTTTTCTAATTTACAAGAATGTCCTTTTCTATCGACAAATAAAAATGCTTCCGAGTGATCTTGCGATAAACAATTTCTCAGCCTATTTGAAATATATTTTAATTTGGAGAACGTTGTCTCGCATCTCACTTGGGTTGACTAAAGTGTCAACTGATATATAGCTGAACGAATTCGATTGGTTGAATAGGAAAGATCGCCTTAAAACCTAGCCCTTTGTTTGTTTCACAAAATTCTATTATCTGGGTCACCTCCCTATTTATATAACAAAATATCGTTTCGAAGTGATGTTCACCATATATTAATATTAATAAGACCTAAGGATCCATTGACGCCTCCCCCTCACAAAACGTCTCTGTTGAAAGGACTTTTCGATATACCATTTATAAGCTATACAACTCAATCTCAGATAGTTTTATTCTTAGGTTCTTACCAATGCTAAACGTGTACCAATATTTTCTCAATGCATAAATAGGATACTCTATACCTGACTTCTTTCACAGTTTGTGTAATCAGCATATGTTGTCTTAATTATGTCATACTCTTACTAGTTGTGTGTACTATCGGCTGTAAAATTTTGAAAGTGATAATATGTCCAGTTTTTTAATGATTTTAGTTTCCTTTTTTTACTGTTTCAGATATTGAATTTGTTATCAGTTTTATTGTTGTGTCTACTATTTTCCGCAAATATTTGAAATTGGTGTCCTGTTCTTTGGAAATCTCAAATTATTCATACAAATATTATTCGACACTGATTATTGTGTTCAAAAGGAGCTATCTATACTAAGTCTACTATTCTTTTCACCGCCACTCGATATCAATATTCCACGTGGCGTGTGATCGCGAGGAGTCGGCAATACCCATATTGACGAACGTCCATGTGCGTTCGGGTACTTTCGGGAAAATCAGCGGCTATCTCTGGCGGCTGCCTTCACGTTGGTTAGTTAGTGTTTGTCCTGGAGGGGGCTAGACCCTTGGGTGTGATGCTCTCTGCCTCTGAAGTATTCTCTACGAACACCCAAACACTTAAACCTACACTTGAATACTGATACTCAATACGCGTTTGGCCAACAAAGTTGGCAAAATGTAGAGATGATTAAAATTTGATTTCAGGGTTAATGGGAAAATTTAAGAAAAGCCATATTATTAATAAAAGTTTATATATACCATATAAAGGTTAAATTGTTGTAACAAATATAATAAAGGGTTACGAAATTATAAATATTTTTCATAAAGTCGGGCGGTATTTTGTAGAAAGTTAAGATACCAGTCAGGGCCCTAGAAATGGGCTCAAGGAGATATTAGAAGATTCTTAGGAGTAAATGCGCTTGTATAAATTTATAGTTTAACAGTCAGTCCGTGCCTATGACAAATACTTTTTCGGCAATGGCTATAAAGTATTCTGTAGTATATTTTCCAAATGCAAATGTTTTATTGCAAGTTGATAAGACCTCCCATGAACTAATAACCACCGGAGCCAGGGAGAGTTTCAGTAGCGTCATTATGAAATCGTTTTATTAGAAATGTCAATTACGCGAGAACGGGGTAAAATGACACCGTTTAAGCGAATATTTAAATTAGTCAACGCATAGTTAGACTCATAAATGCTATAATTGGTACAAGACTCTCCACCCTACTGTAAATTAGGTAGGAAATCAGTAGGTCTTTCCCATAATTGACAAAAATCAGAAGGAGTCTAAACATAAAAAGGGATTTTCACATTACTGGGAAAATTAGATACCTGTATATACACGGTAACGGGGGCTGTTACATTGTTAACAAAGTGGTTTATAGGCAATGGGTAAATTATCACTTACAAATAACTTATTTTTCAAGATATGAAAAATTCCACTGAGTTGTTTAGCTTGCAATTTTATGCCTCCTTACAAACACGTATAGATTTACTTTGTCAGAACTGCCTGTTTTTGCAATAAATTGGTATATTTGTTTAATGTTGTGAGACGAAGGATATAAAAAAGTTATTTTAGCGAGTTGAGGGTGATTTTAAATCGTGTAAATAATATTTGTGACGTCTGCAAGTTCATAATTGGCACATGAATAATCAGTTGCTTATTTCGGTGTTGTCAAAAAGTTGGCGGTCGGCAAAAACTTGCATTTGCGCTTGATAAGCGTTTTTCAATTATTTGGATCATTGATATTAATCAATGATGGGATGATTAATGAATTGCCCACATAGATTCCCAGATGGATAAATTCCCCGATCAGAATCCAATTGAACATATATTATATGGATTATATTTAGAAGAGCAGTCAGAGTCAGATTAAACACTCAGTTCCCGGCGTTGTTTTTGAGATAATGACAATGTACTGATCAATATGGTCAACATTTGATTTTAGAGGGAAGTACAGAATACTACTAGTCCGGGATCTGGAATTTTTTTGGACACTTATCGTTGCGAATTTTGTGTGAGTTAATTAGTTGTATGAAATATGAATTGCGACAAAATAGACTTATGGTATATGTCAGCCCGTCACAGTATCAGATACTGTACTGTACGCAGGTGACACATTACGATGTCAGCTACTATAATGTTCGATTTACCGTCCGAAAATGAGTCCGGGAAATATTTACCGGACACTATGAAATAAAAAATATTATAACCATCACATGCTATAAGTAAAATTTATTTCCACAACTTTGACAACTCATTATGTACATTACAGGAGTGTCCCTCCAGAGGTCGATTTTGTGAAGCGTTATTGTTTATAAAACGATAAAAATATCTGATAGAGTATGATTTACCGAAAAAGTCACCCAGCGCCTGCACTATAATTAAATCTGTCGTTAGCATACCTTCAACTGTGGAATACATAATTAATATGTCTGCTGTTACTGGAATCGAATAAAGTCTGTCTTCGGAATTGAAGTCCGCCTGAACTGTTATTCCCGGGTCTGTTTTATTTCCTCTACAAGCCTAAAACGAATAATAACACTTAAGAAACACACATACATGCATTGTTAAAAAATTAATTTTTGTTATTGATCTACGCTTGAAATTATTTGGAAATGATAAAAAGACAGGGTTGATAAAAATCGTGATTTAAAAAAAAAATAAAACATCTTCTTTTTTAAATAAAAACAATCATGATTTTTTAATTCTTATTTATTTTTTACATAAACATCCTAATAATTGACATTAACAATGTATTTAGTACTTATATTAACAAAGGTAGTTTTTGTTTAAACTTACAAATGGAATAAATTGTGTACCTTGTTTCTATAATTGTAAAATAAGCTAGACATGAAAATTCCTGTTAGAACTTGAAAACTCGCCTGTCTTTATAATGCGGGAATGATGCGAATTGCCATTATTTGCTAATCTGCTGCCTAACAAATGAAAAAGCGAGTCTGAGTGATAACATTTATAGCATTTAAATATTAAATAATTTTTTAACATGTCCTCTAATAGAAGTGGAAGGAAAAAAGAACCTATTTGGCAATATTTTATTGAAAAATCAAATAAACTTGACGGAAAAATGGTAGTAGAGCAACATGTAAAAAGTGTAAAGTAGAAATGCAAGAGCTTGTGGACCGACTGAAAGTCTACTGAAAAAAATGTGCTTCGCGTAATGTAGAAAGTGTAGAAACAAATAATTAAGGTCCCTCTACTTCAGGAACAGTGTCCAATGTAAGTATAGTGTTATTTTATTTATATTTATAACTTCTTAGTAAGACAAAATATTAAGATAACCTTTTTTTTAATTTACATATTTGACGTCGGTCTATTTCTGAGACTAAGGCCAATTATGCCAGGAGACGAGCTAGATTCAAATTTTTAAAATGATCTAGTTCATTTTCTAGATTTCTAATAACTTTCCATGGACAAATGTGACTTTTTCATTCATTCCTAGTTTTAAGAATAAAGTGTAGTATCTATGCCTGTCTGTGTGTAGCTGGATTTAAAAATGAATAATATAATAATCTTGTTTTGTATTAAAGGTACAATCGAACAAGTTACAACAAGATGCAAAGGAAGATAGTGCCCCACAGCCGCTCTTGTCTTCTACGCCATTAAGTAAAAAAAAGTAGTTCTGGATCTTTATCATCCTTTGTTGTACGTACGACTAAGTCTAATAAAGAAGAAATAGATAAACAAATTGCTAGAGCTCTTTATGCGACAAACGGCAGTTTCATGTGTATTGAACAACCTGAAGTAAAAAAGGCAATAACGCTTTTACGACCTGGATATGTACCATCATCTCGACATGATGTGTCCAACAGACTGCTCGATGAAGCATATAACGAGGAAAAAAGTAAATGTTTTAAAGATTTATCAGGAAGTTCAGTTTGTCTGTCATTGGATGGATGGTCCAACATACACAATGAACCAATAATATGTGCAACGGTAACTACGGAAAATGGGTCTTTCTTTTTAGTAGACACGATAGACACATCTGGAAATCCACATACATCTGTATATTTAACAGAACTTGTAACAAACTTAATTAAAACTCTAAAGACTGTCGATACCTATACAGTAAGCAGTTTTGTGACGGATAATGCTGCCAATATGAATGCTATGAGAAACCAAATTAAAGAATCAATAGAACTAAATGTTATTACTTACGGTTGTGCTGCACACATTTTAAACTTGTTATGTAAGGATTTGGAAATTAGTGAAATTAAGGAACACGTTACGTTCGTAGTGAAATATTTCCGAAACCATCATTTTGCCTCTGCGACATCCGCAAAAGAAGGAGGAAAAAACTTACTTTACCTTCTGACGTAAGATGGAACTCACTTGCCGACTGCTTAGAGGGTTTCGTTAAATCATGGCCTACACTTTTTAAAATTAGCGAGGAACATAAAAATGAAATTGACAGCATAGTAAGACAGAACATTTCAAACATTTATTTAAAAAGAAGTGCTAAAGATTACTTATCGCTACTAAAACCTATATCTATTGCACTTGATAGGCTTCAAAGAAACGATGCAATTTTATCAGACGTCATAGAACAATTTAAAATAATTGAGTCGCATTTTGACGGAACTGAAATTACCTTAATGCAAATGCAAATATTTAGATACCGATATGACCAGTGTATCACCTCATACCATTTACTAGCCTTCATTCTAGACCCTACGGAAACAAAGTATAAATTAACAGAAAGCGAAAAGAATCGTGCTTTAGGAGCCGCTAATGAATTATATTCCAAAATTGGTTTACTACCACTGATTATTAAATTTCTGGCAAAATCTGAGCCTTTTGCCAATATTGTGTTTCACGAAAAAAATCTTAATTCAAAACCCTTGGACTGGTGGAAATCCCAAAGAAATATTGATATTATTGACAAATTAGTCCCGATCATTATCAAGCAATTATTTTGTAAAAAAGAAATTGCAAAACTCTGAAACATACCATGTTTACGGTTCTAACACACATTCTAACTATTCAGACATATTTATAATGGGGTATTCCAAGTAGGTAAAATCGTATTTGGGTACTTGTGCATTTTACGCGAGAACCATTGTCAAGGAAGAAAACAAATGTAAAGGTTTTTTAGGATAAAATTTCATTCTCTACAATGTTGTCATATTTTAATTATTTACGGAGATTTTTCCTAAAAACATTTTTTGTAGTTTTTCTTAGAACGTGCAGCAGGTACCTCTGTACATTTTCTTCATTGAATCCATGATGAGTTTCCTAGTTTATTGCAATATTTACTCGATAAAAATAACCTACATATGTGATTGAGTTATTGCTTCAGTTAGAGCTGCTAAATTAGAGGTATTAATATATTTTTCTACGACAACCTTGAAAGATGTTATAATTTAACGGGCTTAAAGTCCATCATAAGCAACTATATTTTGTACAGAATTTCATTTCACATCGGCTGCTAAGCAAAAAAAAAAATGCGATATGAAATATTTGGTGTTCCAGTCACTGTAAACTGAAGGGTCTGTACCCCTTTTTTGCAATTTTGCAGCAACTGCGAACTCTTTTCCTAACGTTTTTTTCGGTTCAGAGTCGTATCGATCGAAACGGAATGAAATTTCGCGTCATAGGATATATATATTTCGTCGAGGTATTCTTCCGGATGTTCCGGTTATAAACGCAAAAGTTGGCTATTTCCCTCAGCGAAATGCCGTGAATGTAGCAAAAATCGATTTCGCGATTTGTCAAAGAATATCATTGTTGGTTCATTCATGCCGAGCTAATTTTTTTATTTCACCAGTGCAGTATACGTTGTCGATAAAATGCCAATTTTCGTTTTTCCATAGAAGCATCATGCAGCCTTCCCGCCAATGCATTTGTTTCGTTATGAACGTTTAAACATTTCGTACTTTGTCTTCTCTAGCGGAATTATTTTAAATTTAAATCGATAAAATCCGCGGTAACCCATCCTGTGAAATGGCGGCTTCCAATTCAGATTCCAACCGGACTTCCCGCTTTGAATTTCTTTTCAACCCTTTGGCAGATATTTCCGATTCTAAAATTACCTCTCATTCATTTCTAGGCGGCTAACGTTTAGAAATTATAAAATTTCAACATTTAGCCTCTTTTTTGACGATAAATGACGTTAGTTTGTTTATATTGTCTGTAATTGTTTATTTGTGGCATATTCAGATTTTCTTACTTTTTATTGGGTATTTTGCCACTGAAAAATATTTAAAAATTTTGATGAAAAAACCTCTGCGCCAAACGGATCAGACAGAGGTTGGTTCTTGAGTACTTGACTATTTCAAAAAGTCTCGCACCTAAAAATATATAAACTAGAACAATGTTATAAACTAAAAACTCAAAATCACAGCTATAGGAAGTTAACGTTTCGGAAGAGAATCTACTTCCGTTCTCAAAACTTTTTTAGCCGTCAACCATGACAGTTCTTTGTTTATGTATTTCCATAGTCACGTGAGACATTAAATTATATTTATCTTATTTTTACTTACTTCGTCTCTAAGGATGGGCAACCAACTAGTACAAAAATCTATTGAATAATTCGAAACGCATCTATCCTCGTTTAATAAAATAATCGCGGATTCTTTAAGTTTTCTTTTAGTTCCGTTGCTCTCTTTTTCCAAAATCTTCGCCGAGTCCCATTTAATTCTATGATTATTATCCCACGCGTGTTCACAAATTTTGGATTTTTCAAATTCTCCCCTTCTAGCATAATTTCTATGTTCACCAAGCCTTACGTTGAAAGGTCTAGATGATTCACCTACGTAATGTTTTCCGCACTCACACGGAACACTATAAATACAATTTTTTGAACTTTGAACAATATTTGAAAAGTAAGAAAAAGTTAGTTTGTTTCTTTCAACATTTTTGTAGGTAGCGGATAATTTCGTAGTGGTTTCCTACACACCTATAGCATTTATGTTTTCTTAGATCAAGTAGTATGCAACTCATATAAAATTACTCATTTTGTGCTTGTTGCATAATGTACTATAAAGATATGGCATGTTGTAGATACCTTACCATAGAACTTCTTTTTATAAACGATATCCTAAATATATATAAAGCTTTTAACAAACTGCCCGATAAATATAAATCTCATAATGAAATACAATGTATTTAGAGAATAGATTGTGATTTGTTTTGTTTGCCCTTTTCCAGTTTTAATTATGGTATATGTAGTTTTGGATGTATTATTACTGGTTTTTATTCAGTTCCAGTTTGTCGCTTTTTGTTTTTGTTGTTTTTGTAATGTTTTATTTTATATTTTTCTAGTTTTTTAATTATGTCTCACCAGGTACCTGCTTGTTTTTACATCTTCTCTATGTACTGTCTTTTATTGTTATTATTGTGGATACTATTAACCGTGTTAAGTTACTATTTCTTTTAATATAATTTTCTCATGACATAAATAGTATAAATAAATTAAAAAGGGGAAACAATATTTTTTCTTACTTGAATAAAAAATATTTTCGGTTTTCCGGCCAAGCTGGGACAATGAAGAGAGGAGAAAGGCGCCCAAAGCTTTTTAGTGGAGTACGATCTGTCTTTAGCATAAATAATTCCATCATCACCATGGCTCATCACAGTTATAAGTAGACAATCATGTACTGTATGGTCCATTTTTGACACTGAAAAAATACCTCTTGTACAATAATTATATGTGTCGTAGGCACAATGCAATTTAAGGCATTTTACATAAAATCAGTATGTTTTGTCTTATCCCACTTAGTTTTCAACATATTACATAACTCACAATATGGTCTACTAAGGCAATTCAATTTTTTATGATGGCAAAAATATCAAATACAGATATTTTGTATGCTTGCCCTAAAAACCGTTGCATATAAACAAATACTCTACCTTTTTAGTGTAAGATTTTCATGTTTCTCGTATCTATGGATGTATTAGGGAAACGGTGCTATCTACTCACCCACTATCAGAACCTCAATAATTTCAGCATAAGTCAGATCATTGTATACTTTCACATCAAATTTGAGGTGGCTTAGAACTTCCTTCAGATCGTCTCTGTCTTTGTCTGTACCGTGTCTTGTCGAACACTCTCTGATGGAGAAAGTTTTTTGGTTAAAGATTATGGCTACGCCTCTTCTCTCATGTTTCTTGTAAATCTCGGATTCAGGATGTGGAGCGGAGGGGATCCTTGGTGGTTCATTTTTTCTAAAAGAGATGTATATAATTGAACGAATAGTTCAATAAGTTTTACAAAGGATGACGGTTTTTATTCTTGGTATTTTCTATATTTTTCAAACTATTTTCTCATTTATGATAATAATGAATCGGCAAAAAACTCTCGATATCTAATTATATTCTATCCAATCTCAGTTTAAAACGATATAAAAAATCAAGAGCGCGGTATCCTTTGTAAACCGAGGTCCAAAGCATGCTATCCATAGGCGCGCTTAACTGCGGGAAATATGAAACTTTCGGATACTCTTTAGCAAAATGGCTGGGTAGACATCATTTTTTACAATTAATTTAAATGGAAGTGTGATTGGCCTCGCAAAATTAGTGCACAAAGTTGTGGAAGAACACACTTGCACTCAATTAAGGCGTTGGCTCAAGTGTCATGACCGTAAAGTCAGTGGAAGCAAGAAAGAACTGGTTGCGAGGTTAGGATTCAACTGTTAATACATCAGTTTTTGTACAAGTGCATTAAGTAAAAACAACTGTGGTAAGTTAACAACATGTGAATGTTGAAGAGTTGACGAAATTCTTTCTTCGAAAAGAAGAAAACAGATGTATGTATCTTTATTAACGTAGTCTATCGACGAAAATCTTCCATCACCACGTCGACAAGCGTTCACCCGTGTTTTTTTTTTGAGCATTTAATACACTTTTTGTACTCAGCATGGGGCTTAGGGAATGGCAGAAAATAATAAAAACTGTTTCGTAAATATTTGGAGCGAGAGCCGCTGTTACACACGCCAAAACAATACTGTTTATTATAAGTTCCCAGTATCCATACATTGTCCGCTCGCGCGAGTTACAAAAAGACAAACAGAAGGAAAATAATCTACTTGGTGCTGTAGACAGTAAACAATAAGCTCGCTGCTGCAAACTGTCTAAATTCATTTTTCTTAGTTTCGCTCCGTTTGCGAGGTTCCGGAAATAGGCCCTTTAACTTAAGTAGTTATTGGGGTCGGTTTAAAAGATACATGAAAGGAATAAATAATCCTGTGAATTATTTTATGTTCAACAATTCGTCTCGTTTTAGGTCGAGGAAATGAGACCAGTCAAACACATGTTTAAGTACGACAACCCTTCGCATCGGGAGGTCTAGTTAGATTTACAGGACTAAAGTAGTTGATTCGGAGAGGATTCCAAGCAAAGTAATGGACAAATGGTCTTTTTTTCATCTGCCTTACGAGCATAAATGTTAGTTAGGGCAAATTACGATAATGAAATAGCTGGGATTTTTTACAGCATCATGTGATGCACATAAAGTCAAGTTTCGCAAATCCTATGGTCCGTTAGGTAATTTCAAATTGGGGTACGGTTTAAAGTAGGGAAGATTTTAATTGGTAGAGATTTCATAGTATACCGCCCACATTTGAGAAGTCTTATTTTCTGTGAGGGAAAAGTAGAACTTCTGAGTTAGCGTTTTTTCGGTCAAGATCTAACTACAGGGTGATAATAAATTCGCGAACTCTTTTAGTTTTAAAGTTTATGTAAAGTTCGGTATTTTCTCGGTTATAACGTAAATTCATGTCTTGTAATTATCCTAAGAGTGTTCAGCCCGAGATTAGCCTAAAGATTTGAAATTGACCGCTTCATTTTCTTATATTATAATTACTTGCCGTTTGTTAACTTATTTAATCGTTCAATGTTTGTGTTTCTCATTTTCATTTGTTTTCATTTTCTCTGTAAATATAGTGGTTTAGGTGTTTTGAAAAATCATGTGTTTTATTGCTTGTTATGTAGATGAGTTCACTCTAAATTCAGTAAAGTTTAATTGTGTAGTATCTTGTTTGGGATGTACAGAGGAAAGGATAACCACCTAGAAGGGTAAACACAGTTTCGATTTTGACTGATGTACTATAGTATCGACGGAGTCTGCAAAAGTAATTGAGGCACTCCATATCCTGCCAATGGTAATGTCCAATTTAATTTATGTAACTAAGGGAAAATAACCCCAGTTATTACAAATGAACTAAATAATAGATCTATCATCTGCTTTTGAAACTTCTTTCTGATATTTCTTTTCCTCCTCATGACTCTTAGACAATTCTATGATAGCACGTGCGCTGCAACGTCGCTTGACCTACGCCGACTGACGCAACATCCCGAGAAAGCAGAGATCAAAGGCTGCCGAGCTACAAGAGCGCGATTGAGGATTAAAAATTAACTCAATGATGATCATAATGTAACAAAAATCGACCAGCCAGCGCACGAAAAAACGAGAGCGTAATATTATTTTCCATTCCCGAACGTACACCGATCACGAGGAAAAAATTAAAACTTTTCTCAAAATTTTCATCCCGTCCCAAACCCCCCACCCCTCTCCGTTCTCCCGCTATACAGCACAAACTTTGCCGGCCTGTAACTCCCTGTCTAATCATCCGATCACATTGTTTCCGGATGGAAATTGAAGTTAAAAAAAATGTTACCAATTGATGAAAATATTATTTCCTCCACCCCCTTCCTTCATGCCGAAAAAGACATGCAAAAAATCGGCCATTTTTTATTTTAGGCACCAGGCGTTTATTTCCAAAAAAAAATTCTGCTAGTGTTATCTCTTAGCAAATAAAAAATACGCAAATTGGTCCTGGCCAGATTACCGTAGCTCAATTAATAACGGAGTTATCAGCGTTTTAATAATTTTAGTTTCTCTCCCATATCTCCCCTCCTAATTGTCCCTTCGCCCCCACCCTCCGGCTTCATCAAATGTTTATCAATACCCTCTTATTCAGAAAAAATTGAGGGCCCTCTTCCACTTCCTCTCGAGAAAAAATCAATTTAATTTTTCGATTTTTGCAACTACAAATCGCGATATCTCGCGAACTAATTACGTGATCGGGTTCTGGTTGGAATGAGCTTACGTGTTTTGTCAAGCTCTGCATTTTTGGAAAGTATGATTTTTTTGTGGGACCAACACCTGCCGAGGTATGTCGGAGAAACTTTTTCCCCTCTAAAATTTTGTCGGAATGATGAAAGGGACCTAACTTTATAGGATGCAAAAAAAAATCTCCATTCGAAGCAGTCACTTTTCCAAACCCGGATCTGCCCCAATAACAGGGTATTCGCGCAATTTACTCGAAATCATTCCTAAAAAAGGGACTTGTTTTTCTTGATAAAAATTATAAACTGTTCTTCGGATAACGCCTCTTGAAGCATCGTCAATTTTTCAAAATTCTTGATTTTTCCGTTTTCTTTTAATATAGTGATCTAAAACAACCCCTTTTTTAATAACAAGATTAATAGTAGGAACCGAAATCTTAGTTAATTCAAACATTCTTTTTATAATATCTGTATCCGTCATTTAATTATTTTCTCTCTTTAAGCAGTTATACATATTTAAAAGAAGACGCTGCGTTTGCATGTGTAAATATTCCCAACCCGATTCGATCGACTGCCTTACCCCGCCTTCAACATTTTCATTATGTAAATTTTCTTCTGTATCAAATGGTCTCCAAAAAGCAATTTTAAAAATATTTCTTCAAACAAATACTGCAGTTAATACTAATGATTTGAGATAAACCCAAGCAGCTTACATTTTTTTATTAGGAGAAAACCACCGCGTAACGTAAAACAAACTTGCGGCACTGCCCGGTTCCATGAAAAGTATCTCGAGTATTTACATTATGGTTTTAGAACAACCGGTCAAACAAACATCAGCAAGTTTTCTTTACTGGCCTCCCGCATCAGCGCGACTACAACTCGAGGGAATACGAGGGAATAAATTGTACAGATAACGCGATGCTCCCAGATTTAAACCATTGTAGAGAGGCATAGCATCGGACATCCCTGGTAGAGACACTGAATTTAAAACATCTTTTTTACTCATTTCTCCTTTTAGGGAGAGTCATCCTCTTCAGTACGAGGTTTCCCCGGTGGCAGGGCGCTTGTTCGTAGGTCCCTTTTAAAGAAAGACGTTCCGGAGGATGCGTTTGAAGTAATTCTAGCTTCCCTATCAGAAGGCACCATAAAACAGTATTCGGTTTGTTTTAATATATATTAGAATTTCTGTATCAGTAATCAACATAATCCATTTGTATAGAATTTACAAACATATTTAAATTTTTTAATGGAAGCCTCAAACAATGGACATTCGTTTTCAGTTGTAAATTCACATAGGTCAGCGCTAATAGGTGGAGAACCGGCTGTATAGATTTCCTATGAATAAGATACCACTTTTCATTTTTGCAAATTTTGCCCGCGTCATGGAATTCTGACGTCACTTTCGGTCACGATTTTTTGTGTCATCGAATACATGAATAAAACTTACGTCAAAATGTAGGTTTTGAGGTATACAATGATACTGTGTAGTGGTCTGTCAGGCTTAATTTGCCCGCAACCTTGAGACACCCTAGATTAAAGTTTTTTTTTTGTTTTCTTAAGTCATCGAATACATGAATTATTTTTTTTAAGTTAAAGTACAAGCCTTCTAGTTATTAAAAAAATAGGCTTGTCTTATCTGCCCGCATCCTCCCATTTTGACGTCGCTTCCGGTAAAATTCCATGACGCGGACAAAATTTGCTTATACGAAAAGTGGCTCCCTGTAGGTCTGTGGTAGTACTTACTCACTCATATAAAGTTTTTCATGTTTTTTATTCATAGGAAATCTATACAGCCGGCTCTCTACCTATAAATTTAATATTTAGTCCATTAGATCTCAATGATGAAAAAATAATAAGCAAATTTTTGAAAGGTGTTTCCAACCTTCGTCCACCAAAGCCGAAGTATACTTTTACATGGAATCCAGATCCGGTTCTAAAACACTTAGATAAATTGTACCCCTTAGAAGCATTAAGTCAAGAAGACTTAAAATATAAACTTGTCACTCGTATGGCTCTGACATTAGCCAGCAGGATTCAGACTCTCTCGTCGATAAAACTCGAAAGCATTAATAAATTAATAGAAAAAATAGAAATAAAAATTCCTGATAGAGTAAAGACGACGGCCTCAGGTAGAAATCAACCTCTTTTAATGTTTCCTTATTATACAAATAAACCGCAGTTGTATGTGGCGTCCACTATTGGGGCATATATAAAGAGGACACAATCATACCGTAACAAGGAGCAAAATCTGACACTGACACATAAAAAACCAATTCATGCTGCGACTTCACAGGCGATAGGTGGATTAAAAAGACGCTACATGCTGCAGGAATAGACACTTCTATATTCTCTGCTCATAGCGTACGCCACGCCTCAACTTCTGCTGCAATTAGGGCCGATGTAAGTATGAAACGTTAAATTTTCTTAAATTGAAATAAAACGAATCAATATGAATTTAACTATTTTAATGGTTTACAGAATACAGAATACAGAATAAGACACACGCCATTTCTCTCAGCGTCTCTTCCAGCCAGAACCGGCGTAGGCTATCTCGTCTACTATTGGCTAAACTGGGTCGTACAAGCTACTACGCTATTGGTCAAGCATTTGTCATGACTAATCGATAAGAATTAAATGCATATAATGCTAGGATCAGTATTTTATAATTTAAATTTAAATAATAAATAGAATAATCGCGCGCTTTATCGCATTGGCACACATAACTGTATTTTACAAATTAACTTATAGCGTGTTTCAAAACGTGAGCGTTACAACTATAGAACAAATAAAGAATACAGTGGGCTGGACACCTTCTTCAAATACATTTTTTAGGTTTTATAATATACCGGTAAATGAAACAAATGTCTTATTTTCCAACACAATTATAGACGCGGGCAAAATTTATGAGAGTACACAATTTAACGGATGTTAATTGTTCCGACCAAGAATTAAGCCTCCTACAAAAAGGTTTGAAGTATTTACCACAAAATGTAAACAAAAAAGAATTTGAACTTCTCGCTGTCAACACAGAGTTAGCTATTAGCTCAAGAGAGAACATTTCGTGGTTTGATATACATAGTTTAGCCAACGTATTCAACCAAATAAAATGTGACTCTAACAGGGGAGAAAAGAACTTATTGAAGAGCATAAAACAAAAATTGGAGTACAATAATTTGATACTCTGTAAAGCGGATAAAGGTAACACAATGACAATTTTAAATAAATTAGAATATCATGAAAAGTTACAAGCAATTTTAAATTGCGATGACTTTGAAAAAATTAACAAAAATCCTACCAATAAATATCAATCAGAAATTGTCTCTAGTTTAAAAAAATGCACTACAATTTTTCAAAACAATGAATTGTATAGATTAAAAGTTATGAACCCCTCACCACCTTTACTCTACGGCCTCCCAAAAATTCACAAGGAGAATATACCTATACTTACGACCAGTAGTATCATATATTAATACACCTTCTTATAAAGTTTGCAAAGAACTGAATTACATCCTACCGAAATTAACCAATTTCAAATCTATATATTCAATCAAAAATTCATTCGAATTTATTAAAAACACAGAAAATCTTATCTTACCGGACAACACTAAATTAATCTCATTTGATGTTGAAAGTTTATTTACCTCTATCCCGCTTACGGAACTAAAATTAATTCTAAATAATTTAATAGATAATTCACAGATTGATATAACTGAAAAAATAGAATTAAAAAATATACTAAGAATTTGCATTGAACAAAAATTTTCAATTTGACGGTGAATTTTATAAACAAAAAGACGGCTTACCAATGGTTTCCCTATTTCTCCGTTGTTAGCAGATATATTTATGGCAAACTTTGAAAATGTAATTTTTAGTAGTAATAGCAACCTAAATGTACATGTTTTCTATTGGACTCGTTATGTTGATGATATTTTTTGCATATGAACCGGTACAGAACGGAATTTAAGTAGTTTCCTTAATTTATTGAATTCATTTAATAGTAAAATCCAATTCACATTAGAGAAAGAAAAAAATGGTCAATTAATCTTTTTAGATATGAATATTAAAAAACATCGTAGTCAATTAAAATTTAGTATTTATCGAAAACCCACTACAACAGACACAGTCATACATTATAATTCACAACAATCTTGGCAAATTAAACTCTCTCCGTTTCATAGCCTAATACATAGACTGACAAATTTCCCCTTAGACGAAGATGAGTTTAATAAAGAATTAAACATAATCAAACAGATTGCAATAAATAATGGATATAAGGAGTCACTAATAGAGAGCATGGTTAAAAACAAACAGCGAAAATTGCTTCAAAAGGAATTTTTTACGGTAACCAAAAAAACAACAAAGTACAATTTTATTAATTATATTCCTAGGTTTAGTGATAAAATAAGTAGAAAATTAAATAAGTTAGGCATCTCCACAATAAGTGTAAACAAAACAAATTTAGGAAGTATTTTAGTTAACAATAAAGAAAAAATAAGTAAAGTCAATAAATCGGGGGTTTATGAAATTAAATGTAAGGACTGTAACGCGGTGTATATTGGCCAGAGTGGTAGAAGTATAGCTAATAGGGTAAAAGAACATAAACAATCTATTTTAGACAACACCAAAAACACAGGAATGTCAACACATTGCATTGAAAATAATCATTTTATCGACACAGAGAATATTAATTTAATCCATTCAGAAAGAAACGGAAAACGTTTAAACCTCATTGAACAATTAGAAATAAAAAAATCCCTTAAAAGCAACACTTGTACCACCAATGACCAACTAAATTTCATAAACACTCCTAGAATAGACAAGGTTTTAAGAATAACCCATTGAATTATATTCCGAGTAGGTAGATCCTTAGTTTTATTACTTGAAATCCCCGTAATTTCACATGTTTGGGTATTATTGCATTTATTTTTAGAACCACCGCCCTCATAGCTTTAATATTCATCTGTAATGCTCTTGAGAAAGGCCTAAAAAGCCGAAACATATATAGAGTGTATTAAAATACAGTTTTATTTGAAACATCAAAAAGCATTGTTTTTCCCTTTTCTAAAAATAATTATTCTAAAGATGTTTCACAAGAAACCTACCACATACTCAATCCAGTGTACAATTATAGATTCGAAAACTTAATTAAGTATACTCTAAGGTTTGTTGGATTAAGATGCAATATAATATTATTGTTTTTCACCTTTTTTTTGTAGTCTCTAAACATTGTTGTAGAAATTAACTGCTTTATTAAACTACTATAACTATATTTATATTATGCATATATAATTAAATAGTTGTTCAGACAATCACCTTTTTTACTCTGAACATCTACAATGTAATAATTATATCGAGGACAAGCGAAGGACAATTAATAAACCAATCGACTTACCTTAAGGAAGATTAATTGTAATTTTCCGAGCTTGTCCGTAGATATAATTATTACCCAACCCACCCTATTACATTCTTAGTACCCAGATGTTAGGTGATCTTCGTAAGTTGCACTTCACCGGTAATGATTATAGGGCAGGGATCGAGATGTGGGATAGGGGATCATGACTCGGCGTTTTCTTTCTGGTTACTCTAAAATTTGTGCTGACGGGTGTGTTTCACGGAAACTACAATGTAATAATTATATCTACGGACAAGCTCGGAAAATTACAATTAATCTTCCTTAAAGTCGTTTAAGTTTTTTTCAAGTCCATCAGTCATATGTTTAGTTGGACATTAAATTATGGGCTGGTGCCTAGCAGTGATGCCAACATTAAACGTACAGTAACTAGTCAACTCTGCGACTAGAATTGAGGTAGGATTGTCATATTCCTTTACAAATGAACCTTATCAGGGCAAAAAGTAGTTGCTATAGGACCAATAAAATTAGAAACTTGAATAACCGGGAAAATAGATCACCCTATAATTATTGAGGTTAGCTTATCTGCCAACATGCTTCCAATCTATCTATAAATCATTGCTTAATCTCCAGTTTAAGTTGGTTTTTATTTTGCAAAAGAGAATACGTATATAAGTTATATGTATGTGCATTAAGTATAAGAACAATACAAGACATGCACCTACCTGATTGGGAATATCCAGTCGACCTGTGAATTGCTCTGGTTTGATTCGTCATCCATGGTGATGTTGCAACACTAAAGTTTTTACTCAAACCTTATGGCAATTATACTAACAACATTGGCTAAGCGTTGGAGTATTTGGACATTTTCCAGATAACCCGATATTAAATATTTAATTAAATAGGAATTGAATAATATGTAAACAGAAATTTCTATTTAATAATATACTACCAATCAACTAAATAAAATTAATTTCTATATCACTGATGTTTCGTAATTTATCTTGAGTGCTTTCCTACTGGTATTTATCTTATCGCATTTCAAATAGGTAACCAAAAAAATATTTTACATTGTATTTGATATAGGCACGTAGGCAGTTTTTTTTAATGTTTATTGAAATCTGTTAAAAGGAGGTATTTCTTCAGTGTGAAATTCGAGTAAGAATTCTGAGATGCGTACCCGCATATGTGCTTGTGCCCTGTGCTTCTGAGAAGTTAGGTAAATAATATCTACTTCTACGGAGCGCAGTTCAGCGTGTTCTTTTAGGATAAGTGGGGTGGGCATATTGTGTTGTTGGTGAATAAACCAAGAATATACCACCAACTGTCATGCATATCTCAACTCATCATAATTAATAATCCAGTTTGCAAAATAACCTCAGGTGAAATTTAAGTGAAGTCAACCTACAGACTGCCGAATGCCAATGGGACAAAAGACCTTAACATGAAACAATAAGGCCAGGAACTGAGGAATCTTATTGTCAAATAGAGAGCGCTGCTGCTCTTAGTCTGTTTTGTGGACATCTCGCGCCATCTTTTGTCAGGTTTGTAAAGAGAAATATACGTAGGATTATGAAACAATTTTGCAGAGCGATTGAAACTATAACTGAAGTACACACCACGAATAATCTGAAGGCTCTAGACATCAACCCTGCCCTGAATTTGGAAGATTGTCACAACAGATTAACAGTAAGAATGGTCTAGTGCCATCTGAAACGTATGGTGGTTACTTCCCACTCTTAGCGTGATTCGTTTCAATTATCAATGAGGTTAAACGAGAAGGTAATTTTTCCGCTTACCTTCGAATACCACTTTACTGCCTCTCGTTGTATTTTGAATACAATCGATGCACTCTTCTAATAACTGTCTCAGTATTAACACTCTTAGATATTTTTAAAGTTAATAACTTCGCTAGTTTCTTTGTATAGTTGCTGTACTTAACAAGAATGAAAGAATCATGTGAAATTCTTTAAACTTTGTTACCGATTCGAAACACAGAATCGCACGAAGTTCGTTGGACTTAAAAAGAAGTAGTTAAGATTTGAATTTGATCAGATTAGTAATACACCAGACATGGTAAGTGGGACACGTCTCGAGGACGTACGATCTCAACTTTATCCAATGGAAAAGTAAAAAACACTATTTTTCAGACAGAATTTTATCGGCAGCTTAACAATATGCATTGTCGGCAATTTGCTAATTTGTATTTTTTTAAATTTGGCGTGGCCGAAAGGCATGAAACGCGGAAGAATCAAGCTTGCTTGTTTTCATCATTTTTCTCTACGCCACTGAGACATGGGCCGTTAGGGAGACGGACTGACGGCATATTGATGTTTTCGAATTGTGGTCTGGAGATGTTTGGTACCAATTTCGTAGACAGCCAATCGCACCAGCAGCTCGATTCTCCAAGAAATACAGCCACAATTAGAATTTCCAACATTCTATTTTATCATATTTTATAACTTTTTGATCATATCAACTGGGGAAAGGACAATGTAGAACGAATGATGATTTAAGGGGAAAATGGGACTGGTTGAGCCGATATTACCAAGTAGCTAATGAGTAAGAGCTTTAATAAAAACCTGACAATCAACCGCGACAAATGGCGTGATGTGGTCAGACGTGTCATACAGCAAGGAGAAGTCGTTTCAAATAATGCGTGGAATGCAAAACGTCAACACGTTGTGAATGAGGAGAAATAAAATTACTGGACCAAGGTTCTCGAAATATTATTACCAAAGGAATACATATATTCGACTCAATATTAATACCAACTATCAGTGAGGTCTGTAATTAAACAATTCAAACAGTTAGCAGATAATACAGGCAATGAATGCAAAATTTTGTAAAAACCTCGCAAAAATTAATAAAAGGATCATCTCCGGGATTTAAGTAGGTAATAAGCTGTAGAATGGAATGATGCGTTCTTTGCACTTCCAAGTTCCGGGAAATTTCAAAAAAATTTGAAAAAACTTTTTGATGTTCAGTTTCTTTGCTTTAGCGGCTAAAATAATGAAAATATAGAAAAAAGTTTTCAACAAAACTTGTAGCTCGTCTTTTTCTCTACAAAAAAGGTCCTTACAAATTTTTGTCTTACTTAAGCCGTTTAGGAGATAAATCCAGTTTTCTACTTATAGTTTTGAGCCGCTCCGAAATGCGCGGAAAATGAGAATTCTCTGGGAGTCTCGTACGACCGAACACATCTATCGATAATTCTTACTATTCAGAGCCGCTGAAAAAATGAAAACAACATAAAGTGTAGAGAAAAGTCTCAGCTTTAATGATACCAAAATTTTGAAAATCCTCTCAGAAATATTTGAGATTTCAGCCAAAATAAAATGCAACCAAGCTTTTAGAAACATGCGGCTAATAGATAATAGATTAATGGGCTTTGGAAACTAAAATGGGACATTTCTGTGTAAATCTGGTAACCTAATAACATTGGAAAAATCATAGTAGCCATTGAATGTAATAAAACAATATCAGCTGTCAGACAGACTCGTGTAGTTATAGGCAATCTTGAGCTATCAAACATTTAATCATTGTGAGCGCAAAGAACGTTACAATTAAGTTTAGCATAGGTATGTGGAGGTAAACACAATTACATCCACAAGGACATTTGCAATAGAATGCGACATCAGTTCGGTTTTCAGAGTTTTATTTAAATGAACATAAATATCGGGCCTATAAATAAATAAAAATCAATTCCGTTTGAACAATTAAACTTAAACTAGGTAACAGTAGGTATCTTTAAAATAATTAATATAATTAAACCATAAATTGACATTTATAGATATTGTTCAAAATGTCCACCATTTTTTTCTATACACAATTCGGCTCTGCGTACAGTTGCTTGAATCGCTCTACGCAATTCAGCCGGCGTTATTTCATTAACAGCCCGTACAACTTTATTTTGCAGCTCTTTACGGGTATTTGAAGAAGTTTTATAAACTTTATTTTTGAGAGTGCCCCATACATAATAGTCGAGGGGTGTTAAGTCAGGTGACCTAGGAGGATAATGTGCCATTTTAGTTTCCAAAGCCCACTAATCTATTATCTATTAGCCGCATGTTTCTAAAAGCTAGGTTGCATTGTATTTTGGCTGAAATCTCAAATATTTCTGAGCGGATTTTCAAAATTTTGGTATCATTAGATTCGTATGAAAATGAGGTATTTAAAAATGTTGGTGAACGATTAAATTCCCATTTAAAAAAACCGAGTTAGTGGGTAAAAATCACATTTAAAAATTTTAAACGCCTCTAGAGAATTAAGTAATGCAATCATATTGCTCTTTTTATTTTTATAGTAACGTAGCACACAAACTAAAATATATTTTGGGCACCACAGCACTCTGGATTCAGAAATAGATTGTTTAATAAAAATTTTAATGTTTATCAAAAAGTGACCAAAATGGATGTATTGTATTCAAAATTTCCTCTAGATTCCAAAAATGTAAAAATATATGGGGTGTTCCATTTAAAAATCGAAAGTTGTGGGCATTTCCGGTCAAACCGGATGTGCACCAAACTTGAATTTTTATTGAAAATATGGCATTTTATTTGTGTAATAAGGCCTCCAAATTTCAATTTTCTATTCCAAATATTTTAGGAAATATCGGGGCGAGCGCAATTCGTGACTCACCCGGTATACGTGTACCAAATTTCAAGTGAAAATCTTTATTTTATTTTATCGACCCCTTTAGTAATGGTGTGGTCGAGTTGAAACATATTATAAAAACATCTGAGGCCTTGGATTCTAGTATATACACCAAATCCCAAGTTTCTATACTCTTACCAGCTTGCTTTACTTCTGTTCCCCTACTTACCCTCCCAATCCTTAAACGGAATAATCTCAACATATAATCTAGATCCGGATTTCGTTATAATATGTACCAAGTTTCAAGTGAATATTTCATTAAATTTTGTTAAACCCTTTAATAATGGAGAGGGGGTGGTGGAGGTAGGGAATTGAAAATATTATAAAAGAATCTGAGGTCTTAGCTTCTAGCATGTACACCAAGTTCCAAGTTAATGTACTTTTACCGGCTTACTTTACTTATTTTCTTTTATTTATCCCTATTTAACCCTCAACCCTTCACCAGAACTAGAACAAAATATAATCTAGTTCCAGATCTTGTCATAGCACATATGTGTACGAAGTCAATATCTTAAACCGTTGAGTTGCTGAGAAAACGTGCGCACAAAAGAAGGTACAGACAGACCGACAGAGAGAATATTAATTTTCGTTCAAATTTGAAATCTCGACGTTTATGACATTCTAAGCCTATTTCAACAAAAAAAAAATCCGCTCTACTATGCGGATGTGGAAGTAAAATTAACTGATGGAACTAACATTCTAGAAAAACTCGTATAAAACACATTGTCAAATATATATTAGTAATAATACTAATTCCATTTTTTTAATAAGCTTATCAGCCCAATAAGGACATAATCGTAAATCATATCACATTGGGAAATATGTTATCTCTTAAATCCGATGATAAAATGAGTGACAAGCCTTAATAAAACTAAGTCTGTTTGATTGATTTTTTAATGAAAACATATATTTCAAAAATAAATAAGTACATAAAAATAACACATATCTAAAATATATCCTAAATATTTATTTTCTTCAATAACAAAAACAAGTGTATACAAGAGTAAGGAGAATATTATCATAAGCCTGCTTAAAAAATATGAAAGGGAAACTATGTTGCCGTCTTCGTGAGATATTCTAGATTACGAAAATGATTTGTTTGTCTCTCGATCCGCCTGCCTATAGATTCACCTGAAGTCTGAAAAGTATTTATTTTGATAGAGAAAAATAATGTTTTGCTGACTCTTCACTGAAATTCGCAAGCAAATAGCTGGTGATTTGTTCTGCTTTGGTCGATTTTTTAAATCGTATTTTCATTTTCTAAAAATGTGTGTCATTACTAAGAAAGCTTATAAGGAGGTATCCGATTTGTAGACACATTAATTCTTGAGTTTCGAAATCTATGTGAAGACGTAAAAAGTAGTAATTCTAGTAATTTAGAAAATAGATAAGGACATATTACGTGAGTTTTGTCAAGTAACCTTAATTTTCTTACAGATATATCTAAATTAATAAAAACTATATCCAGCAACATCCGTTCAAGATAATGATTATCATCTTGATTATAAATCGGGCCTTACCCATCTACAAGTGTTATCAATTAATCCATGACGACGTTGAGTTAAGCTTACAGCCCTTTTCACATGTTCTGACAAAATTGAGCATTACGTTAAATTTTGATAACGTTTCTTGGGAACATGCAGATAGCTTAAGATCGTCACGATATCCTGCGTGCTCCGTACCCTGAGTTATCTCCATGCAGGCCAGTGCCTACTGAGGTACCGCCTCAAGAAAATGGGTAAGACTAAAGATGACAAGTGCCGCTTTTGTAAGATGACTAAGATTGCGGAACAGGCAGAATAAAACGACCTTAACTATCCATAAGTCACCTGAAAACATTTAAAAGTGTCTTCTTCATAATGCTCAATTTTAGTCTAAATATAAAAATAATAATGATACAAGCTAAAAAAGGTTTTGTTTACAATATCTCGAAAATAAACGATGACATTGTTTTTGAAAAAATATTCGGAATGGACATAAAATACTCCAAACGTGAGTTGTATAATCAATACTAACCGTTACCAATAAGTGACGGTGAAACACGAAGGAATCCAGGACAGATGCTGGAAAATTTCTATTAAACGTTTTTTAAACGTTAAAATTCTACCCAAGAGAGACGTTGGAAAATACGATTCTTAAACATCCTTTTTACACATTTAATTTACGCTAACAACTAATACTAATCTAATATTATTTAAGCATGTTAATAACGATTATACCAAAAGGCGTCTCTTTAAATATGACTTCATTAGCAGTATTTGTTTTTGAAAGGTCTGCCAAAAAAATATAAAATATTTAAATACTGTAGTGGTATCAGTCACTTACAGTTTAGGAACCGTAAGTGTTTGATATGCATACATAAAATTATATTTTGATCGGACGTAGAATTTCAAAAATTTAAAAATATACAGGATGTTTGATTGCTTCTTCTGGAGTAACCAGAAATAATCTACACAAATAATAAAATTCCTAGCTGTACTCTTATTGCGGAAATACAAATAATTTAAGATAATCGTGACACCCTGTATAATTTGTTTATGCAAAAATCCTAATTTAAAGCCTCGTTCAAAGCTAGTGACACCTAGAACAAAGAGGTTCAGGAATTCTTTAGAAGCTCAGGTTGAATGAAAATACATAGGTCAGGAATATTCATAAAGGATGTTCTCAGGTCGAGATGAAATGAGGTGCCTCACTCCCTAATAACCCACCTGTAATCTAATCTAATATAAACTGGGAAATTACACATTTTATGGTTTATTGCTAATAAATTTTTTATGATTATTTGAAACCAGTACATTGTTTTAAAAATAGTAAAGATTATACATATGTAAAAGAACATTTCACTTTGTACAGGGTTGTCCTTGCAACTATTTCGGAAAATACTCAATGATAGTTTAAACGTTTTGGGAAATCGCATATACTGCAACCTCAGAATTATTGATTACTCTTAGTGCACTAAAGTAAGGAATCAGCTTCGGAATCCTTTGAAACAAGGCGGACTTTTTTCCATTCTCTTCTAAATTTTATCAACAATATATGATAAAAAGCTCGCTTCCTAAAAAGTGCTGCTGTAATAGTTGTTAAACAAAGTATGTGTAAAATTACGGTTATTCGCGAATAACTTTTAAAATTTAATTCCGCCAAAAAAAGTGCTTGCGCCAATCGAAAGAGGAGGAAATTTCATGAAAATTTTTTGTACGATCAAATAAATCCCTTGAAGGTGTGAATTTGTTAATTAAAGTCTAATATATGGCTGCATAGTACGCGCGTATGAGCCAAAAATGAGGCGTGCTCCGTAGAAAAATAGCTATAACTTTTGATTGGTAAAAGCAAAAGCAAAAAAATGAAGTTCTTATTGAAGAAAAATACTTCGCTAACTCAATCCATGTATTTAAATGTCAAAAAACATATGTGAACAATTATTATTAACTAATAATTAGCATACAATCACTTATTTCAGTAAATCTTCTGTAAATTGTTAAAAAAAAAATTTATTGAAATCGGGGATTTGTTTCTTGAAATGGTCAATATTAACATGTATGTATTGGAAAAAATTTTAAATGGTATATTAAAGTATAAATGGATATTAAAGTCTTTAAAACACGTGCTATTTTTCGAGGTACTTTAAAATCATAAATACTGGTATTATTACTAGAAAAAATGGAAATAAGAATTAAGAATGTAAAATGGTTGAATTCGTGATGTGACATCAGGATACCTGTCAGTGTCAAATGAGGAATACAAAAATTAATTTGTAATCTGTCACATAGGATTAATTATTGTCACTACAGTTGTTACTGATTGCATATTGCTTTAAAATGAGTTCTAACATTGATTACTTAAATAGAAAAGCAGATTCGCGGTTAATCTCGCAATAATTCCTGTCAGATCAATAATTAAAAAGTTGACATTTTGACTTCACGTTTGTCGGGCAAAATGGGGTACCAATAAACAAAATAATTTTTTCAAAACAAAAATTGTAAACATAATTGCAACAATAAGAAAGCAGCGGCATTTTTAAATGGGTGGACTTTTATACTTAGATATACTATAACAATTTTAAAAAAGTTTGGAGACGATACGACCCGTAACACGGAATTCCGAAGTTGAGCTCATTTTTTGTCTTATTTTAGTGCATTATCTGTAAAATTTCATTGTGGTGTATAAATGTAGTTATTATTATTATTATTTATTTGTTACAATTCCGTCAACAACGTTGGAATTATCTACAACAATTAAATCTGTTTAAATTGCCTCTGGATGATGACAATTTGCTTCTAATGAAATGTTCAATGTTTTACTTTAATTTAATTTAAACTATATCAGTGTTAACAAATTGGAGGGTTGGAATTCTGGGGGCGGTATGTAGTTATTCCAGTTTCGCGCTGTGGTTGTCTAGCAGGTTCCACTCACGGATGCCGAAAAGTATACATTTAGTTGTTACTAAGGTGGTTCTGAATTGAACTGGTCGACTGGGTGACCTTCCTTTAAGATTGCTCGTTTAAAAAAACTCGAACTTTTTAGTGTCATAGGTTGAGAACTTCTGAATGGGTATGCCGAAAACCTTCCTTTAAACACCATGATTCTTATAGTAAAAGTTTCATATACAAAGTATAAACATTGGTTTCTATGAAATGGTGGAGGTGCCGGTAATTTTAAATTCCATTTTATACAGGGTTGGGCAAATGTGTGGAAACACCTGATTTCTGGCTAAACTATAAGTGTGATTAAAAAATACCCTTAACAAAAGTTTTTGTAGTATTTTTACTCTATTCAGTGATGTACTTTGATTTTCAACAGCTATCCTATTTTTCGGGATGTGACGTCATCGACAGTTTTTTTAAATGGATAACCCTGTATATTTTTACATTTTCAGATAGACAATTTTTCATCAATTATAGTGATATAGGGTTTGGTGGGTGTGCGGCTTGTGGTTTTTTAAATATTAAATAAAATAGTAAAGCAAAGACATGGCTGTTTACATTTTAATTATTGTCAACAGGACTATCTGATAAAAAAATATTCGTTTTTTTCTTGCCATGCTTTTTGCAAACTTTCTTTAACCGAACTCAAATCATTCGTATTACTGTCAATTGCAGTCGATACTGTTAGAGAGTTTCGGTGTGAAATATTAACATTGTTTTTTAATTATGGCTGAACTAACTGAACGTGAAAGAATTACGTTGTTAATGATGGTTGGTTTTGGAGACAAGCAGAGATCTCTACAAGATGCATGCGATATTTTTAATGTAACATTCCCTGATAGAAATTCTCATATTTCAAAATCAACAGTTTCAAAGGTTGTGCAAAAGTTTCACGAAACGGGAAGTGTTAAAAATCGGCCAAAATCCGGTCGAAGTAAATCGGCTACAAATGAAGATATTTCACGTGATGTTCTTCTTAGCCTACAAGAAGAACCAAAAACTTCAGTACCAAAACTAGCCTTACATCACAATATTAGCGAGAGATCAGTAAGAAGGATATTGTCGAAAAATAAATTTCATCCATATAAAGTACATTTAGTACAAGAATTAAATGTAGATAATTCTGATAGAAGGATGCAGTTTTGTCAGGAAATGATGGATACAATTGAAATTAATGGTAACTTTTTCAATAATATAGTCTTTTCCGATGAAGCGACATTTTGCCTGAGTGGTTTTGTAACATAACTGTCGCTACTGGGCTGATCAGAATCCTCATTGGATGGAAGAAAGTCACACCCAATACCCTCAAAAATTAAATGTATGGGCGGGGATAATCAGAGGACACATCATCGGACCATTCTTTCTTAGAGAAAATTTAAACTCCAATCTTTATTTACAACTTTTACGCGAGCAAATTATTCCAGTATTAAATCGTTTATTTCCAAACCAGGCAAATCCTGAACGACTCTCAGATGAAATTTGGTATCGGCAAGATGGAGCTCCGCCTCATTATGGAGTTGACGTGCGTCAATACCTTAATGAAATATTTCCACAGAGATGGGTAGGTCGAAGAGGACATATTGAATGGCCACCGCGATCGCCAGATTTAAGTCCTTTAGACTATTTTCTTTGGGGTCATTTAAAATCCGTTGTCTATAGGACCAAGCCTCAGTCGTTAGAAGAGTTGGAAGATCGAATTAGGATGGCTGTTCAAGAAATATCACAGCATGCTATTCAAAACTCTTTAAGAGCTTTCGTTGATCGAATAGGATATTGTCAGGCTGCTGAAGGTTTCCAATTTGAACATTTATTATGAATATTTTCTTCGTTTCTCAGTATTAAAGTGCTCAATATTTTGTAATAAGAAATTTAATTATCATTAACTAATAAATATTTATTACACTTTATTTTATTATTTTATTTAATATTTAAAAAACCACAACCGCACACCCACCAAACCCTATATCACTATAATTGATGAAAAATTGTCTATCTGAAAATGTAAAAATATACAGGGTTATCCATTTAAAAAACTGTCGATGACGTCACATCTCGAAAAATAGGATAGCTGTTGAAAATCAAAGTACATCACTGAATAGAGTAAAAATACTACAAAAACTTTTGTTAAGGGTATTTTTCAATCGCACTTATAGTTTAGCCAGAAATCAAGTGTTTCCACACATTTGCTGTATACGAACAAGCACACAATGAGCTAAATACATTATTTTTTGCCTTGTTTGCAAATTTATAAATTAGTACTAATTGTTCTATTTTATGCCACTTTATATATTCTTATTGCATCATAGTTGTCAATTCATATTTTTCAAAAAAAGGTCATACTAGTATTACAATAAGATTCTAATAAAAGAAATTGCCAATTATTTGCTTACATCTGCATCAGTTCAACATTAATCAACTTTAAAGCGCTACTAATATACTGTTGTATGTTATATAAAACAAAAGAGTTTGATCCACGAATTGGTCAGAAACTTGTGGCAAGATGTGCCGCTATCGAAAGAAAATATTTGGTTTATTTCGGATTTTATGGAACAATAATAAAAACTAATCTTTTAATTCATTTCCTCATTTGAAAACGAGACAATTTCGATAAAGCAATAGTCTGTTCTCCACTTCTGTTTTAGATTTAACCTAATATGAAAATTTTTCTCCTCTGCTCAAAAAAGATGGGGGCGACACATCACCGCTTAAAAAATCGGGAGAAAACTTTCCGCCACTCGAGAATGGTTGGTCGTTGCTTGAAGGGGAAAAGTCAAAGGACGTCTTTGTATCTCCTTGGAAAGATCTCTCGCGGTTCGTTCTAGGAATTCTTACTCTTGGAATACTGTGATTAGAACTGAAAAATACATGGAATTAAAAAGTGTCAGGTCTAAAGTTAGCAGTTACTTACAACAGCGATCCAAAATTATTGTCATTTTCCTTGATAATCTAAAAAAAAATAAATAAATTTAAGTAATAATTGAAAAAATGCATCTAGCTAATTTTCACACTGATTTAATAAAGGAGCTATTTTTTATTGTACAGGATGTTTTGAAATATAGGCATGTGTTTTAATTTGTGAATCCTTACGTAAAGCGAGGACCATCCGCGCTATTTAAAATTATAAATTCAAATAGCAAATTTTAGGCTGATCTTTATCCCTCCAATCTTAACGCCGATAGGGCAAGTTATTTACTTTCTCGGCATACCTCTCTCAAAACTATACTCTAACTACATTATTTTGTTGTTCGTAAGTGACGCTTTATGTACCAAATGTTGCCATTGACAATGGGTCGTTATTTTTCATAACGTTCTTACCTTCATCAACAAATGTGTATTATCTGGTGCTTCGAGTAGAAATGTGTCACGCGGTATTTGAGATTTATCGCCCGGTACAGCATTTTTTAGTTACGTATATGATTTATTACATTAGATTATTTAACTTAACTCTGGAATCGTGAAAGTTCTAGTCAGCAGAAACCGAGTATATTCACCGTTGTAACTAGGGCGGAAATGCTGAATTGCAAAAAGAGTCACAGTGCTGGGAAAGAGTGAAAAAGTCAGTTGGGTTTTCAGTTTGATAAGAACAAGTTCTGGTAGGGTGCTGCGTGGCCCAACTCCTCTTCTGAGGAGTGGCTCCCCAGAAGTGTTGGGCACCGATGCGGCGCAATTTTTCGGTGATAGATTTGATATTAGGACGGTATTTCAAACAAGCAACACTTTAAGATCTATTCTGACAAAGACGAAACCGAAGAACCACGAGCAAAATTCAAAAAATTGCATTTATAGTATTCCGTGTGAGTGCGACAAACAATACGTGGGCGAGTCATCCAGACCTTTCAGTATAAGATTGGGCGAACATCAAAATTATATCAGAAAAAATGAAATTCAGAGGTCCAAGATCTGCGAACACGCGTGGGAGAACGGACATAGAATAAACTGGGACTCAGCAAAAATTTTAACAAAAGAGGCAGATAGCAAAAAAAGAAAAATTAAAGAATCCGCGATGATATTATTGAATGAGGATAGTTGCGTGTCGAATTGTTCCGTAGGTGTCTGTACAACTTGGCTGCCAATGTTAAAAGAAGAAATTCACAAACTTAACATTGTATAAAAACTAAAAAAACTGTTAACTATATCAACAGTTCTATGTAAATAGTAAGTATCTATGGATATTGAATATAACAAACATTCTTAGAGCTGTGTATTTGTCATACACAGCAAAAAAGATTTTTCAAAAAAGCCTTGAAAAAGGAAACAGATTAGATTTCCGAAACGTCGGCGAAATATTTAATTTCAAGTTTTTATACTTACTTGTGTTGTTTATTTAAAAAAAACAGCTTCTAACTGATCCTTTGACGTAAACGTCACAGGCGTAGAGGTTATTTACCAGTATCATACTGGTTAATTGTAGTATATTTTGTAGATTCCCCTAGCACCGCTTAAAAAGAAAACATACATGTGGCAGGAAGTCCAAAGATTTGAAGAAGGAAAAAGAAAATTAAGATAATGCCACAAATAACATTTAGACAATATTTAAATATCTTCTCTTGTAAATATAAAAAAAATGTAGGTTCAAAACCGTAATTCTTTCGTCTCAAGAACGCCCTTAATTGAGGATATTGTGATATGTTCTCGTTTTCATTAACAAATATAGTGCTTTTTATCATCGAATATTCCAAAGACCCAGAGATTTTAACTTTTTTCAAAGTAAGCCAACAACGCATTTTCCATTGTGGTATTTATACCCTGGCGTCAAGACGCCGCAGACGCTATTGCCATTGGCAACATTTGAAAGACAAAAGCCTCAAAAATATTTAACAATTGGTTTCGCAGAATTTGAATCTCTTTTCGTTACCATGGAAACTGCTTGGAGAGTATGTGAATCACCCTGTATATGTATGTATTTCAATAACACCCAGTAAAATAAAGCTCATTATTTGTGACTTTTACTTAATCGGTTCTAAAGATACTCGTTTTATGTACAAATATCCTAACATACATCAGCCTTAGCCATAATAGCCAGTGGTACAGATTAATCTTGTTACTACATTTTGAAAAAAAATGTAGTATACGTTTAGCATTTTTCCGGTGGACCATCGAAACCCGAAAAAAACGTCGGATCGATGTGAAAGTCATATCTATCGATTCGAGAGCGAATTTAGAAAATTCCGTCCGTCGGTCAGTCGGTCTGTCTGCCTGTCTGTCTGTCTGCCTGGCTGTCTGTCACGCCCAGCCCCCTTAATCCGTTTTCGGATTGCTATGAAACTTGGGTGGTTAATAGGAGGTCTTTAGAAAACCTTAACGCCCGAAGCTCGGCTCCGTTCGGAATCCGGAAATACCCGATATAGACGTTTCGAGTTTTTCAGGAGAAATTGAATAACTCGATAACGGGTAGTCGGATCGAGACATTTCAAAAAAGAAATGGTGCCGCTGGCAAAGCTATACAAATAAGTATACCAGAGGCTATGTCGAAAAACAAATGAAAATTGATTTTTTTTTTTGCAAAAACTGGTTTTCTCGAAATCTGGCTAGGAAGCACGATAACTGTCCAGAATATTGATCGATTTCGATGAGACTTGGTGGGATCAAAGGTACCCGGCCACAAATCAAGCCTATTGCTGGCGGCCCAAATCCGTTGACCGCAAGTATGTTTTCCAGGGCCGAGTATGATTTTTCAAAGAAATTAATAACCGAAGGTCCGATTTTGATTTTCAAAAAAGCCAATTGTAGGGCTCGATTAGTTCTATTAGTTGACGTTTGTGAGAAATTTGAGAAAACAAAAGCGAATCTACAAATCCTGGAAAACTTGATTTTTTTGATAAATTCCACAAATTCCGAACAGTTTCCTAATAATAATCGAAAATTAACTATTCCGTCGATCGATCTCTATAACCAGTATAAGGCACGGACCTTTTTGGAGAATAGATCTGAAATAGAGTTTTTTCGAAAAATTTAAAATAAACGAGTTATTTACAATAATGCATTCCATAGAATTACTTAAAAAAATATTACAAATTGATAAATCCTCCGTGCGATAGAAGTGTAAAAAAATAATGTAATGTTATATTTAAAATATCATCATTCATTTCCTTGTTTTCATTTACTAAATAAAAATAGAACCGATGCCCTTTCCGTGTTTCAAAATGTAATTAGCTTTTACTTTAGCCAATGCGAAAAAAAAGAAAAATAAAACATGTCGGAGCACTGAGTCATCTTGCGACCCTCTGCTGAAAATGTGAATCATCCCAACAAATTGAATAAAAAGCATATCAAAATGTAGTTTTTTTCACTTGTTTTTTGATATGCTTCAACTTATGAAAACTGATTCAATTCGTTTGGACAAATTTTTATCATCACATACTTACTTTTGCAGCTCCGTAGAACATGAGAACGGAGAGCACCAAGTTAACCACCCACAATGTATATCCTCTTGCGGCCATGGTCATCACTATGCCAATGGCTAAATAACAGTAGGTATTTGCCATGGTTACCTCAGATATAGGATCTCCGTTACAAGCTGCATAATCTCGAGCTAGGAGACATACCAAAATTAAGTCTATTAGAGACACTATCAGTGTGATTATTCCCCATATTATCATTATGGTAGTTTGTCGTTGCTTTTCGAAATATATTGCTGCAACAAAAAAAGGTTGGCATCAGTTTTGTATATAATGTAATTGACATTTTAGAAGTTGTTTTCTAGTACATATGTATACCACACTAATTACTTATTTTATTAATATTTTGTAATTGGTGAACAATGTTCTTCTAAGAATAGTTTCATTTTGTTTCTGAATAATTTGAACGAATTTAATGACTGAATACACTAAGGAATAGTAACATGTCGTTAATGCATTAATACTTCCTTTTTTAAGTTTAAAATGGCAAATGTTGTTTTAGCTAACCTGGAACAGATAGTATCAATTTGAGGGATAAAATTCAACGTAGCGTCTATCACGGAACCTAAGAAGGTTGTTTTCAGACTGGTCTGAACGTATTCTATTTTGGGACTATTATTAGATACAATATTTGTAAAATATAAGGATACAGTTTTTTCATATTAATAATTAACCCGTCTTCAAATTGTTTAATGACTACAGCAGTTCTGTTTTCTAAGTGTTCTATTGTGTCGCTGTGAATTATTACAGATGTGTCATTCGCGTACATAAATACCTCACTTTCTGTTGTATAATCTGGCAAGTCGTTAATGAAAATAAGAAATAAAAGTGGGCCAATAACGGAACCCTGAGCTACCCCGATTTCCATATTAACAGTATCAGACGTTCGTAAATTCATTGAAACTAAGATTTTCCTATTTTCTAGATAAGAACTTAACCATTTCAGAATATTTCTATTTATTTGTAGTGATTATAGACCTATTACTTAAGAAACCATGTTGTGAAAAGATATGTGTTGACTTGGACTGGAATAGATTCGATTGCTAAAGACTCTTGAGGACTTTGGCGAAAACTGAATGGATGATAGATAATCGGTTGCGTGAATATGTTAAAAGAAATAACATTCTATCCGGCTCTCTAGTTTGTTTGCGCTAAGCGGAGGAAGGAAATAAACGAGAATAATGTACTATGTTATACTATGTAAAGATTATGTACTTTGTGTACTACATGTCTCGCAAAGAGACATTTTTCCCCTGTAGCCACTTATAATGTCTAATTTTGGCTGTATTATCTTCACTTGTCTAGATTGCTAACATTTTTTTCAACCTGCTTATCTAATTTATAGCAGAAGAAAAGTAAATAAAAAACGGTGGCGCCTAACAAGCATATTTTATATTTTATTTTCTTTTTGTCAAATTAATATCCAAAATTAATAATCTCCAGCTGGATTGTTTCTTACTCGGATTATTTCAAAATAGTAAATTTAAAATTGATTTTAGTGTGTACATGTACACCTAGTTTTAGAAAAGTTACAAACTCTCATCTAGTTCTTCTCAAATCATGAACGAAGATTACGTGTAAAACATGAGTACTTGCAGAGACAACATGTCTCTGGTACTTGTATACATGGCTTTAATCAAACATATCTTGTAAACGAACGCACTAAAAAACACTCCAAACCGGCAAGGTCATCTGCGCACGTTATTTGCTAAATCTTTCGCTTATTTTTCTATTCAACTTTGCTCGTAACCTACGCATGTTGAGTTTAATTACAGTAGTCAGTTGTGCGGTACTACAACTGATTTCCTCTTTAGATTAACAAATAAACAGGTAAAGCTGTCAATCAAAAGTAGTTCAATAGAGTTTAAAGATAAAAAATATAATGTACAGTATCGTAGAATTTAAATGTCCGTAGTTCGAATGTTGAAGTATAAGTGAAGTTATACTGTGGCATCAAGGATTTAGTATAAACAAGATGAATTGTTATTAATAGCTAACCAACTAGGGATAATTATTATCTTGAGGTTGCGTGTATAAATTATACCATTAGACCCATTTCACAGTACATTCATGAATATATAGTTAATTCATTATTTAGGAATACAAAAATGTATTCAGATCCGTCGATTTTTATTTTTGACTAAGCTGGAATGGCTTAGGCTTTTGCAAATTGTAGACTACGACTCGATGACAGTGGTCCCATATTCTTTTCATCAAGCTATGTCTAGTATAAGGTGAGTAAATATCGGAAAATAGTACTTTATATTAGAGAATATTCGAAGTTATGGCGGAGGTGCGTTTGAAGGTAAATTAGTGGGACTTTTAAGCGTTTAAACTTTGCACGAGGTGATAGAGAGGTGTCATTCGGTACGAATGTGGTTGCCTACAAGCATACAAGGGGGCGTCGTTGACGACCACAGGTGCCCCCCCCCCCCCGAGTTCTGTTACATCAGTTACAATGCCCATACTGTGTGCCATCATACTCATACTCAGATTGAGATTTGTCATGGAAGATAGTCAGAATAGACAACGTAGATTTAAATTTGTCGTTGAAAGAAAAAGAAAAAAGGCAAAAATCATAAATAAATCATTTGTTCCAGTTTGGCTTACCTGAGGTGTGTTCACATCGTCTTTGCTGAGAATCCGACCAATTGGTGGAATTATTTCTCGAGCCATCCTTTCTCGCCGTCATATACAGACGCAGATTGAACTTGCTGAGGCTGTGGCGGTGTCTGTGACTGACGCGCGGGCTTTTCTTTCTTGAACTCACTTTCACGTTAGTGTAGTTGTCAGGTAATTCAAATTTGGAGCTTCAGCGTGCAGAAGCGGCTTCACAAGATGGAAGAACACGGGGCTCGCCTGAAATTTGAAGTAGATGAATTACGAACCAGCACCACAAGCTCACAGGTAAACAAACGACTCGATTTCCAAACAACGAGTCCCGAAAATCGTGTGTAGAAAATATCGACCTCTTTGGAGTTCGAAAACTGTTTCGGTCCCGTCGCGCCTGCGCAGAAATCCGAAACTCTATGGAGACGCTTTCCGACCTTGACAGAGCTCGATATTTCATGAACACGGTTCTCGAGCCATCCTTGTTCGGAATTCGAGTTGTTTAACAGTGAGATTGTGGTGCTGGTTCCTAATTCCCTACATGTAATTTCAGGAGAGCCCCGTGTTGTTCCATCTTGTTAAGCCGCTTCTGTGCGCAGAGGCTCCAAATTTGAATTACCTTACAACTACACTAACATGAAAGTGAGTTTCCTGGATTTCAAGAAAGTAAAGCCCGCGTGTCAGCCACAGATACCGCCACAGCCTCAGCATGCTCAATCTCCATCTTAGTCGCGTCATTTTGGCATTTTACCACTTAAAAAAAGGTACAAGGTCAATTGACTTCAATTTTGTTGCAAGGAGTTCAGAAAGGCATTTAGAAAAAACAGTACCTTTTATTTTTTGGCGGAAATGTTTGGTTTCATTTTTTGTCCAATAATTGGCCAATATTCATGGGCAATTTAATTAAATTAATTTAAAAATTTGTTATCATACACAATATGCCATGGAATTAGACAAAAATGGTTACTCGGAGGTTTTTGGGGTCACAGATGACTAATCCAGTTTGGGAAATTCAAAATGGCGGACCGGAAAGCGGACCATTTTCCAGAGATAATGAGAATTGATATCTTGGCCTTGAAAATCTGGACTTGGGGGGTTTTCGAGGTCGCTAATTACGAATCCATGTTCTAATTTAGTAAATTGAAAATGGCGGACCGGAAGTAGAGTCAGTTTCTTAGTAATGTAAGTAATTTAGTAATTTATTTATAATTAATAATACAATATAGAATACACATACAATGTAAAATACAAAATTAGTAATATAATATGCTTCTTATCATTAATCGCTAAATTATAAAAATGATTTCAATATAAAAATAAGTTTTACCTAATCTTATATGTATATGCATATGCTACTATTCCTCCATTTAGTGTACACCTAGACTACATATGTAGCCTGTGTGTGTACCCATGACAATACTTGTTTAATAACATCGTGTACATATATACATGAAGAATTAAGGGGCCGTATGCTTTGTAAGTTTGTTTAACCACCTGCCGATAGTTTCATAAATCTAAAACTTTGTTAGTCCTTAAAAATTGCGACACTTTATGAGAAAATAAACCTATATTGTTGAATTGTTTATAATGTGTTGGTAAAACATTGTAAAATTTAGTGCCATAATAAGTTATAAATCTTTGGGTTGTTGTATACCTGTTTTTAGGTATTATCACATTTAGATTATGTTTTTGGCTTGTATTATGTTCATGTTGTATTGTGTTTAACATGTTTTTGTGTTTAAAAGTAAATATGAGAACCGATTTGATATATAAAAGTTGCAAATTAAATAGGTACATTGAATTGTTTGAATAATAGTTCCGAGGAGTATTGTTTATTTTTTCCTAAGATAATTTTGATTATATATTTTTGTGATATATTTAAAGGTTCTACATTTGTTGGATAGGCACTTCCCCATATCAATATTCCATATCTAAGAATTGATTCGACTAAGGCGTGATACAGTGTTTTTAAGATATTGAAAGGCATTGTATTTTTTAAATGGTAGAATTTCCAAACTAACTTATGCATTTTATTATTTAATTGTTGGATATGCTCAGTCCATTTTAAGTTTTGATCAATTACAACTCCAAGATATTTAGTGGTTTTTGTTTGGAATAACTTCATATCACATTCACAGTTGTATTTTTGTTTATTTAAGCACGTATACGAATGTAATTGCAGTATATGTATATTTGGTATGTTCTTATCATAAATACCGAAGCACATAAATTTAGTTTTTTCTAGATTAACTGTTAGAAGGTGTTCGGCTAGCCACTGTTGTAGTTTCGAAAATTCTAGAACCGCTTTGTTCTTTACATCTTCCCAGGAGTCATCTTCAACCAGGAGAACAGTGTCATCGGCGTAAGCTTTTCCGTCCATTGGGATATGAAGTATTTCGTTTATGTAAATATTAAGCAGAACTGGTCCTAGAACAGTTCTTTGTGGTATTCCATATTTCATCTTTTTTAAATTACTTTTACTTTCACCAATTTTTACACACTGTTCTCTATTTTGAAGATAACTACTGAACAATTTATTAACAATACCTTTTACACCATATTCATTAAGTTGAGCAATTAGTAAATCGTGGGACACCGTATCAAAGGCCTTAGCCAAATCTAAAAATATTGCAATTTGTTTTTTCTTACCATCCACCGAGTTATATATAGTTTTTACTACCTCATACATTCCGTCCTCCGTACACATACCTTCTTTAAAGCCATATTGATTAGGGGAAAGTATTTTATTATAGTTGAAGTGTTCTAATAACCTAGATTTGATACATTTTTCTAATATTTTCGCGATGTTATTTATTACCGAAATAGGTCTGTAATTACTTATTACCGTCCTATCACCTGCTTTGTATATGGGTGTTACAACAGAAACTTTTAACAAATTTGGAAAGCAACCCTTTTCAAAACATAAATTAAATATATAACATAGTGGTTTAGCTATAACTGGACTCAGCAACTTTAATATATATGAGGATATCTTATCTTCTCCAGACGAGGATTTATTTTTCAAAGCGTTTAGATTCTTTATTATTTCGTCTTCGGAAGTAGGTTTGAGAAATATGTTTTTACAATTTAGGTTTCTGCGTTTTAATGTTTTGTTAACGTTTATTTTATTTGCCATATTTTCACCTACAGGAAAAACACTTATCTTTTTCGTTCTTGGGCTGAAAATCAGTACCTACTCGGGTTTCTGAGGTCGCTGATCACGAATCAGAGGTTCAATTTACGGAATTCAAAATGGCGGACCGGAACAACAGTCCGTTTCTCCGGAAAACTCGTATTCTTTCCTTTTTTGGGCTGAAAGTGGGAACTCGGGGGTTTTCGTTATCGCTGATAACGAATCTGATGTCCAATTAGGGATAATTCAAAATGGCGGACCGGAAGTAGTATATTTTTCAAAAAATACTCATATTTCTCATACTTTCTGCCCAAAAAAGTAAAAATAGGAGGTTTTCCGGAGAAATTGACTGTTTTTCCGGTGGTTATTTTTAATTTCGCAAACTGGACCTTTGATTCGTGATCAGCGACCACAAAAACCCCCGAGTACTCATTCTCAGCACAAACACGAAAAAAATAAGAGTTTTTCCTGATAAATTGGCTCTGCTTCCGGTCCGCCATTTTGAATTTACCAAATTAGACCATGAATTCGTAATCAGTGACCTCGAAAATCCCCGAGCACAGATTTTCAAGACGAAGATATCCATTCTCACTTCTTATTTAAAAATGGCCCGGTTTCCGTTTCGCCATTTTGAATTTTCCTTCAGATTCGTGCGACCCCAAAAACCCCCCACATAACCATTTTCGTCTAATTCCAAAAATAAAAGGTACTTTTTTTTAAATGCCTTTCTGAACTCTGCAACAAAAATGAAGTCAATTGACCTTGTACCGTTTTTTAGAGGTTTTCAGATGCTAAAATGACGCGACTATCTGTGTATGACAGCGAGAAACAATGGCTCGAGACGTGCGCTGCATCAAATAATGGCACCAATTGGTCTGATTTTCATAGCAAGGACGATGTGAACGCACCTCAGATAGCCAAATCTCTGGAACAAACGATTTGTTTCTGTCTTTGGTCGTAAATTTAAATCTACTGTATCTATTATGCCTGTCTTCCATGACAAGTCTCAACCTATGAGTATGATGGCACACAGCATGGGAATTGTAGCTGATGTAACAGAGCATTTGAAGTCGGGACAGTCACCTGTGGTCATCAACGACGCCCCCTTGCATGTTTGTAGACAACCACCTGTCTAGGGGACCGGTCGCGGGGCCCAAGTGCCTCCATTTTTTAAAGTGAAGATATGGGCAATCGAACCGAGTGCAAGGTTGTAGCTAGATTTGTCGCTTAGCGACCCCACTAAATAGTCAAATGTCTTCTCGGAGTAGCCGATATTGGATCTGAATCTTTAAAATGGTGAATCCAACAAGGCTGCCATAATATTGAAACATTCTTTATAGGATTTTGCAAACAGCAGAAAAATTAACTATCTATAAAAGAAAAACTTTGTGTAGAATATTAATGAAATCATTGCTTTCTTTCGATAACCTGAATTCTGGTTATGCTAGCAAGTTAAAATCCTTAAATGAATTTGTCTAATTTCTTATTTGACAATTCTCATTCTAACACTAGCATCCACACAGTCCCCTACGGCCATGCAGATTAAACTAGTATCCACATAACCCCCTACGATTATGAAGATTCAGTTAAAAATGAGAACAAAGACCTAAAATGAATTTATTTATCTACCTTGTCTTAAAAAAATTTTCATTCCAATGGATTACATTTTCATGAAATCTATCATTCTGTTTCCTGGAAATGCTTAGCCTTTGAAACGTTTTTCGCCCTTATTCTGGAGCTCATCAGAAAGACATAAAGCCATTCATAAAGATGTTTCATGCAAAACCAAGACAATTTCTATGAATAAGTGTGAAATGATTATATTTGACATTGACTGATAAAAACAACCTCACCTATCTATATTTATAGATAGTTAATGTTTCTGCTGTTTGCAAAATCCTATAAAGAATGTTTCAATACAATTATAAGCAAACAAATAATAATTCATTTTTAAGGCTGCCATAATGGCATCACTTTTATAGATTTACATGATATTGGGCCACTAAAGGGGGTGACCAACAATTTGGAGCGCATTTAAAAATCAGTCATTAAAAATTATGAAATAAAACCTCACCGTCGCGCATCTTTTTATTACTTGAATTTATTACCTAACATCGAGTTTGAGGTCGATGTAAAAATGTAAAATCGAATAAATTACCCGATCTCAAAATCGATAGATAAATAGTTAAAGAATAATGCACATTTTTCCGTTTGAGAAGGTGTTATAATGTCATGTGAACATTTCTCTCGCTTTTATACCTATTTAAAGTAGGCATAGGCAGAGGAAGGACCTCAGGTGTTATTTATTGCTTGTTGTTTATTTCTCAAAAATGCTTTTTACTTTTGGTAATATTGACCGTAGCGTTAGAATTTAAATCGTATGGCAGATGTGATAAACTAACTCCAAAACTCCAAAAGCTAGGATCCTATTATTATAAAATTGACATATACTGCACTAATTTATTTCCTTCATAACTGTACACACTGTATATCGCTGTTATTTAAATTAAACGATACAGTACACATACCGCGAATGAGATACTGAGGTACTTAATAGGAGATAAATTCTTATAATAGGTAAACAAATACATGTTAACATTGTTTAAGATAAAATAAAATAGATAATCGAAAAGTACAGAATGTTTAAAATTCAGTTTCATTGGATTTTCCAATTAATCTTGAAGAAAGGAAAGAAACTACATATCTATATACACATTTTGTAGAGGAAGTTGTCAAGCATTTTTTCTATAGTTTTGCCATATTTACTTTGCCAATGTTGTCGTGTGGTTCTATCTGTTAGCAAAAACTACCGAGACCTTTTTTGATACTACCCTATCACGTGGTAACATAAAATTTGCTATAGAGATTCCTTGGCATCTAGGATTCATGGAATAAATCTAATCTGGAAAATTCAATGTAATTGATACAGTAAAACGGGCTTAAGGAAAACGTAGCTTCTCACATTTTTACCCCTTCCAAAAGAGGTAGAAACTTAAATTTAGAGCTCGTATCGTAGCAACCCATTATTAAATGATACACGTGTTCGGGTACTGAAATGGAAGAGGAGTCCTTGTACATGCATTTTTTTCGGCGTGACTTATGGTTTTTATTAGCTTAGTAGTTTCCTTCAAGTCCAAATGAACTTTTAAGTCAAAACCCCGGAGAACATCAAAAGGGAAATTCCTCGACATTTGAAATAAAGCTCAAAAGTGCCGTCTGAAATGCAACAATGGAATTTTTACACTTTTCCATGTTACATTGTCCCTGATATTTCAGATATACAGGGTGTCCCAGGACTATGGGGCAATACCTCGCTAACTTATAATTTAGGTTGAGATAATACCAAAAGTTTTCATATTATTTTTTTCCTAGGGTGCGAACGCCCCCATTCGTAGCTATTCACCATTAAAGGTTAAATCTTGAAAAGGTTCTTTACTGATAGCTTGGAAACTTCTTTATCAATTGTAATAAAATTTGGACAGTATCAATAGTGAGTAAGTATCTTAGATTTAAAAGTAAGGAACTTTTTAGTCTTGCCTAGGAAGACAGGGTTGGAACACCCTATACGCTTTTTACCCCTGAAATTTGAAATAAAATAATTACTGAAACTTGTAGTGATATTTTTAAATTTCTTAATATCCCTTCTTAAAAAAAGATAGTCTTGTTTGACATCAATAAAGCGACCCGCTTTCGAGAAAAAATATTTTACTAATAAAGGCCCAAGGAATGCTAGCGGTCTTCACAGAGACTAGACGCATGACAAGTCACTTCACTTTAAATCACATAACGACCGGTCAAACTTTGAGCGAATAAAATAAAATTACACGTTATTGTGGCTAAAAGAATTCTGGTTCACACAATATAAGTTTGAAATCAAGCAAAATTAATAATTAATAATAAAATGTAGTGAATACTATCTAAATAACTCTGTTACATCTTGAAGTCTAAAAGTGGCTAAAATTGCATCGAAAAGCAAGGGTTCAGTGAAGTTTTTAAGTGGTTAGTACTCACTTAACAACATCTGGAAGGATGGAAACTAGTTGGATGACAACACGCTGATTTCTAGGAGGGATGAAAATGAGTGCAAGTAGTATTGGAATACTACAGAAGAAAGAGGGAAGCTGCCAACATAAACACACAAAGGGGGCAAACAGATAAATCTAGTCTAATCTATTAATTGTAATTGTTTTATTAGTTTTTAGTTTGTTACACAACTGAGGAAACATTTTTTTAAAGTAAAATTGAAGAGGTAAGTATTAATCATAGGTAATGAAATAGAAAATATCCGGAATTGGAAAACGGCAGTTGAAAGTAATTACTACAGAAACAAACTAATATACAGGGTGTGCAAAATATTCTCTCGAGCCTCTTTCTCATAACCCGCCATAAAAAGTTTTTTTACCGCGAGATAGGGCACTTCCACCGTAAATGGATATTTACCTGTGGAATGGTTAATAAAACAAGGCTCCCCGCGCCGACAGAATGTATGTATATTTTAGCAGACAAACGAAGTAAACGCAAGCGGGCGGAAGGAGGTGCACACTGCTAGATTCAGAAACAAAGAAACAGAAGACTTGGAGGAAGAATAATCAAGGAGATGATGATAGATGGAAACTTAAAAGAAATATGGAAACTAAAAAGAAGCATCTTGCAAACGCCTACACTTCCCATCCGATGGTGACAGATGGAAACTAAAAAAGAAGCATGGAAACTTAAAAGAAGCATCTCACAAACATCTACACTGTCCATCCTATATTCCTACCCCACGCGTCATGTAGTTCACGTTGCTGACAACAAGCATGTCCCATGCCCAACCCAGCGTATGCAGCCGGTCCGGAGGTGTATAAAACATCTGAGGTTTGGTTCCGGCACGCGGTTTGGCCATCCGTTGGACGTATTCGACGGACGACCAAGCTGCGTGTTGGAATGAATCTCCATGGATGCCCGGAATTAGCAGCAATGCTCACCTTACGCTGGCAAATCAATCAATCAATCAGAGGACCAAGGAATGCTAATATAATGAATGCCACGAAATGCAAACAAAATAATTAAATATATGCAAACGTCAAAGACAAATAGTAAATAGTTGTATGGAAAATGAACATACTTTCTTAAGTAAATATTTAAATTCGCCAACGAATACACTGCAGAATTGAGGTGTAAGTAGTTCGGTGTAAAATAGTGGTTTATTGGCATAATAAACTTTTCATCTGATAAACACGCCAACAAGCACTTTATCTACAAACTAGCTGTAGGCAATGGTTTGAAAAGTAAAAGGTTTGATAGGGAATATTTTCTTAAAATAATTTTTTAAAATAGGAAGAAGTCAGTCTTTGCCCCTTATCACTAAAATCAATTTTCCTCGCGAACGTGTTACTTTATTCGCGTCGAACAAGAACAACCTTTAAATAATTTTCAAGTGTCCTCTTAACCTCAAAAAAATATTTTTTAAAAATTTAGGGATAGAAAGCATTAGGGGTGTTCCACCTCTGGCTTCCCAGATAAAATATGAAAGGCTCCATACTTCTGAATCAACGATACCTTCTTACTATCCATACTATCCACATTTTATTACAATTGATACCTGTTCAAACTTTTTCTATTAAGGGTGAATATCTTCGAAAGGGGGCACCCTAGTAAAAAATGTACGAACGTTTTAATCGTTATTTTAACCGAAACTATATACTACCGAAGTATTGCTCCACAGCCCTGGGACACTCTGTATATTCCTAGGCTAAGTTTATTTTGGAATAATGGAATGAAAATGGAGGCAGTAATTTATTTTCCCAAAAACATTATTACTGTGTAGCATATGTCAAGACATTAAAAACTGCTAAATAATATTTAAATCATCAGCCAATCAAGAAATTTTTTAACACATGTAAGTACACTTTTTATTGCTGTATTGCTGCTACTAGGGCTTATTATCTGTCACTAGCAGTTCTTATCCACATTTTTATTTTTAGCGTAGATTATACATTAAGAACTGTGAAAAATAATTATTTCGATGTCTTCAGCCATTCAGAATAATAATAATAATAATAATAATAATTCATTTATTTTCCCTTAAGATAATACAACTCACTTAAGTCTAATTTAACATATATTCATTTACAGAATATAAACATTTTTCCACAAGAAATTTCTTAAGCCCTAATTTAAAACAATGTAATGTAATGGTTTGACCTGCTTTAAATAATCTGGTAGACAATTAGAAACCTTAGGCCCAATATAATCAAGACTATCTAATGATATTTTGTATTTACAGAATGGCACATAAAAGTCTTTTTTGTTTCGTACATTAATAGAGTGAACCATTTCAGTTGTATTGAAACAATTTTTGTTAATAAACATAAATACACATATTTCGAATATGTACAAACCAAAGAGTGTTAAAATTTTGTATTTCTTAAAATATTCCCTGCACGAATGAGTGTTAGGGACTCCCTCTATACATCTTATAATTCCTTTTTGAGCGACAAATACATTCGGTGAGAGGGTGGAATTACCCCAGAAACAAATACCATATCTCAACCTCGATTTAACTTGAGCGTGGTATAGATTTATCAGTTGTTTTTTACTCGGAACAGTCTTTAGATTTTTAAATAAATAGAAAATTGAATTTAATTTGGCTATGACGTAATTGCAATGTTCCTTCCAGTTTAGACATTCATCGATGTTAATACCCAAGAAACGTACACTATCAATTTGTTCTAGATAAGTCTCGTTAATATTCAAATTTAAACTTGTGCATGATTTTGTCTATTGTGAAACCTCATAAAATGTGTTTTATCGATATTTAAATACAATGTATTAGACGAATACCAATTGCTTAATAATTTCAGCACGTTATTACTAATAGATTCCAACATTGCGTCAGATTTATGTGACAAAATAAGTGACTTATCATCTGCGTACATGATAAAAGATGCCTCTGAGGTTAAAATATCAAGCTCATTGGTGTATAATAAAAATAATACAGGGCCTAAAACTGAACCCTGAGGAACCCCGGTTTTAACTTCACCATACTCTGAGTTGAATTTACTTATTGTTCCTTCTGTACATAATGTCACACTGACATATTGGCTCCTATCATTCAGAAATGAACGGATCCAATCAAGAGCGACACCCCTGATACCATAGCTTGACAATTTATTCATAAGTTTATTATAGTTTACACAATCAAACGCCCTGCTAAGGCCGCAAAAAATGCTAACAGGACATTCACCTACCTCAATACAGTCAATAATTTTTTTATGTAAAGAATATAGCGCAGTGCTTGTTGATTTAGATGCACGAAATCCATGTTGATTTTCAGTGAAAATTTGAAAATTTTCAAGAAAGTTTAACAAACGAAATAAATAGCAATATTCGAACACTTTTGAAAAATCAGAAGGCACTGTAACAGGTCTATAATTAGTCATATCCTCTCTATCATGTTTTTTATGTATAGGAACTACTTTCCTTTGAAATGATAAATTTACCAGAAACGAAAAGGGTTCTACGATTGTGTATAATACTATTTTTATTAAAAACATGGGAATTTTATCTGGACCAGATGATAGTTTATTTTTTAGTTTGTTAGTTAGTAAATTCATTAATTCTTCGTATAAAAAAGGTTCGAGAAATAAACTAAACGGATTAAATTTAATATCGGTATGTTTATTAAGTTTTCTTTAGGAATTTGTTTAATAACTTCATTAGGAGCATTTATAAAAAAAAATATTGAAGTTTGAGGTGACAAGGATGGGATCATCTGTCACAACCCCCTTATAATTTATACATAAATTTTTCAAATTCTTATGCTTGTTTGACATTTCTGCGACAACATTCCATGCAGCCTTGCCAGGGTTATCGGAATTATTTATTTTATTTTGGTAGTATTCTTTTTTTGTTTTCTTTACCAATGTGTTATGCCTAGCTTTTGCGGATATATAATCTGGAATAAAGTTGGAATAAGTATTTTTCAAAATATAAAGATCTTTTAGCTTAGTACTGGATACCTTAACCTCATTATTAACCCAAAGTTTATCAGCATTATTAGTCTTATAATACTTACGTTCTGGAAAATGTGTATTAAAGTGGTACATAAATATTTTATTTAAGCATTCGTATGCTTCATCTACATCTGATACGTTATAGATTACAGAGCAATTTTCGTTACTGAGAGCAAATTGAAAATTTAAAACTGAGTTATCATTGAAACTCCTTCTAAGACGCGAGGTCGGTGCATGGTTCGCGTGAGGTTCAAAATTAGATTGAAATAACACAGTTCTATGGTCGGATATATTATTGTCAATTACAACTGTCAGACTGTCATCTATTATATTAGTGAAAATATGATCGATTATCGTTGAGGTGGTATTTGTCACACGGGTAGGCCACCCTACCATCGGTTTTAGATTAAAACAGATGGAGTCAATTTCGTCAATATTATTTTTCCATTCAGGGTATCTTAATCAGAACCCTAAGGAAACACACAAATACGACAACTCCTGGCAAAAACAGGCTACTAGTTAAGAGTAAGATAATATAAAATTATTACCTGTGAGCTGATCAATTGACACTGCAAACCATCCGACGCTCAGCAAAAAGTATATCCACATAAATATTGTAAAATCAGACGGCCTAATAATGAAATTTAGGTCCAGTTCCGAATCACTTCCTGAAAAAAATTCAATTTTCAAGTTACTAAAGCTTTGATATTGATCAATGGGGGGTATACTTTTTATAGGAAGAGTCAGGAAAGACGAAAACAACTAAGAGGATCTTTAAAGAATCACCAGATCCTTCGCCATTTCTTGAAATAACCAATTCTATATACACACAAACCAATTCTTACAATTTTTGTGCCAAACGCCTCGCCTCGGCGCGCCGTCAAAATAACAGTCACTAAAAATTAAAATGTAAAATTTCACCGGAACCCGATTAATTCAACCTTATTACCTAATATGAAAATGATGGTTAAATCTTATTTCATAATTTTTAGTGGCCATTTTATTGATAGGTTCAATTTTCTTTTTACTTCCCTCGCATACCGAAGGGAAGTATTGTATTCGAGAAAAAATCACCCTCCGAGATTTTTTCGGATTCTGACGTTTCAGAACACGTAGATTACGAAAATATAGGTTTTTCAATTCCGTCAGTCTGTCTGTCTGTCTGTCTGTCGGTGCATTTACTAAAAAACTACTTGACGGAGAGCAGTCAAATTTGGCAGGTAGTTGACGCTACTGTCAGCGCCGAAATGGTAGAAATTTCAGTGGAAAATATACAGGGTGGACCGTCTAAACGGAATAAATAGTGAAAAAAAATGTTTTTCGCTCAAATTTAAAATTTCCACATTTCATGACGGGCTAATCCTATTTCGGGAAAAAAAATTTTTGAAAATTTTTCACCAACATTTTTGAAAAAATTTTTACCAAGATAAAAAAAAATTTTTTTTGTTCAAATTTAAAATTTCCACGTTTCATGACACGCTAAATCTATTTCTGAAAAAAAAAAAATTAAAATTTTTTTCACCATTTTTAAAAAATATTTTTCTACTAAAATAATAATTTTTTTCTTCAAATTTAAAATTTCCACGTTTCATGGCATTCTAAGCCTGATTCAGAAAAAAAAATTTGAAAATTTTTTGAATTTTTTTTTACCAACATTTTTGAAAATTTTTTTACCACTAAAATAGATGAATTTTTTTTTTTATTTCTTCAAATTTAAAATTTCCACGTTTCATAGCGTTCTAAATCTATTTAAAAGAAAAATTAGAAATTTTGTTTCCTATTTTAAAAAAATTTTACCACTAAGATAGAATTTTTTATCTTTGTTCAGATTTAAACTATCCACGTTTCCATGGCATTCTAAAACTATTCAAACAAATTTAAAAATGTTTTTGAAAAATTTTTAAAAAAATTTAAGAACATTTTTAATCTATTTATCACTACTATAGAATAGACGAAAAATATGGTTTGCTCAAATTTAAAATTTCCACGTTTCATGACATTCCAAACCAATTTCGGGAAAAAAATTTTTGCAACATTTTGTTACCAGTTTGGAAAAAAATTAACACTAGAATAGATGGAAACTTTTTTTACTCAAATTTAAAAGTTTCACGTTTCATGACATTCTAAACCTATTTAAAAAAAATATGTAATTTTTAAATCTTAAACTTCTTTTACCACTATTATAGAATAGACGGAAACTTTCCTTTTTGCTCAAATTTAAAATTTCTACGTTTGATATTTTAAACCTATTTCAGTAGAAAAAAATTTAATTTTTTTTTATAACATTTTTGAAAAATTAAAATAAAAATGAAATTTTTTAACCACCACTATACTTCCACTCCATTACGCGAATGTTGGATTGATGTGACGGATGGCAATAATATCTGACATATACACACCTATTATACTTTTATTGAAAAATGTACACGGTGGTCATCCCAAGAAATAATTCAGTCATGGTGGACATTTGTAAAGGTATTTGCGCAAGCCTGCCATATGTGGCACTTGTTATTTAGTATTGAGCTTTTGCTGTTGGATGAGCAATCTGTATACTTTTTTGACCAAAACTTATCAAGTTTTCTTTGTAATAATACCAATAACTATATTCCGATTATTATTCTCAATGTCATTTCGTAATTATTAATTTTTTAGCACAAATAACGAGGGAAGTTCTGTATAAAGACCTTTACCGATTTTTTTTTATGTAAAGCGGTAAAGATTCTACGAAAGTGTAGAAAGGCCAAGTTATTTTTTTTAATTCGAAAGTCACAATTGTTAACTCGTAGTTGTTTCTTGAGGATTCACAATTGTAAGTCGGAATTTGCAATTTTTAAGTCGGGTGTTACAGACGATGAAGTAGTGTCTATAAAGATCAGAATGCTTGAACACTGCTTCGAATATTATACTTAACTAGATAAGTGCTTCACCAACCATATCATGTGGAGATGATTCAAACTGAAGTAAACTTAGTGTAAGCTGTATTTATACCTAGCTGATGTTATTCAACACATCCCATTTTCCTTGCCTAAATACTGTCTGGGATCGGAGAACGGTAACCTACTATTCAATAAGGCGGCCTTGGGAAAATGCCTTTACCAAATTTTATACCAGTTTCACATTTTGCTATTTCTAAGCATTCAAGAACATCCAGCTTACCATTACTTTCATAATTAACCTTAAATTATTGATCACAGGAAACCCAAAGGACAAAATAGAATCAAATGAAAAATCTGGGATTTATGAAAAATCAATTGTATGCATTGTAATTTGAAGTATAAACGAAGTGTCCAATTATAACTAGGTTCAATGAGCATATAACCCATCCCAAATACGGAAGAACTGAAAAGTCTAGTATAGATCAACATACAATTGATAACAATCATAGGGTAGACATAACTAACTTAAGGTTTATTAAGAATGTAACAAGTAATAGACGCTGAATGCCTTGAATGCTTAGAAATTGCTAGATTTTAAAGAGAGGTCTCATCCCAAGTAGCCTGCATTGGTTCGTGGATCACGGTTCGTTGAGCCGAGACAGAGGTCAGTTAGCTATAACAGGATTCATTGAACAATGATTTTAATATAAGCATATATTATTACTTTGGTTTTAATAAACTCCAGATGATGCCAAAATTGTTGGCGAAATGCTCCTCAAGTATATTATTCGAATGTAATGTTCGAGTAATTCACCTTAACCATTATCAATTCTGAAATGCAATTGTGAATTCCAACTTAACAATTGTGAGTTCCGACTTAACAATTATGATTTTCTACTTGACAATTTCGAGTTGGAAAACAGAATATGAGTAGCCTCTCTACGCTTTCGTAAAATTCTGTCCGTAGGTGACATTAATTACATGGCCTCCTACGATGCGTTTTTTTATCATTAAAAACCATTTAATCATGTAAGCGATTTTCTATCAAAAACTGACTAGATGTTCTTCTTTAGCATGCCCTAAAACATCTTGATACAAAGTTTTATTAAAACTCAAAAATTGGGACCCTTTGGAGTATCCTGTATATAGAATAACTATGTAAAATCTATATCTATGGATTCCAATTTATGGTTTTTTAATATAGCTCTTGGCGATATTGTTTTTTTTTAACATTGCAAAAGATAATCTACTACAACGCATTTCTGTGTATCGAATATTAATATTTCACATTTCTAAAATTGCATATTGTTTTCAACTTTTTTCAAAATCGTTTTTTTTGTTTTGTTTATATCTATTTCTGAGAATTGTTGAGAAGAATACAGGATATATGAATCAGTACATGGAAATGGATGCATGGAATGTAAGAATGTGTAAGTAATAATAATTTTATTTATAAATAATCGAAATTAATCTAAGAAATTTTACTTCAAAATAGTTATTTGTCCAAAAAGTAGCATAAAACGGTACCTTTTCAAGTACTACTTCACTCTTATGATTCGGCTATACGCCAGAATTAAATATGTAACTTTTTTCACCCATTTTACTTTTTTATTATTACTATAAGCAGAATACGTTTTACGCACAAAAAAATATTTCTAACAGTCGTTGACAAACGTGATCAATGTGAATTTATTAAGAAATTTAATACTTTTGTGAATCTTCACGGAATTTCTAAAAAATAAAACTTACCTACTATAAAGTGACTGGCCAACAAAGATTCTATAAATTTGGTATAATTTGGTGGTTCATCTTGATCAGGGAACCAGTGATATAATATAATGGCCGCTAAAGACATTGCCGCCCATGCCAATCCTTGCAACTGAAATTAATTCAATAGATCAAATTAAATCACGTACTCTTTCATTATTTTGATATGTTTTTTCCATAGGTAGATAGTAGATATAAAGCAACATGAATGAATAATATTGAGTAATGAGAGGGGAGAGGTTGTAATCGCGCAAACATCCACACTGTAATGAAACATATTCTTTATGAGATTTTGCAAACAGCAAAAAAGATCTATGAGAACTACAATAAAAACTGTTTGTAAAATTACTGATTTACAATCTTTTCATTCTTTCGATAACCTGAATTTTGGTTATGCTAGCAATTAAAATCCTAAAATCAATTCTCATTCTAACACTAGTTTCTACATATTCCGGCTATGCAGAATAAACCAGTATCCACATAGCCCCTGCGGCTATGAAGATTCAGTTAAAACGAGAACAAATGCCTAAAATGAATTTATTTACATACCTCGTCTTTTTGGAAAATATTTCATTCAAATGGTAATCCATTTTCATGAAATCTATCATTCTCTTTTTTAGAAATGCTTAGCCTTTGAAACGTTTTTCGCCCTTATTCTGAGTTCATCAGAAAGGCTAAACATTTCCAAAAAACAAAATGATAGATTTCATGCAAATGTAATCCATTTCAATGAAAAATTTTCCAAAAAAACGAGGTGTCTAAATAAATTCATTTTAGGTCTTTGTTCTCATTTTAACTGAATCTGCATAGCCGTAGGGGGTTATGTGGATACTGGTTTATTTTGCGTAGCCGAATGGGACTAGAAACTAGTATTAGAATGAGAATTGTCTAATAAGAAAGACAAAATTTTAGGACTTTAATTGCTATTTTCCGAAAAGCGGACACAAACTCTTTTACTTTGGAGCAGTATTACTCCAAAGTAATACTCCTACCGTACTTGTCCAAAATTCTACTTAGAGCTTTCAACGAATTTTGATTTTGTCGGTTTTTCACGAATTCTTATCCCATATGCCGAAAAAATGCCTATGGGTGTGTGACCGTTGAGCGTCGTTTAGTTTAGAACCGTAACTAATTAACCAACCCAGTTTAAAAAGGCCTAAAGTTGACTTACAGATGTCTCGGAGCCCGGGGGTAGTAACATGCGGCCCCCCACTCCCAGTGCTGTTCGAAATAATTTTTAAGGTTAGCAATCAAAATTTTCGTATGCATCTCCAACTTTTCCCGGATCTCAGGCATTCGGGTGGAATCCGGCCCCCTTCTAAATCTGTGGGCCCGGGAGACACACCCCCGACCCCCCCCTTCGTCGGGCCTACTGTTGCGAATGATTTGAATTATTCAAAATGGCTCTAACGATTTTGCTCAAATGTAGTACCTTATTAGTAAATTATGAACCTAAGTAGTTTCCTCCGGAAAGTTTACATAAGGCTAGTTTACTAATGCGAAAAAAGTCGATAATCTCAATTTTCTCGAAAATGGCTCCAACGATTTTCCTCAAACCTCGTATGTACAAACTTAGCAATATAGTTGTATTATGTAACGTTATATTGTTTTCGCTGAAACATGATATTCAAGACCGGATTAACTTGAATGGGAGCCTGTAGGCATAGTTATGGTGGGGGCCTGTAGACAGAGGCAGAGTTATGGTGGAGACCTACTTAAGGCCAGCAGTACCGGAAATTCAAGGCAAATAGAGGGTTTTCAATGAATTCAATCAATTATGCTTTTTTAAATATATATAGTCTTTAGTAAAAATGTTCGTTATTCCTATATAACATTTACAAATTATTGGCTTTTTTAAAACTGGGGTGCCAAGGTCGTCGAGAGAAAATCGGGGCCCGGAGGGTAGTAACATAGAACTACCAGTAAACTTCAATATAAATTTCGAAGAGCTGGGGGTGGCAACTATTTATCTCAATAACAACTTCGAACAGCGGAGAGGAGATATTCCCTAAAATTGAATATTTACCTCTAGCGAAATTTTCAAGAACAGCGGGGGGTGATAATGATAATCCTTAAAATTCAATATTTATTATTTATCTTGGTCGAAATTCTTAAGAGCGGGGGGGGCAATTTGATGTTTATCTTATTCTAAACAATGAGTCATTCGGAACTCATTGTTGCTTACATCGCACTAATCATTTAAAAATATACCTCTCTCAATTCACCTGATAATCGTGAAACACCCCCGCCCCACCTCTCGGCAGGCCTATGGCGTGCAAATAATCAAAATCTTTTATTAGAACGTAACACATTTATATGTATCAATAATTTTGAAACAGTTTTATGTTTATGATTTTCTGTAATCGCAGGATAACGTAGATAGATTTCTTTTACATTTTGCATGAGATCTAGATATTATTTTCATTTCATAATTCTCAAAAAATAATTCAAGACAATGTAGTGGGGGCCCCGAGGCAATGCCTTACTGACTCGGGGTTAATCCGGCCCTGACGATGTTATAAAATATAACTAATTCACTGATGAAGTTTCTCTGCAGAGACCTAACATTATCCGTGGTCTTGACGTAATTTCCAGTTTTAACTTATCCTCTTCTGATTGTATAAGTGAACGATAGTAGCAAATTTCTTTAAATCTCGTATTTTCATTATTTCTCATAGAATACTCTACTCTGCTCATAGTGTAAAATACCCTATTAGTGTTATTCTGTGGTATGGAGTATGTTAAATAAAATAGGCAGACTCCATTTTTTTTTTCAGAAAATTTACCTAAATGTAGAAAAATTTTTCAGTCAGGCGAGAAAGTACGTTCGACTGGTGCCTTTTTCATCAACTACAGGAGATCGGGAAGTTCAATTTTCCTCCGCTTTATATATGCTATTTTTTCTATTATCAGATTAAACCCAAAAATGTATCATTTCATTGTTCATTTATACACGATTTAATCTGGCAATAATTATAATTATTGCGTAGATTTCGTAGATAATCGCAATGGCTGTGACTAACGTTATCATGGGTTGCTTAATTACTTACAAACGTCAAATCCGATTTCAAGTTACAAGAATTATTGTCAAAATTCTTATTTTTCTGAACGAAATTTTCCAGATATGGTCAGTGATAACGAATTATCGATATCTTGTACACCATATAGTGGAAGCGGCTAATTCGGCAACGTTGGATTTGCTTCCACACAAACCGAGGAAATTCATATAGACAGACGCTTCACGTATTACTGTTAAGCCAAGGATACTGAATTTTTGCTGGAAAATGTCATTATTACAACTTTGAGTACTTCTGAATTTGTTTTCACAAACATCAAAGTAATAGAAGAGAGAAGGGTTTCGGATGGAGTGGCCGTCACACGGGTGCAGCTCCTACAAAATCTCGAATAAACTCGATTAAAATTGTGAGAAATTATGCGAAATTCTGTTGAATTGAAGCGTGGATAATTCTACATTGATTGATATAAATTAGCATGAGTCTGGCTATTTCGTGTAGTTGATATTTGACTAAAATATATCGTATCTGAAAGCGTATATAAACAACATGAAAAAGGAAGACAGACATCTGGCAATATAATATAAACTGGGCACCATAAAGTTCATCTTTTCAGTGAAGGGCAACAGGCTGGCTGGAGAAGGATGAAGCAACGAGGGCAACAGACGAAAAGATAAGTTCTATTTTTATTGATATATGAGTCCTTTTCACATGGTCCATATATTGAGCTTATTTACTAACACAAAGATTATACAGACCGTCCCAAATGTTCTCCTAGATCTCTTTTTTAGTTTTTGCAAAATCTACTTTTTATTTTGCTTTGCCTTGACGAATCGGTATAGAGTGTGTCTCAAATGTTTTCTCTGGGCTCTTCCTTGCACTTCCACTGTAAATGACTATTTACCTGTGGAACGGTTAATAAATAAAAACTTCTTGTGGCGAGCTAATGTATGTCTAGGCAGACAAACGAAGTGGACGCACTGATGCAGGAAATTGAAAAGAAAACACATATCTCTGGGAAACATGAAACCATATATGGACACATGCGAGCAGGAGGAGGTGCACTCTGCTAGATTCATGCTGGTTGGCATGCATACCTTACTCTGGCAAACCGATCAATCAATCAATCACAAACATCAAAATAATGACCCTTAATTGCTGATACTCAATACGCGTTTCGCTAACCATTCATTAAATATGTTCGCAATATGGGCTTTTGTAAACTTCTCCACTTTGTAAAATGTCTGAGATCCCCTTACAAGTTCGTCTGCAAGCTTCCCCCACCCCCTACATTTAAAGACATTTTAGTTCTTCCAATTTGGAGATGGGCCATATGTTTCTTGAATCTTGTTGTGCTTGAACGTTTCGTTACTCCAACATACTACATATTATAATACCTATAATCCCCACAACAAATTTAGTAAATTCAGAAACTTTCACTTGATTCTATTTTATTCTTTTAGTTGCCTAAAAGTTGCTACAATGTATTGCCAATAGAAGAATAAAAGTACATACCAAATTAATAATTGAAAATTATTAGTAAAGTATTTGTTAATGGTACCAAGAATAAAGTAAACACATGCAGTGCCTTAGTATTGGCCTTCGCGCGTCGACGGAAACAGACCAGTTAATATCTGGAACTCTTTCAAGTGGTAAAGAAAGCTGAATGCTACATTCTGTTTGGTGTCAAGTGAGCGACATGTGTTTATAAAGCAATATAGAAATATTAACTGTGTTGTAACTTAAGAGTAATAAAACTACAACTAGAACTGCTTTTGGAAAGTGGAGTGTGGGAATCCTACACAACATAGAGGGAAGCTGCCCGCATATACACACGAACGAAAAGGATAAGTTCTATTAGTAGCATTGGTTTATTAATCCTTATCAATTATCAAACAAAATTGAAGGCAAGTCCCACAAGGAAGATTTCGACTGGCAGCTGTCACATGGTCCATATATTGGGCTTATTTACGAATGCAAAAATATTTCTCAAGTCTGCATGATATACAGAGCGTCCCAAATGTTCTATTAGATTTTTTTTATTTTTGCAGATTTTACTTTTTACTTTGCTTTACCTTGGCAGATCGGTATACAGGATGTCTCAAAGATTAAGATTATCTCGGGTCTCTTCCTTGCACCTCCACCGCAAATGGCTATTTACCTGTGGAGCGGTTAATAAATAAAAACTTCTTACAACGAGCTAATGTATATCTTGGCAAACAAACAAAATTGACGCGCTGATACAAGACATTGAAACGAAAACACAAATTTCTGGGAAATATGGAACCATATCAGGACGTAAGCGGGCAGGAGCAGATACACACTGCTAGATTCATAAACGGAAGAAACAGAAGACTCAGAAGAAGAATAAACAAGGAGATGATGATAGATGGAAACTTAAAAGAAGCATCAAGAAGCAGGATACGTCTCGTAGGAAAAAAATTTTATGTTACTGTGTTGGTGATCGAATTCTGAACGATGTTCAAAATGTCTGTCCGTCTGTCTGTGAAGAGTATCATATAGAATGTGCAACAATTATATAAGAAGTACAGTAAATCGACGAGGGGTACAATGGTTAGCTTGTTCTAGTATAGATATAGGCATATTTCGAGTTGTACTTTAATTTTAATCACTTCCCGATGATGCCGACGCGGTTGGCGAAATCGCGTCGAGTGTCTGTATTCGAGAGTGCAGTAGCATTCAAGGGGTTTGGTGTTTCTCGAAACTACTCCCGAAGAGGCAACGTCCAACTCCCCAAGAGCTTTGAGAGGTTGTGATTTCCGACTGAGTTGGAATTTAGGGATAAGTAACATCAAAATAGAAAAACAAGCTACGACCCAAATTGTGTAAAACCATTTAAGAAAAGTTCACTAGCTCTTATTTAAACTATTACCGTTCTGTTACTTTGACAACTTCTTACGATTTTCTTTCCACCATCTGCTTTATTTTCCAGTCAACCTATCATTGTATCACTTTTATTTTTAATTCACTCACTTTCCCTCATCCTTCTATACCAGCTGTTGTAGATACTCTATATTTATTCCCAGAAAGCAACTCATTTAAACAAATTGCATATACAATAGATTTAAAATAGGTGTTAGTAATAAAGGTGAAATCACTTTAGACATCATTTTTATCGATTATGAAAGAAAAAATACCTCTATCGGTAACCATTAAACGTCATATCATTTCCGTTCTTTATGCCTAACTAATCCATCGAATTGTTATTAATTAATAATGATGAGAAATTTCGTGGTAGTGATGATATACCTCACTTTTCAAATAAAAAATGTAAAACAATCAAGATACATACTATGCCCAATACGGCGGCTAATTTTCCCAAATTACGTCTAGCCGGGGACAGCCTCATTTTCGGTTCACTTCTGTGCAGGACGATTTAAAGTAGGGGACTGATGTTTATAGTGGTGTCATAGTCATTAAAGGATTATTATTATCAGACATTAGATAATTAAAACGTTTATTGATAATTTTATTTTATACGCGAACGATTTCAAAGGAAGCCTCTTTTTTATTATTTACCTTGCAAAATATTGATGGATAACATGTCATATCTAAACTAATTGTTTTTTAAGTGATTTTTGTCATATTATTTGTAGACTATGAGTCAGGCTATCAAAATTTTCTGATTTCTTTATTATTTCCCTTCCCCATGGGGTTACAATAATTATTGTTGTGGTGTTTTACATTAGATTTATTTTTCTTGTTTGCGATTTGAAGGACTACCCTCTTTTTAGGGAAATAAAACTCGTGGTGAGCAGTAAACTGTATAATGTGACACTGGTGTTAAGTAAATGTTTCTTACATTCGGTAGCTAGAGCAAGACTGCAATTGAAAACTGAAGATAACTTTATGTGGTGCGCGGACCAGCAACGTTATTACATTTCAAAGATTATTTGGAAAATAAATACCTCTGTATTTTACAAATCTGTTTCAGTAAATAATTTTAAAAAAATGAGAAGCAGTAAAAATTAAAATTAAATCATTAAATAATTGAAAAATACTTATCAAATCGTAAGCAATATACGAGTGTAAATAATATAAACTCCGATCTCAAGGATGTGAAAAGTGGGGTACCTCAGAGGTCGGTATTGGGACCCACTTTATTCCTGATTTATGTAAATGACCTTAAGAAAGGCATACATGACACCACGTTGTCAAGATCGGATGAATCTTTAAATGCACTTCAGCAGCACATGGAGGATACACGATCAAATGCGGCAAGATGGTTTGCCTGCAACAAATTGTCCCTAAATCAAAATAAAATAATAAATATGATTTTTACTCATAGGCCTATAGTGAACTATGAAAATCCAGAAAAAGTCAAGTTTCTTGAATTTTATTTGACCCAAAGTTAAATTGGTGTGACCATGTGGATTTCCTTGCAAATAAACTGAGTAAAAATATTTTCATCCTAAGAAATTTGAGAATATTTTAACTATTGCCTATCACTCATTAATTGCATCTCATATAGCATATGGACTATTAAACTGGGGGCATGCACCTCAAGCTAGTAGAATATTTTCTGTACAAAGAAAAGCTATTAGAATCATTTTAAACCTGGGATATAGAGATGATGTTAAACAAAAGTTCATCGATTTAAATATATTAACATTCCCTTCACTATATGTTTATACTTGTTTATTATCCATTTATAATAATGTTCAATTGTTTGAACGAAAAGGCTCTAATCATAACTATAATACTAGACATGAGTTTGACATAAAACTCGACTATAGCAGACTGAAATCAAGTGATTATGCATATAAGGGTATACGTGGTGGAATAGCTGTTGAGCTAAACTTCGCCCTTTAGATTGAGAAATTGTATTTCTTTTTTCTAATAAAGGCCATTTATTATTATTATTATTATTATTATTATTACTTCGGCCCTATTTTTTATAATAAGCTTCCATTACATGTTAGAAGTCTCCCAGCGGCGAGGTATAAACATGTGATTAAGGTTTTCTTTGACAAAAACGCATTTTATGATGTCCATGAATTTTTAAATTGTGATGTATCTACGCTGCGAGAAGCAGAAATAGGTATTTCAGATCTTCTGTAAGACTTATTATTTTAGTAATATGTATTATTTTAATGTAACACAGACTGTAATAATGTGTAATGCTTTCTTTTTTAATTACATATCTCGATTTTTTAGCTACTTTATAGCATTCATTACAAATTTTAGATTTTGTGTATGCATGATGCTTTATGTATATTGACTTGTGTAAAACACAGATAGTGTTGTGAACATCAATAACTGATTTGATTTGATATATAGTTCTATCTCCGGTTAATATGGCCAGAAAATGAGAAGATTCGGGAATATATTATACTGGAGAGTCGCTTAGTAGTACAAATTTCTTGGAGAATCGAGATGTTGGTGTGATAGGCTGTCTAATGAACCAGCAGCAAACCCACATTTCAAACGCATTAATACACTTTCTATCTGCCTCTCTAATAGTCCATGTATAGAGAGATAGAGTTAACAAGTCTGATCTTTGTACGCCTCGTGATATTCCTGTCACGCCAAATGTTGACGCCTTTGGGAACGTATTGTCACATGTCAAACCCCCTTTGGAGGTGTTTGGATCACTTATCCCCCATACGCTGTTGCCCAAAGCAATACCGGCGATACCCATGACTAAAGTAACTTTCATTCACTGGGCATACGAGAGGGTTTAATTTAGTTACTAAATGTAAAATAAAACATTGTGATAGAAAACAATGTACAAGTATATTAACCAGATACCAATGCAAATAAAAGCAGCACTTATATTTTTAATTTCAATCAATCACTTCTGAGGGGGAGGCACTCCCCAGCAGAGCAGTTGGGCCACGCAGCACCCTACCAGAACTTACTCTTGCAAGCTCAAGACCTAACTGACTTTTTCGCTCTTGCGCGGCACTGTAACTCTTTTTACAATTCAGCATTTCTGCCCTATTTAGGAAACTCGTAGTACATACAAATCATATTATCACAAATTACGTCTAACATAACATTTCGTTAGGGGAAGTAACCTATCCTGATTTAGTGGAGGAATGTAATGATTTATTTTCAAGCACCAATCACACTCGTGCTTGAAAATGATATAAGATAATAACAGGTTTATTTTACTTACTAACTCTAGAAAAATGACAATTTTACTAATTTTAGGAAAATATAGAAAGCTGATAGAAAATGCACCATTTTTAGTCATTCAAGATGAACAAGCCGCCCATTATACTTTTTGCCAATTTACTGTACTTGTTATACAATTATTGCACATTATATAAGAAACTTTTCGCAGTCTTTAATAACCTTTTTATTTTTGATCAATTTTGTTCAACAACCCCACGGCTGTTCCACTAACTGACACTAACTTATTGTCCAAATTTCAATACAGTCTTTTTATTCTTCAGTTCTTGTGCATACAAGAAACGTGACAGACAGACACACATACGAACGAATGAACATGTTGAATGTCGTCCAAAATTCGAACATCAACACAGAGATATTAACGGTTTTAAAAATGAAATTTGCCATAGCATAAGAATAGTAAAAAATTATCTAAATAGAAGTAAAATAAAGTTATATTTGTTTCTAATTTCGAGGCAACAGTCAGCAATACGGAATAATTTGTGAAATGTAAATATTACTAAAAATATGTATTGCACAAACGCGGATTATCAGAATTATACTTGAAATTAGCTACTTTGACTCAAGCAGAGACAAAAAAATCAAGCAAGATAATGATTATTTACTACATTTATGAGTGCCTAATATTTATATTAACTATCAAACATGTAGTTTTAGTAAACAAGATTCAACACGAATATATTACGAGAACACAGAATATTACATACCTACGCCATAATAGTGTGAGCGCAAAAGAGGATAAATTATTGTCCCGTATGCTCCTAAATGAAACAAATTGGAAAGTTGTGTAAATCCATGCTATAATAATTATACTATATAGTCCAGGCGACACGTCGAAATAACTAATTACAAATTGGCAACCATTTTTTTTTAATAGTCTTGTTTCAGAGATAGAAAAACCATCAAAAGGCAACTACCCTTAATTTGGCAATTTATGTACCAACATGAACAACTCATTTACCCCTTTGGGGCAACACTTCAGTTTTGATTTTGGATTTTTTGAAAAAGATTTTACCGATCTAATCTGTTCTGGTTGCAATCGATACTTTGAAATATCATATATTTTTTTCTTACTTTTTATTGGGTATTTTGCCACTGGAAAATATTTAAAAATTTTAATGAAAAAACCTCTGCGCCAAACGGATCAGACAGAGGTTGGTTCTTGAGTACTTGACTGTTTCAAAAAGTTTCACACCTAAAAATATATAAACTAGAACAATGTTATAACCTAAAAACTGAAAATCAAAGCTATAGGTAGTTAACGTTTCGGAAGAGAATCTACTTCCGTTCTCAAAACTTTTTTAGCCGTCAACCATGACAGTTCTTTGTTTATCTATTTCCATAGGCACGTGAGACATTAAATTATATTTATCTTATTTTTACTTACTTCGTCTCTAAGGATGGGCAACCAACTAGTACAAAAATCTATTGTATAATTAGAAACACATCTATCCTCGTTTAATAAAATAATCGCGGATTCTTTAAGTTTTCTTTTAGTTCCGTTGCTCTCTTTTTCCAAAATCTTCGCCGAGTCCCATTTAATTCTATGATTATTATCCCACGCGTGTTCACAAATTTTGGATTTTTCCAATTCTCCCCTTCTAGCGTAATTTCTATGTTCACCAAGCCTTACGTTGAAAGGTCTAGATGATTCACCTACGTAATGTTTTCCGCACTCACACGGAACACTATAAATACAATTTTTTGAACTTTGAACAATATTTGGAGGTTTGGTTCTTGATAAAACCGATCTTAGCGTGGAGCCCGTTTGAAAAACCGTTCGTACGGAAAACCTGTTCCCAATTTTTCGTAATTTATCCGATAAACCATGTATATATGGAATTACTGCCATTGACCTAAATACCTCGGGTTGTGATAGTATATTCTCTCTACTACCAATGTTCAATAACTGACTATCAACAAAACTCTCAGGATATTGATTATTTAATAAGACGGTTTTTATAAATTGTTTTTCGTTCCTTAATATTACATCATTTGAAGAAATAATTTTGGCCCTGTAGCTTTGATTTTCAGTTTTTAGTTTATAACATTGTTCTAGTTTATATATTTTTAGGTGTGAGACTTTTTGAAACAGTCAAGTACTCAAGAACCAACCTCTGTCTGATCTGTTTGGCGCAGAGGTTTTTTCATTAAAATTTTTAAATATTTTTCAGTGGCAAAATACCCAATAAAAAGTAAGAAAATCTGAATATGCCACAAATAAACAATTACCGACAATATCATATATTTGTTCAATTCTTATCTAACAATAGGAGACAATGTGTTGCTATTGATAATATCAATTCTGAACTTCTAACAATAAGGTACGGGGCGCCTCAAGGCTCTGTACTGGGGCCCCTATTGTTTATTTTATATGTAAATTATTTATTTCATTTTATGCCGACGACACTAGGATTGGGGGTCTTGCGATATTCATTAGGTTTACTTTAGCTAGTTTTCTTGCTTATATGTAGGATTAGGTGTCTTTCGATTTTCATTAGGTTTGCTTTCGCTAGTTTGCTTGCTTATACGTAGGATTGGAGGTCTTGCGGTTTTCATTAGGTTTACTTTAGCTAGTTTGTTTGCGTAAACGATTTTGGATTTTAATTACAACAATAGCTACTTAAATAGAGACAGTTTCCGTATAACAAGCTAGTGATTGGTTTTCTATAAAAAATCGTAAGCTTAATGAAGATAAGGCTCAAGGACTTGTTTTCTCTACAAGTGTCTCATTAGTAAAAAATATACTGTGTGTAAGCACCTTAAGAAATTGTTGTTTCTATCTATTTGTTACGCAATTCTGCTGTGTGGTGATTCTTCGCATGCAGAGAAAAATTATCGCTTACAAAAGAGAGCTGTTAGGTTAATTGATCGTACTGGCTGAAGAGACCACTATCAACTAATTTTTAAAAAGCTAGGTATAATGCCAGTTTTCTGTTTGCATATGTATACTCGTGTTCTTGAAATCCGCAAAAATAATGAAAATGTTCGACCAATTCTGACTTTCATAATTATGGCACCAGGGCTGCCTCGCAACTCAGACTGCCTTGATTTAGATTAATTAAATCAATTAAAAACACGCTAAATCTCTAACTATGTAACCATATCCCCAATGACTTAAAATCTCTTAAGCTTAAGATTAAGCTGATTTTCTAAAGTACTGTTCTTATAAGTCGAAGATCTTTTTAGCGCCCCATTTTAGTCTAAACCATTCATTAGTCAACGCCTTTCATAACACTGTAATCCAGTCTTTTTTTAATCCACTACTTACTTGAGATGCGCTCTCGTTTCATATTATTTTTGCTTTTAAACTAGGATCTTAGTTTGTAGTTCTTTTATTTTGTCTTGTTTTTGTGATTAAAATTAAATATTTATATCCAGATTCAGCAAATTTAGTTTAAGGTACCTAAACTTGTTTCTGCGCAGATAAACCACGCCTTGTCGTAGAACAATGCAGGGCATTGGTATAATACAATAGTGCCATCGCTTGACCCCGTCGAGTTGAGAACAGCGCACCGCACCGATTCTGCTTTTAATAGCGTAGCTGTTTAGACGTGTAGGAGGGAATAAAATAAATTAATCTCAATTTCGTTATTAAAATGCCATGTGTTTATACAACTGCACAAAAAGTGCAAATTTTGAAATTTTACTTCGGGGGCCATTCCACTGAAGACACAATAAATTTATTTACTGTGGCATATCAAGACAGACCAATCCCCTCAGCTAGCATTATTTCATACATTATTTAAAAAATTGAGAATTTCGGGTGTGTCGTGAATTATTGTAAAAAATGCTGTCAACCCGAACCCCGTCATCAACAAATGAGCGAAGAACGTGAAATTCGCGAAACTAATGTCTGTGCACTTGTTGAAACTAGTGAACCTTGTTCTAGCAGGTAAATTGCTGATGAGGTTGACTTAAAGGAAAGAACTGTAAGAAATATTTTGAAAAGAAATGGGTAGGTACAGTTGTTTTAAAGTTCAAACAACGCAAGAAATATGCTGTGCTGTGCCAACTCAGCGTCCTCAAAGGTTGAACGTTTGGACAGGAATTTTAGACAATCACATTATAGGCCCACTGCTAATCAATGGCAATTTAAATGGCAATAAATATTTAGAGCTTTTACAAAACCAAATAATTCCTGCAGTTTACAACCATCCTGTCAACTTTGACGACATTTGATTTCAACAAGACGGCTGCCCAAGTCACAATACCTTAACTGTTGTTAGTTTTCTGGAAAGAACATTTCCCAATCGTTTAATAGCTACGAGGGGAATAATAAAATGGCCCCCCAGGTCACCCGATCTAGCACCCCATGATTTCTTTCTGTGGGGCTTTTTGAAGGAAACCGCGTACAATCATGCGTTTGAACGAGCCAATAATTGAATTACGGGAAAAACTTATCCAACTTTGTGCAAGCATTACTCCAAATCAACTCAATGATATGAGAGGATCATTGTATAATCGGTTTGGCTATTGTTTGGCACAAGATGGTGGTTTGTTTGAATCCTTGCTTCATTAATTTATTGTTTGATTATTAGTTGATTTTAGTTTCTGAGGGTTATTTAATTTTATTTTAATGTTCTATTTTCATTTCGGTTGTAATAAGAATTATTATTTTGTTCCCATAGCATTTACGGCTAAAAAACTGCAGAAATGCATTCAATAGAAGAAATTATTTGTCAAAAATGTGACAAATAACTTCTTCGCTTTTGACGAAAAGATATTGTTTCGATTCGTATTAGAAATTATTACCAACGTCCGCACCCATCCTCAGTTCTTGCCGTACTAAAGTACTAAATTCAATTCATTGTGTGCCTCTTTCACGATTTATGGAACTAGCGGGGCGTGGTCAATTACATCGTTATTCCTATAAGTACCCTAAACTGCATTTTCTGAATCTGTATAATTAAATATTGTGAAATGCTTACCGTCATCAAAATTTTATAAATTGATAACACCGGCACACAAAATAAAAAAATGCTCAGTTACAGAACACCCACCTGTGTACCCCCATGTATTTTTGGCCGCCGAATCCAAGGTCAGAATTGGCCCATCACCCCAGGATTTTTCACGTGAGCCGAAAAACCACGTGAAAACCGGCCAAAAACCGCTTCCCGAGACCAATACTCAAAAACGCAACGAGATATAGAGCTGCGGTTTGCGCCATTCGATTTGTCTCACCTTTCTACGTACCCCTAATTTTTTTCAGATTTTACGGGCAATTTCATTTTTTTGCTAATTTTCAAAGGCGCGGCCCAGCTTCGAGGGCCATTTCTCTCAAACCAAACGTATCAAAAATTTGAAAAAAATCGGAGGTATGGAAAATCGGACAAGAAATCGAATGGCGTAAACTGGAAGTCGATAAGGTCCTCCATTTCCGAGATACGGCCGCTCAGGCACCGGATAGTAAATCGAAGTTTTTCACCGCTTCCCGAGATCAGAACTCGAAAACGAAATGAGATGCGGACCCGTGGTTTATGCCATTCGATTTCGCTCGCCGTCCTACGTACCCCTAAATTTTCATTTTTTCATATAAACCGTATTTTGGCTGGTTTTCATGTGGTTTCTTTGCTCTCACGAAAAATTATGATGAGCCAATTCTGATTCGGATTCAGCGGAAAAAAGTACATGGGGATATTATGTAGGTTTCATATGAAATCCAGCGATACAAAAAAGCTCGCAAAAAAGCCTGAAGGAGACCGACTGCTTTTGATTAGTACACCGCTGGACAATAGTGTGAAAAATTTAATAAATTTATTCTTAAACTTTTATGACAAAGAAACAGTTATTCCACCCATGGAGGTCCACGTTGATTAGATCGCTTATTTCAAGGACAAATTTTAATGGGACTGATCCTCGTTCTTAACTCGTTGGGAAATATTTATAACAATTGTTTGTGATAATAATAGAAGAAGCCGAATACCTTCTTTATGGCCTTTTTTGTACATAAATTTATTTTTTTAATTTTAATAAATAAACATAAAACACCACACATAGTAGACAACTCCCAAATCCAAAGCCTCTCATAGGCTGTGCGGAAGTGGGTTACATATTTGAAAAAACGCAGACAACATCCATTACACGCCAACATTGCCAGTGTCGGTGCTGGGGATCGAATCGATGTTAGGCAATTCGACCAAGCGCGCTCGCCACTAAGACGCTTAGCCGACTGAGCTACCATGCCGGTGACAGATAGAGAATTATATTATATTACATTGTTTCTTTTTTGACTTGCCAAAAATATTGTACTATGTAATTTAGTTAAATAAAATATCTTATCTTATAGAGCTAATGCAAAATTATTTGGGCCATTACACCCCAATATTTACGTCAATAAAATGGAATAAAATAAAATTTTCTGTGTTATTATTATTATTATAATTATTATTAATATCTATATCATGCTGGGAAGTAGGCCGTGTGGACCTCAAGAGCAGTACTTAGTTATAAATACCACCTTTGTAGAGTTCTAATTCACGGCCAGTAATGTGACACCCAGAGTCACACCCACCCCACAGTTCAATGAAATTCTTTCAAACAAGGATAATGAATAGAATAATTCTCAGATAAATTTTGAGTGCAGGTGTTTTTGTATAACGTGGTATGAATAGTTCGATGCAAGGCACAGGTAGATTAAAAACAAAACAATAGAGTATTACAAAATAACGTTTATTTACTTATTTTATTAAAAAATATTGTATAAAATATGTGAGTTAATAAATAATCTCATTGTCAGTCACAATTCTGTATCTGAAACAAGAAAGTTTCAATGTTAAAAAATAGAAATAATATAAAAATATATGTAAACATTTTACTCCACCATCACCATTACCATTAAAATATATTTATTTTATCTAGCTGTCAATACATTTCAAATGATTCTCTTTGATTTATCTCACTCATATTTATACTCCTCGCAAATACAAAACGAAGAGTATATTGCATTCGATTGGCACATTTCTAAAACCGGTAATATTGCTCGCAGAGAAAATATTTTCATATCACTGTATTGGTGATCGAATTCTGAACAACTTTCAAAATGTCCGTCCGTCCATCTGTCCGTCTGTCTGTCCGTCCGTCCGTCACGTTTCTTGTAAGCATGATAACTTAAGAACGAAAAGTCCGATTGTATTGAAATTTGGACAATAAGTTAGTGTTAGCTAGAGGAAGAACCCTATTGTTTTTGAGCAAAATCGATCGATAAATAAAAAAGTTATAAATTTTTTAAATCAAAAATTTTTTTTTACATATTTTTGTTTGTTTTGTAATTAAACTAAAAATGTCTAAAACTAATATTATTTACAAACAAACTGCGAAGAGTATCCTATAGAATGTGCTTGTTTATTTTATACAAGTCAAAATGATAATCTTCTGTCCGTTACATGTACACGTACAGTATGGACACATGCACGGAACAGAATACCGGTGGTAGGCGGGGATAAAAACCCTACCTGTTATAATAAAACAATAGCAACCAAAGCAGGGTAAAAGCGTATTATACGTTCTTGCTAGGCTTAGTTGTCTATCAAGATAGTTAAAATGTATAAATTTTCTTAAGAGGACATGGTATATGTTTGCAAATCAAAACCAAAACCCTGTTGCAGATAATGTCATCGTTAAAATGGTGTGTTTCTAAGTGAGTAGATTGCTCTACGACGCACATCATGTCAGCGCGATGAAGGGCATAGTACAGGCAATGAAGGCAAAATGTTGTAAAAACCTCGCAAAAATTAATAAAAGAGTCATCTCTGGGATTTAAGTAATTATTAACCTGTAGAATGGAATGATGCATTCTTTGCACTTCCAAGTTCCGGGAAAACTCAAAAAAATTTGGAAAAACTTTTTGATTTTCGGTTTTTTTGCTCTAACAGCTAACATAATAAAAATAAAGAAAAAAGCTTTCAACAAAATTTGTAGCTCGTCTATTTCTCTACAAAATATAGGTCTTTACCAATTTTTGTCTTACTTAAGCCGTTTAGGAGATAAATCCAGTTTTCCACTTATAGTTTTGAGCCGCTCCGAAATGCGCGGAAAATGAGAATTCTCTGGGAGTTTCGTACGGTCGGACATATCGATCGATAATTATTACTATTCAGAGTCGCTAAAAAAAATGAAAGCAAAGTGAAGTGTAGAGAAAAGTCTCAGCTTTAATGTGGAACTAATCACAAAATTCATACAAATTTTTATCATAGAGAAAAAAGTGTTAGAAGATGGCTTAGTAAACTTTATACAGTTGATTTATTCACATCTTTGAGTTTTATGCATCCTGCCTATTTCTCCCGTAACAATGGGTGCTTTTTCACTGTATGGATTTGATTCCACGCACTTTAATCTATATTTTGTGAAAATTTCATTGAAGAATGTTAAGAAACAAATAAGTTGTATATGTTTCACTGTATAATAATATATATAATTGCGCAACGTGTATGAATAATGTAGACAAATTCAAAAAGTACTGCGCGCATTTAAAAAACTCTAAAGTCATTCGATAGAATATGTTTTATTGTACTTATAATCCAAAAATTAAGACTGTGCAATTATTATTACTTAAGATATAGCGAATTGAACTCCAAAATTTGGGGGTGATTGATCGATGAGAAATATACCCTCTACTTTGATCGCAAGGCATATTTTTCCAACAAAAGTAATTGCAATAAAATGTTAATTGGATTAATATATCATTATATAAGAATATATAAGCAAAATGAATTATCATTCTAACGACTGCCGGCTAAGATATGAATAAATCTGTGGGTCGACTGTACAAAGTTCACTAAGCCATCTTCTGACACTTTCTCTCCTTGATAAAATGTTTTATGAATTTTGTGATTAGTTCCACATTAAAGCTGAGACTTTTCTCTACATTTTATGCTATTTTCGTTTTTTTTTAGGGGCTCTGAGTAGTAAGAATTATAGATCGATGAGCCCGGTCGTACGAAACTCCTGGAGAATTATCATTTTTCGCGCATTTCGAAACGGCTTAAAACTATAAGTGGAAACCCGATTTATCTTCTAAACGGCTTAAATAAGACAAAAATTTGTAAAGACCTTTTTTGTAGAGAAAAAGGCGAGCTACAACTTTTGTTGGGAACTTCTCTCTCTATTTTTATTATTTTGGCCGCTATAGCAAAGAAACCGAAAATCAAAAAGTTTTTCCAAATTTTTTTGAATTTTCCCGGAACTTGGAAGTGCAAACAATGCATCATCTCATTCTTCAGGTTATTACCTACTTAAATCCCAGAGATGATCCCTTTATTAATTTTTTTGTTATCCTAAATTGTTAATTTGCCTGTACTAGCAGTTTGGTGATCAAATGCAATATACTCATCGTTTTCATAGTTACGAGGAGTATAATAAATCAGAGAATTACGGTGGAGTAAAAATGTTTGACATGAAGGTTAGTATCAAAATTTGAATTTGATTTAAATCATCAAAGATAACTCAAATCCTTATCCTACTTACTGTTTACTTTGGCATTCTTGTAAAATTCATGGGGCTTCTCGACACGGTTGTACTCTTCCACGGGAATGTTGGACAACTGATGCTTCCTAGCATATTTCTTCTCTGGAACCTGGATATACGACCAAGGCAATTCTCTTCTTAGAGGTTCAACGACATTAACAATTTTACTTTGGGTAGTGTCAATATCCTCTGCCACATCTGAGTATCTACGATAGTAACTGCTGACAACGCTCACCTTCAAATTAAAATATTTATTAATGTTTAAGAATACATCATTTTTAATCTACTTTTTTTTAAGGAGAATGTTCTTAATTTGATCCATATGTATGTGCTTACGTAATTTCTATGAAATGTTTTGTAAACTGTACAGTATGGCTTGGCGGTGATCCCATATTAGTTATGTGAGCAAAAATAGTAAAATAAGTTGGCGTAAGAGGATAATAAATCCAACAAAATTACATAAATTTCAAGTGGTTGGGGTATGACAAACTTTTTTCTATCGGCTTTTACATTAAATCACTCCTGTATAGCAAACAGGCAATTTTACCGATATTCTTATACCGGGTGTCACGAATTGCGCTCGCCCCGATATTTCCTAAAATATTTGGAATAGAAAATTGAAATTTGGAGGCCTTACTACACGACTAAAATGCCATCTTTTCAATAAAAAATCAAGTTTGGTGCACATCCGGTTTGACCGGAAATGCCCACAACTTTCGATTTTTAAATGGAACACTCTATATATTTTTACATTTTTGGAATCTAGAGGAAATTTTCAATACAATACATTCATTTTGGTCACTTTTTGATAAACATTAAAAATTTTATTAAAAAATCTATTTCTGAATCCAGGGTGCTCTGGTGCTCAAAATATATTTTAGTTTGTGTGTTACTATAAAAATAAAAAGAGCAATATGATTGCATTACTTAATTCTCTAGAGGCGTTTAAAATTTTTAAATGTGATTTTTACCCACTAACTCGATTTTTTTAAATGGGAACTTAATCGTTCACCAACATTTTTAAATACCTCATTTTCATACGAATCTAATGATACCAAAATTTTGAAAATCCCCTCAGAAATATTTGAGATTTCAGCCAAAATACAATGCAACCCAGCTTTTAGAAACATGCGGCTAATAGATAATAGATTAGTGGGCTTTGGAAACTAAAATGGCACATTTCTGTGTAAATCTGGTAACCTAATAACATTGGAAAAATCATAGTAGCCATTGAATGTAATAAAACAATATCAGCTGTCAGACAGACACAAAATAAAGCATTGCGGAAATCTCTTTGAGTAAAAATTAAAGAAAATTAATAATTTTGGTAGAAATGAAAAGGTCGATATGTTACTGATATATGGAGAGCGTCTCAAAAATTCAACGACAGCTGCAGAACTGTATCAGCAACGATATCCCAACAGACGTCATCCAATGCGACATTAGTCAGTCTTCGGTTTGCAGAATTTTAAAGAAACATAAGTTTCGGTCTTATCAATACCAAATACACCAACATCTTTATGGAGATGATAACGACAGGAGGCTAGTATATTGTAACTGGTTCTTAAATGCAGTACAACAAAACCCAGGTTTTCCTTTTCATATTTTATATTCAGATTAAAGTAGATTTACGAACCAAGGTATGTTTAACAGAAATAATACTAGGTACTGGGCTCAAGAAAATCCGAGGGCGGGGGAATATTCAGGAAAGATTTGGGTTTAACTGTTGGCTTGGAGTACTTGAAGATCGAATAATTGGACCCATATTTTTTGATGGAACACTTACTGGCGAACGATATTTATTCTTTTTACAAAACCAGACAGCAGAATTTCTTGACTTACTTCCTCTTGCCTATTTACAGAATCTGTTTTTCCAACAAGATGGTGCTCCCCCACATAATTCCAGAAGAGTGATGGAATATTTAAACAACTTGCATGGTGAACGCCTTATCGCAAATCAAGGTCATATCAGGTGGCCTCCTATGCTAAACTTAATTGTAACATTCTTTGCGCTCACAATTATTAAATGTTTAGAAACAAATGAAAATATATTACCAGAAAATACTAGTAATTATTCAAACTTTTACAAAATACTTATCACAAATAAGTTTAAAACATATATCTTTCTTACAACAATTATAACAAAGAAAATATGCCCATTATGAACAGTACAACTGTTATCATAATGTTATTTTTAATTTAAATTATCCTGCTCAATGAAACCCAAAGATAATCAAAACAAAAGCACTTACCGATATAGCAGTAACACAAAACTTTAGAACATCCACAGACACGTGTTTCGACATCTATGACATCTCTTCGGTGCGGCTTTTCCTAAAGTTCACAATCAACTGAAATATGTAAGCAAATACTCGTGTTATAACCATCAAAGGATTACCAGAACAGGATATTAAAAATTAAAATTAGATTATAGGAAATTCCCCGTAAAGGGATAATTATCAATATAATTATATGCAAATGCAACTTCCTGGAACTGTAAAAGCTCTATAACAATAGAAACAAATGAAAATATATTACCAGAAAATACTAGTAATTATTCAAACTTTTACAAAATACTTATCACAAATAAGTTTAAAACATATATCTTTCTTATAACAATTATAACAAAGAAAATATGCCCATTATGAACAGTACAACTGTTATCATAATGTTATTTTTAATTTAAATTATCCTGCTCAATGAAACCCAAAGATAATCAAAACAAAAGCACTTACCGATATAGCAGTAACACAAAACTTTAGAACATCCACAGACACGTGTTTCGACATCTATGTCTCTTCGGTGCGGCTTTTCCTAAAGTTCACAATCAACTGAAATATGTAAGCAAATACTCGGTAATTATCCCTTTACGGGGAATTTCCTATAATAATCTAATTTTAATTTTTAATATCCTGTTCTGGTAATCCTTCGATGGTTATAACACGAGTATTTGCTTACATATTTCAGTTGATTGTGAACTTTAGGAAAAGCCGCACCGAAGAGACATAGATGTCGAAACACGTGTCTGTGGATGTTCTAAAGTTTTGTGTTACTGCTATATCGGTAAGTGCTTTTGTTTTGATTATCTTTGGGTTTCATTAAGCAGGATAATTTAAATTAAAAATAACATTATGATAACAGTTGTACTGTTCATAATGGGTATATTTTCTTTGATAATTGTTATAAGAAAGATATATGTTTTAAACTTATTTGTGATAAGTATTTTGTAAAAGTTTGAATAATTACTAGTATTTTCTGGTAATATATTTTCATTTGTTTCTATTGTTATAGAGCTTTTACAGTTCCAGGAAGTTGCATTTGCATATAATTATATTATTAAATGTTTGATAGCTCAAGATTGCCTATAACTACACGAGTCTGTCTGACAGCTGATATTGTTTTATTACATTCAATGGCTACTATGATTTTTCCAATGTTATTAGGTTACCAGATTTACACAGAAATGTGCCATTTTAGTTTTCAAAGCCCACTAATCTATTATCTATTAGCAGCATGTTTCTAAAAGTTTGGTTGCATTGTATTTTGGCTGAAATCTCAAATATTTCTGAGCGGATTTTCAAAATTTTGGTATCATTAGATTCGTATGAAAATGAGGTATTTAAAAATGTTGGTGAACGATTAAATTCCCATTTAAAGAAACCGAGTTAGTGGGTAAAAATCACATTTAAAAATTTTAAACGCCTCTAGAGAATTAAGTAATGCAATCATATTGCTCTTTTTATTTTTATAGTAACGTAGCACACAAACTAAAATATATTTTGGACACCACAGCACTCTGGATTCAGAAATAGATTTTTTAATAAAATTTTTAATGTTTATCAAAAAGTGACCAAATTGTATTCAAAATTTCCACTAGATTCCAAAAATGTATAAATATATAGGGTGTTCCAAATCGAAAGTTGTGGGCATTTCCGGTCAAACCGGATGTGCACCAAACTTGATTTTTTATTGAAAATATGGCATTTTAGTCGTGTAATAAGGCCTCCAAATTTCAATTTTCTATTCCTAATATTTTAGGAATTATAGGGGCGAGCGCAATTCGTGATTCACCCGGTATTTCTTTACTTGAAGATATTTCTCAAATGCCTATCAGTTGGGATTTGTATAAAAAGTAGACTTTTAAATAATCCCCACTATAAGGAAACACCGATAGGGAACACTTGATCGTTTTCAACAGAGTACCTAGATAGCTTTCTGAATCGGTCTATAAGACATACAACAAACTTTTAGGTCTTACTGGCTCTTGGAATAACAGCTGCAATGCAATTTGAAGTAATAATGAGGTGCTTTCGCAGTAGCTGACACTGATTTGACGTCAAAATATAAAGTTTCAAAATGGTGAATCCAATGGGGCCTGCATAATTGCATAACTTTTGTAGATTTACATGAAACTACTTTACTAAGCTACGGAAAACTTTGAAAACATTATTTTCAAAAAAATTGAATCGCCTGAGGGAGGCATGGGGCATTTTTTCATACGCAGGCATACAAAAGCAAACATTTTTGTTTGTTTTTGTGTGTATGCGAATGAAGAAATAATCCCCTCATCTACTATGACTTCAAAGTTCCATATTGGAGAATTTGCAATTTCGTGGCTTGCGCCCGTGAAGAAAGTTGTTCAGGAAGATGAAAACTTATCAAATTAAGACAATTACGGCCGAATGAAGAAAATTCACTTGTACTGTAAATATCTCCACCCACACCCCCAAATTACCAAACACTCTGTAAACCGCCCAACCGCACACCCCTTATCCACATCCACACTTATCCTTATCCATAAAACCCGCTAACATATACAAAGTCATATTTTTCTTCTTTCTCGCCTTTGAAAACTATATTTTGACTTAGCACCCATACCCAAGAAATTACTCCTTACTCTAAGTGTATCGGAAAACTCAGTTTTCACACTAAGTTCACTTATAGTGCTCTTAAACTTCGACAGTCTTATAAAAATAGCCAAAATGTAGAAATCCAGCATTTTCCTCCCTCATTGCCACTCCCGTAATCGTAGAACCTCCGTACGACTAGTCCAACCTACACCATGATACCAAAAATACGTCGAACAGACTGTATCTGCGTCCAGCAGTCGCGGCCGAACATTTGTTACATTTTATACCTCCCTAGACACAGGATTCATATAGCATATACCGCATATAGTTTCTATGTTCTCCTATTAGATTTCACAAATTTTCATAACATCTAACGTTACACTTAACTGCCGATTCCTTAAACATTTCCAATGTTACATTTTTTTTTTGATACTTACATTCGGCGTGATCGTAATTGTGGAAATGTACCTCCCGTAAGCATCAATATTGGCTTGATTCTGTGGAGGTGTGGTAGGAGTGCTGACATCGGCTATTTGATCCGTAAACGAGCATTTACTTGGTCTGCGATTTGAGTCATTGGAGTTGCTGTCTTTATCGCTAGATTTTGACGATGATCGGCTCGTAGTGCTGGTGGTCTCTATAGCGCCGTAGAAGAGTTGCCAACTTCTTATTCTGGACGCCGAATTATCGATATATTGGTCCTGCCTTCTTGATTGGTTGCGTCCCGAATCCCCTAAGTTGTGAAAAAATAAATGTTAATTTAGTTATGAATTTTCTGTAAGGAGAAAAATTATAGGACCAGTAAAATGGATGAAATCTTCAATAGATATTGAAGAAATTGGAATAAATAATGGTTTTCAACAACTCAATTGACAGTATCATATATAAACAAAACAAAAGAGAGTTTAACCCGTCCACAAATATGTCCTGGACATACGTCTATCTTACGTACCTCGGGCCAATAACTGACAATGCATCAATGCGAAAGTAGCTTTTAAACCTTTTTAAAAAACATACAGGCAAAGAAAAGGGAATAATCCCCCTACATGTATGCATTTTGATCTGTATCCGAACTTCGTATAAAAACTATAGGCCTCCGTTAAGTTTTTCGCTAGCTACCCAAAAACCACCACACTTGACCCCTCAGAACCCCCCTCAAATTTCACTATTCTCCAACAGACAGACTGACGGAATTGAATAATCGGAAAATAGGAAGGTTATGAACCAGCTAAAACGTAAAGAATGTCATGTCTCAAATACCAATTGACGTAGACGAAACTGCTTGTTTTAAATTTTTTCATATTTTAAACCCCGACGAGCGACGCAAGAAAGGGGTGTTATAAGTTTAAAGCCTTTGTCTGTGTATGTGTGTCTGTCTCTTACTCCATGAAAAAGTAGCAAAAAAAGGGGTAAACTTGAAAAGCGCTGTGACAAGGACGAGACCGTGTTAACACCCGTTTTCGAGGGTGCTGAATACCATGGTGATATTTTTAGGCCTCCATTGGGATCTACCTCTTAACGCGAAAAACCACCCCCTTCCCTGTTGGCTCTTCTTCTATTCTAGCCATACAAGGCTTGTCAGATCCGGTTTTTCCAATAGGCCGTAAAGAGTTTGATCATCCAACATATTATCAACTTCCCGGGTTGAAAGATCCCGGCCCCTCCCTTGATACTAAAATTTTCCCATAAAATTCAAAGTTTATAAAAATTTGATCTATTCGTTTGCAAGGGTGCTCAGCACGATAGCAACATACATTTCTCCCTCACTCTTCATTGAACCATCCTCAAAGCCCCAAAACCACCTCCTCGTAATATTTCCATAAATCCCCGATCCAACGAGTCCACACAAGCTCAGTACCAAGAAATATTACGGATTGGGATTTGAGGGTGGTTTAGTGAAGGGTTGGGGATGGAAATTATTTTGCCATCGTGATGAGCACCCACGAAAATGGAGATAAACAGTTTTCAGAAAGTGAATTTATGGGGTTATTTTAGTATTAGGAGGGGGTAGTTTTTAACCCGGGGGGTGAGGTCTCGGCATTTAACTTGCTTTACAATACCGAAATCTTCTCGATCCAATGATTCCTCACATCCCCACTAACCAGAAATGTAAAATGGGGGTGGTTTCGAGGATTGGGGGTGGTTAGTGGAGGGTCGGGAAGAAATGTATGTTGCTATCGTGTTGGAGACCCTTGCAAAAGAATGGAAACAAATTTTTATCAATTTTATAATTTTTGAGGAGATTTTAGTATCGGGGAGGGGTAGTTTCAACTCCAGGGGTTGAATATGCTGGATGCTCAAAGTTCAGACGGCCCGAAAGACTCGATCCGACAAGCCCTTGCGTGCCTAGAAAGGAAAAAGCACGAAAGGGGGGTGGTTTCCGCGTTTGGGGGTAGTTCCCAAGGGGTGGGAGGTCTAAAAATATCACCATCTAATTCAGCACCCTCGAAAACGGGAGGGTACCCAGGTCTCGTCCTTGTCACAGCACTTCTGATGTTTTTGCAACTTTTTCATGGACTATCTAGCCACCTAGCTCCAAGACGGCTGAACCGATTTTAAATCGGGTGTTTTTTGTTTGTGACGTTTTATTCACTCGTCAGGTGAGTGAAAGGACGTCACTTTGGCACTCGAGCTTTAGTCAGCGGTTGACGGTATGCTCGGGCGCCACCTTTACAATTTTTTACGTGGTGTAAAGGTCCCACACTAGCCTCCTAACGCAGCCTGTTACAGTAGGGCTGGGATAGCGTCAGTGGAGACACGGTACGTCCAGGGGTCTAGGGATAGTAGACTTCACACACACACAGTAAAAGTCACCTTTAGAGAATATATAAAATATTTATTTTTGCTATTCCTAACAGTACAGTTCTATTTAAATTAAACTACCTAAACTTACGCTACTACAGAAAATATATACAAAAAAAAACAAGAAAGCGGGGTTAGGCGGTGCAAGAGGGGCGGCTCATGAACGGTAAAAATACGATAGGCAACAACGGTAATGCGGCGGGGTATGAGTCGATGCAGAAAGCAAAAGCTACGGTCAGTACAGTACAACTACCAGGCGGGAGGAAGCAATACGAGAATAAGCTACATGCAACAAACTACTAACGCAACTTGGCTAGGGTGCAGCACCAGAATCTATGCTCATATAAATATGTATTAAATAATAAATAAATCCACCTATTACTGGGTCCGGTTCCCTTTTGGTAAAGTCATCCCTTGGGATGACTGTCCCTCCAGGGTTGGTGTATACCAGCGCCGACAATCCCTCAAGTGTCACGAGTCCACGTAGGGAACTAGTCGCTGGGGACTACCTAGAACACTGTTACGTGGCCCGATTAACCGGAGTATTGTCCGGGCGCTAAGGTTACGCAATCAACCGTTTGCTACACAGATATCGGAGGTGTCCAAAAGGTCCACGTGGGGAGCTAGTCGCTGGGGACTACCTAGCCCACTGTCACGAGGACTATTTTTCACCTCGGATATTCGGTAGTACCCTCCTTTCCGGTTGGTCAGTACCTGGAATCTTCCAGGCGTCCACGGGTCCACGTGGGGAGCTAGTCGCTGGGGACTACCTAGCCCACTGTCACGAGACCTGTTTTTGCCCGCAATATTCCTGTACTCACCCGGTGACTTGCCTAAAAATCTGAAAGAAAGGTATGATTATTACGGTTAGTGGTGTTAGTACACAACTGGTACTTAACTCCGGCCAAGTTGCTTATGAACTTCTAATTTTAACTTACTCCTTGCTGGACGGTGACGGCGGTGTTTCCTGGGTACTGCGGCAGTGCGGGCGATCCTCCTGAATCCCTTAAACAGATCCAAGTGAATGGACCTGACGGAATTCAATAAATCACTGGCTTGGCGGAGAGATCGGATAAAGGGAGTCAAATCTGGTCGGTAGTGGGGCACTAGCTCCATCTAGCGGTTTTGCAATGAGTATTCCGCTGGCTTGGCCAAGTGACCGATTACAAGGAACCAAGCCATGCGGCGGTGGGTCACTTGCTGCGCTTAACGGATATTTCTACCTAGAATTAGTGCTTATTCCCAAAGTAATAAAATAAAATACTAAGTTGGCCTTTCATATAAAGTATAAAATATAATATTAATATCCTATATTTTAACTACTAAAATAAATCATGAATTAGGAGTGCAATTTCCCTAGCAAATTTTGCTTCATTACACCCCCCTCTTACTTCGTAAAAAAAAATAATAAAATGTAATGAAATTATTTTTTTCCATGGGTCTTCTTGTTTCCTAAAAGAAAAGAAAATTGTTTAACGGTCCCTAACTGATTAAAGGCGCCTGCCCCACGATGGTTAAAAAACTTTATTTGGGGGCAAGTTCAACCTTTTACAAACTCAAAAATTAAACTTAAAAATTAAAATACAATTCCTTACTTACAAATGAAAATTAAAAGAAAAATAAAGATCTGCGGCGGTCCTCTAGGTGAAACTTCCATTCCTAGGTACTGAGGGTTCTCTCCCTAAAAAAAAGAAAAACAAATAACGGTATCGGTTAACGGATCTTCTACTGCCGAGCTGGTCCCCTGGGGGCTCTTTTCTTAGCATTCCTCCAGGTAGCAGTAGTGGACGGTTCATCGTTGACAGAAAAATACGGTTTCAGATCCTTGATATGGATCCGAGTGATCTTCTTTCCGGTAGTCGACTTGAGGTTGTAGACAACTGGTGATACGACGTCGGTAACGGTATGTGATCCTGAATATTTCGGCCCAAGTTTCGATGAAGAACCCTTAAAGTGCTTGCTGAGTGACGGTTGCATGGTTCCTGTTGTCTGTAGTACTTCTTTGAGATACGTGCAATGGTTTTGGCGATCCCCATGTGTCCAGCGGACGGAGCATCATGGTTCTCTTGCAGGACGGTGCGGCGGAGCGCTGTGGGAACACGTATTTTCCATGGGTCTGACAGATCTGGTTTGCTGGAATTCCCAAAGTGGCGGAACTGCTGATCATTACGTAGGCAGTAATTCGGAAATCCTTTTGGGTTTCGGTCAACTTCTGTCTTTTTCGGTTGGTACCACGAACGGCTCGGCGGTTTTATTATTCTATTGGATAACGTTTTATCAATTTTCTTATTGATTACTTCCTGCCTCTTTGAATGCTGCGGACGGTACCTCCGCTTGCGCCGTTTAGACGGTGAGAGGCGAGTGGTATGAGGTTCAGCCGACTTCGTGGTTTCGGATGTATTCTGAAAGCTTGGCAATTCAGTATCCTGACGTTCCTGAAGTTTCGCTTCTTCGCTCTGGGATAGAGCGAAAGCTATTCCTCCCAACGGACTGTTGCCGAGCGGTGATGAGACGGGACGGCGGTTCAAGAAAACGGTGGCGGTGATCAGATCTATCTGGAAATCTTTTGTACTTAGGATATCCATTCCTAGTACAATGTCGGAGGATAGGTTCGCCAAATAGAACAGGCGCTCGGAAAAGGGAGTTTCGTTTATCGTAAACTCTAAATTGTACGCCTTGTTGACGGTTACAAGTTTCCCATTGGATAACTGGACAGACGAGGCCGATATATGGACTGATGGCACCCCTAATTGTAGACAAAAATCTTGCACACGGTTTCCCACGTAGGATTTGGTAGATCCGGTATCGATTAAGGCGGAAAAAGTGCTGCCATACATGGTTACAGGTATGTGCGGCCGGTTGTCTCGGTGGACGGTATTTTCATGGTCGGTAGTTGGGTGTAACTGTCCTGACCTCGTGGCGGGGCGGCTCCGGTCCAGTTTTCTCGCCTTGCGGCACGGACAGTCTCGTGACATTGTACCTTGTTGACCACAATGCGAACAAAAGAGTTTCGGCGGAAAATGGCATTGGTTACGGATATGTCCGGGTCTCCCACATCTCCAGCAGATGTTTCCTCGGTTTATGGGAGTTATAGTGATGGAAGTCGATGGCCTACTCGCGTTGTTAGCCTCTTGACTAACAGGTGGAGTTTGGTCCATCGGTCTCTGAGTGTCCTGCGACGTTCGTGTAGCCAAGACCGCAATTCGATCCATTCGAGACGGTGGTGGCGGTTGGTTACTACTTGCAGGCGGGGACGGCGGTCGGTAGTCACTTACAGGTGGAGGTGACGGTCGGTTATTATTCGAAAGTGGTGGCAGTCGATTACTGGTGCTTGCAGGGTGTTGATTTGCGGACAAGTACGGTGCAGTGGTGTTTGTTCGGTACACTTGCTGCATTTCCTGACGTAGCGCTTCGAATTCCTTGACCTTGGCAGTCAAAGCGGCTATATTTGTCAGTTCGTGTCTCGGAATGTACTGCCTATAATCTGGAAGCAGGTTTCGGTAAAGCCACCGGAGTTCCTGCTGTGGAGTGAGATCTCCATGTCGGCGGATGAGTGTTTGTATGTCGGTTAGATAGGTACTTGCAGGTTCATCCGGTTTCTGGAGGCGGCGGCTAATTTGAGCCTCAATCTCCTCTTGGTAGTTAACCGGGAAGTAGAATATGCGGAATTCGGCGGTAAAGTCTTCCCAAGTTCTCCAGTGGGTACGGTTATTCCTGCACCATAATAATGCCGGTCCTTGAAGTAATTCCGGTAGCACAGGTAGCAGCTGTGCTGGACGGATTCCAGTATATGAACAGACTTCCTCTATTCGTTCTAGGAAGGCGGCGGGATCTCCCTTCCCGTCGAACTGGATCCCCCATTTACGGACTTTAAATGGATCTAAACTCATATCCACGGTCTGCGCGGACGAAGACGGTATAGTAGACAGTACTGGTAGAGGCGGAACTGTTAGTGGTGGTGGTGTCGAGAGAACAAGTCTGGTATCTGACATCCTGTATACTCCTTTCGTGTCACTTCTACCTCACGGTTGTAGCAAACCGTGGCAGTAGATGATAAGTAGCGAAAAAACGCGACGGTCGGGGCTGGTGATGGACGGTGGTGAACGATGCAAAGCGGTATCTCAAAGAGATGGTGACTCACAACGGCGATTCACGACGAAGTATCGATGAACGGTAACAGCAGGTAATAGACAACAATGAACAGTCTGAGCGGTCTCTCAGAGTGGTCTGTTCACTACGGTGTCTCAAGACCAAGTGCTGATGAACGGTAACAGCAGGTGACAGTGAACAGTCTGAGCGGTATCCCAGATTGGTCTGTTCACTACGGTGTCTCAAGACGAAGTGTCCTCTGCTAAGTCCTGAACGGCTTGATATATCGAGTCGAGAGTAGCTCCGTTGGCTTCTGCGCACTCGATTTACTATTTCGGGAGGGGTCACAAGCTATATCTCTACTGTCACCGGAGTTTCTAGGCCTCCGGGCAAAATCCGGTGAGGGTCGATTTAAAAGGTGTCTGGCGGTGCGGACAATTGTTCCCTATCGGTTTTAACAGGTTTCGGCTTTTCCCTTCCCCAGGGTACACTTTTTGCCGGAACGGACGGTCGGATCACGCTGAAACCAACGGCAATCGATTCAGCGTCCTTGAGTTACTATTAAACGAGGGGTCACTTGCCTAGTAACTCCAGACCCCGGAGTTGGTAAGTATTCCGGGCACAATCCGGGCGGTCGGTAAAAGTCGGTGCAAACGGTGTCTCGGGGTACTGTTTATCACCTAGTATGGGTCCTACTCAATTCAGACCCGTAACTTGGCTGTAGCACACTTTTTCCCGGAACGGACGGTCGGATCCGGTTGCAAACGTCACCAATCGATTCCTTGGGTCCGATTACCCTGAAAACGACACCCCACACGATATTTTGTGTGTTCGGGTACCTTCGGCGGACTTCGGAAGTGTTCGGTCGAAGTTCGAGTTTTTGCTAAAAGTGCAGCCTCCTCGTGTGGCAATTCCACAGAAACTGCCTCTGGTTCGGAAAAATTCCCAAAGGAGTTATTAAATGGTTAATAACGCCTTCGGGTGCTGTCGGAGCGGTTCGGCAGTAGTCGGAATCGGTTCCTTGTGCTCGGTTTAGTCGAAAATGACACCTCACACGCCTATAAGTACCTGTTCGGAGAATTCGGTTGCTTTCGGTGACTGCCGAATGTGAAGTCTGAACTACTTTCCCTAATAACGGTCCCTGCTCGGGCGCCAAAGTATGTGACGTTTTATTCACTCGTCAGGTGAGTGAAAGGACGTCACTTTGGCACTCGAGCTTTAGTCAGCGGTTGACGGTATGCTCGGGCGCCACCTTTACAATTTTTTACGTGGTGTAAAGGTCCCACACTAGCCTCCTAACGCAGCCTGTTACAGTAGGGCTGGGATAGCGTCAGTGGAGACACGGTACGTCCAGGGGTCTAGGGATAGTAGACTTCACACACACACAGTAAAAGTCACCTTTAGAGAATATATAAAATATTTATTTTTGCTATTCCTAACAGTACAGTTCTATTTAAATTAAACTACCTAAACTTACGCTACTACAGAAAATATATACAAAAAAAAACAAGAAAGCGGGGTTAGGCGGTGCAAGAGGGGCGGCTCATGAACGGTAAAAATACGATAGGCAACAACGGTAATGCGGCGGGGTATGAGTCGATGCAGAAAGCAAAAGCTACGGTCAGTACAGTACAACTACCAGGCGGGAGGAAGCAATACGAGAATAAGCTACATGCAACAAACTACTAACGCAACTTGGCTAGGGTGCAGCACCAGAATCTATGCTCATATAAATATGTATTAAATAATAAATAAATCCACCTATTACTGGGTCCGGTTCCCTTTTGGTAAAGTCATCCCTTGGGATGACTGTCCCTCCAGGGTTGGTGTATACCAGCGCCGACAATCCCTCAAGTGTCACGAGTCCACGTAGGGAACTAGTCGCTGGGGACTACCTAGAACACTGTTACGTGGCCCGATTAACCGGAGTATTGTCCGGGCGCTAAGGTTACGCAATCAACCGTTTGCTACACAGATATCGGAGGTGTCCAAAAGGTCCACGTGGGGAGCTAGTCGCTGGGGACTACCTAGCCCACTGTCACGAGGACTATTTTTCACCTCGGATATTCGGTAGTACCCTCCTTTCCGGTTGGTCAGTACCTGGAATCTTCCAGGCGTCCACGGGTCCACGTGGGGAGCTAGTCGCTGGGGACTACCTAGCCCACTGTCACGAGACCTGTTTTTGCCCGCAATATTCCTGTACTCACCCGGTGACTTGCCTAAAAATCTGAAAGAAAGGTATGATTATTACGGTTAGTGGTGTTAGTACACAACTGGTACTTAACTCCGGCCAAGTTGCTTATGAACTTCTAATTTTAACTTACTCCTTGCTGGACGGTGACGGCGGTGTTTCCTGGGTACTGCGGCAGTGCGGGCGATCCTCCTGAATCCCTTAAACAGATCCAAGTGAATGGACCTGACGGAATTCAATAAATCACTGGCTTGGCGGAGAGATCGGATAAAGGGAGTCAAATCTGGTCGGTAGTGGGGCACTAGCTCCATCTAGCGGTTTTGCAATGAGTATTCCGCTGGCTTGGCCAAGTGACCGATTACAAGGAACCAAGCCATGCGGCGGTGGGTCACTTGCTGCGCTTAACGGATATTTCTACCTAGAATTAGTGCTTATTCCCAAAGTAATAAAATAAAATACTAAGTTGGCCTTTCATATAAAGTATAAAATATAATATTAATATCCTATATTTTAACTACTAAAATAAATCATGAATTAGGAGTGCAATTTCCCTAGCAAATTTTGCTTCATTACATGTTTCAAAAGCTGATATTTGCGAGATGGTTCCGAGCCATGTTTGGTGGAAATAGTGGAGTAAAACTAAAATTCCTAGGGAATTGTCTTATTATAGCAATTTTTTGCTGGAACTTGTTGAAAACATTTCAAGAAGTGTAGTAAAAAGTTTTGGATTAAATCCGTGTGGTGGAAAGCTTTTGTTTAAACAAGGGAATGTTCAAAATTCTGTTTTTTCGCAGTTTTTCTTAAATATCTTGTATCACCCGTACCGCAATGAAGAAAGAGACATAATTTATTCACAATGAAATTATGAAGAAATCTAGATTTGTCCAAAACCTTTCGGTCAATATGCCAAGTCGCAAAACATGAAGACATTTTAGGGAGGCCATTTTGAAACAATTGATGATAACTTAACACTAACTCACATATTCTAACGAAACTTTAGAAGAATATACCCCTTGTGGTGTTATGCCATCAAGCCAAGTTTCAAGTTTCAATTTTTACATTAACTCCTAAAAGAAATCGAATCATCAATTGTTTATGGGCATCAAGTCGTACAAAAATTTGTATTTCAGATTATAGTTGTTTTTATGTTCTTTGTAGTGGCATAAAGAAAAATAAATGTAAAAATTTTTAAAACAAATTCCTTTTTTTTAACCAAATGAATTTTACTCAATAATATTTTACTCAAAGATAAATATTATTGACATATTAAAAATACATAAAAAATAGACTATTTAAAAAAAATAGTTTTATCTATATCAATTGAGACCCTAGATATGACACTGTTTTGCATTATGGCCATTCATAAGCAAGAAAAGAGATATGACTTGAACATTATTTCGAACTTAAAAATTCTAAAATTTATTTCCCTTTATGTCACCACAAAGAACATAAAAACAACTGTAATCCGAAATACAAATTTATGATGTACGACTTGTGCCCATAAACAGTCGACGCGACGCGCGACGATTCGATTTTCGAGTTTGCGATTGTTTATTAGGAGTTATCGTACACATTTTAACTTGAAACTTGAATTGAGGGTGTAACACCACAAGGGGTATATTCTTCTAAGTTTCGTTAGAATATGTGTTGAAATTATCATCAATTCTTTCAAAATGGCCTCCTAAAATGTCATCATGTTTTGCGACTTGGTATATTGACCTTGACCAAAAAGTTTCGGACAAATCCAGATTTCTTCATAATTTCATTGTGAATAATTTGTGTCGCTTTCTTTATTGCAATAATACGGGTTATACAACCAGAGAAATTTAAGAAAAACTACGAAATAACAGAATTCTACTGCTTATACAAAAGCTTTCCGCCACACGGATTTAATCCAAAACCTTTCACTACACTTCTTGAAATGTTTTCAACAACAGCAAAAAATTGCTATAGTAAGACTATTCCTTTCTATAGTTCAGGAATATTACGTTTTTATTCCGACAAAATTCATAAAGTTTTGAAAATTGGTGGGTATGTTGGGAATAGCATAAGGATTATTAAACCAAAAAGTTCCCATCCCTAAATATTGTGCTTGATCCCCCAGGACGTCCTTTCTACCCCCATTTTGAGTTTTTCTAGATTATCTCGGCAACGATGTAATTTTCGACAAAAATACCTATATACAAAATTATTCCTTGGAAAATTCTCTATCAAAAAGATTTTTACCACTTTTTTCCTAAAATTAATAATAACGTGGGAAATATGGCGCAAACATAAGGGTTGGTTCCGAGTAGCACTCTCTACAGTACGATCTACCTTAAAGTTTAACGTTTAACGCTTAAAATAGCAGTAGGCACTAAAATTTATTTACAATTTTAATAAATATACAACTTCCACCCCCTCACCTCTATAAAAAGACCGTGTTGTACTTATTTCCACACCACCCTAGAAGTACTTGGCGCGTTTTTTTTAAAGTGGTATCCCCTGTAGGCCTAATCCACTAATTATCAAATGTTAATTATTAATCTTGGTCGTCTTCCACAGATTCAACATTCAAGCATGATTGTCCATGGCAATGATAACACATTGTAGAGCAACGCAAGCCTGCTCTTCTGCAACTACACCTGTATTCGCACCCTAATTTACATGAACATGAAATAAGCGTTAAAACAGATCCGGGAGCTGGTTCTTTTATAGTCATTATTGGGATTAATATACCGCCAACTTTTTTCCTTCCCCAATCGGTAGCTTTGAGCGTCACGTTTTTCCATGTTTGAATTTGGTGAAAAACTCGATAACAGTGTTGCCGAGCGGCAGCAGAAGTTGGTAGAAGTTTTGACAACATAACAGTGTTGCTGGCTTTACCAACTAGTCTGTTTTAAGACATAAATCTGTATTCATCTAAACTTTTTTCTGCCGAGGTACAGTTGTATAAAGCTAAAATAAATCGCTCTCCCATGTTTGCAATTTCTTCATGAGTAGCTTCCTCATTGTTGGAAGTTTGTACAATTTGTTGTAAATCACTTCTTTTATTAAATACATTGATTGCATTCACAAAGGGCAATGACCTATGGAAGTGCGGAATGATGTGCTGCATAGTAACACCGAACATTTCGGTGATGGTAAATAGATAACGAATTATATGACTTGCGCTAATTACGGCCCTGATTTACCAACGTACTATTCGTTTGAGGAGAAATGGTCTAAAAACCTTTTTTGTAGAGAATTTCCTGTAGAACACTTTTGTACATAGGTATTTTTGTCGTAAAATGCACCATTTCATGGATAATTTTAAAAAAGCGAAAATTGGGGTGAATACTATGTCGTAGGGGATGAAGCACACAATTTAGGGGTGGGAACTTTTCGGTTTATTATTACATATGCTGTCCTGATTATTTCCACCAATTTTCAAAACTTTATGAATTTTGTTGGATATATCGCAATTTGGACCGTAATATTACTGAATTACTAAGCAATTTAGACCCTTAGATTTACTCCACTAAAATTGGGTATGCCGTTTTTAGGTTTCATTGTTAAACACCGGATCCTTCGCCATTTTTTAAATGCGCAACGTTCGTTTGTTTTAATAAATGGCGAAGGATCCGATGTTATTTCTGTTTTCTGAAATGTGTTTAAACAGTTTTAAAAACTGTCTTGAACTTGATAGGATTAAGTTCATCTTGTAATAAGAAAAAAATGAATATCTGAGTTAAATGAAAAGTTAAAACCCCCGACGCAAAAAATAAACCTTTAAAAAGGAACAAATAATTTATATTCGCTGGCTAGAGACACTTGGTTATATCTTTTTCTGTTTCATTGTTGAACCGTGGAGTAACAGTATTCGGTATTTGTTTTACTACAGATATCATCATTATTCGTCATCGTAGTGCGTCAGGGACCGCTGCTGTCTTTAACGACAGTTAGAAACTTACTTTACTAATACAGGGTGCGTCATCAGGAACGGAATCGATCAATATAGGAAAAAGTATGTAACAGAAAATTTTGAAATTTTGGAAGTAACTAAAGTCAGTGTGGCCAATCCAACCAAAATAATTAGAAGCATGTGCTACTTCTGGTTATACCGGCTGTCGATACCAACTTACTTATTTTAAATGGAACACCCTATATATTTTCGACTTTTCAAAGTGACCATAAAATTCTAAGTCGAAAATATGTAGCATAAACCTAAACCCAGTAATTTCGAAAATATTTGACGGTTTTTAAAAACTCTGACTGGTGCAACGGTTTGCAAGAACCGTTACAACTTTCTTCCTGTAGAAGACCCTCATTTGCTCTTTGGAACCTAACTGGAACACAAAATGGGTAGGTCACCCTCTGCAATGAAAATAAATTAACTAAAAGTACACCAAGTGTTCCATTTTTCACGATTTATTTTGTCAAATTCATACCTCAAGAACTATTTTAGTTCAAATGGGAAAATATAGGGTGTATTTTTTTACATCAAGTTATGTAAAATTAAATTCTCTTTTTTATAGTATAGGCATTGCGGAGGTTAAACTTGCAACTTTTTTAAATATCCGCGATTTTCTTAAATGTTCAAGAATATTTAGTAAATATTGCCATCAATTTAGCCATGATGATTAAATCATCGATGTGAGTTGTTCTCTTATGTCAAAAAATGCTAGCACGTTTAAATTACACCCACTATATGGAGAATGTGATAAAGTAATATCAAGAATATGTAACACATTTGCTATTCGATACCCACAAAAATAGAAACCATCACCTAATACTCTAAAACACATACTGGATAATTTTAGAATATTCTGTAGAGACAGAAATTCAAAGGAGGAAGCCTTAGACATATTAGCTGAGGAAGAAATCTTTTTAACTTAGTATTTGGATTTTCCTCAAAAAAATTGTATTGCCACCATTCTAACGTTTCTCATGGTACAGTAAACATTAAACTTCAATATTCTTGAATATTTTGCTCCCTAAACACAAGAATTCGAGTAATTCCAGTAATTGGAACTGTGTAGATTATAAAGTCCATTTTTGGTAAATTTAGCCTCATCTGTCCATGTAAAATTTCCCAAGAAATAATTGTCACTTTCATGCCAAATTAAAATAAATTCACAAAAATGTTCTCTCGTTAGAAAATATTTTTCTTATAATTGTTGAACCATATGGAACGATAATGGACTAAAACTTATGTTTTGACGAGGTTATGTGAATTGAATTGTTGGATAATTTCGATTCCAGAGCAGCTTGCCTTAATGGCATCATTGGAAATTCCCGAAAATATCCCAAAATTGCTATTTCTATGTTTTGTCATCAACAATAGGATTCCTTCTTTGAATTTCTGCCTTGACAGTCAGATATTCTAAAATTATCCAATATGCGTTTTACGGAGTTTGGTGATGGTTTCTGTTTTTGTGGGTATCGAGTAGCAAATGATATTACTTTATCACATTTTTCATAAATAATAAACAAATTTAAAAAATCTTCCTGGGTGTAATTCAATCGTGAGAATGACTGACATTAATGATTGTTTCTAATCATTGCTAATTTTATGGCATATTGTGTATGATAAAAGAGCCCTTGTTTTCTTTACTCATTCCTTAAAATCAGTGATTTCAAGAATTTTCAGATTGTACATTGGTTACAGTGTCCATTATAACTGGGTTCCACTTTTCAGAGAATGGGATGGGGTCCAACAAATTTGTCTTTCAAGAATAGTTTCATTTTTGTTTTGGGTCTTTAATTTACATCTGTATACTAAATTCTACCTCGACAGGTATAAAAATGAGAGTGGGAGGGCTGTGACATATAGTGACATAAACTGTAAGGGTTTCAACAAACTGCGAATAAATACAAATCTGAGAAATCTTTTGTTTAAACAAAAATCTTCCCTGACTCGGATATATCATATAATCCAAAACTTTTTGATGCGCTTCTTATAATATTTACATCAGGTTACAGCAGAAAAATTGTCATAGTAAGACAATTCCTACAAATGTTTGTTTTATTCTATTAAAATGGAAAAATACTTTTCACACAAAGACGCGAAAGATTTCATAAAGGTATGAATCCGTTGAAACTCTCAAACTATATTAGTATTCTTCAGGATTTTAAATAGGACGTGTATCAATATCTCATTACCTGGTTTTCCTTGCTGGTTGCAATTTTTTCCATCCAAATTATCTTGAAAAGCCAACACAGTAACATTCAAAATTTGGAAGAAATTTACTATATTCAGAATCCAAATTATCAGAAATCTGGAGAAGAGCATACAGAGCGATATTGCTGGTACTACTGGTATTATATGTGACAATTCATGGTCATTATAAGTTGAAAAATCTTTGTAGTTTTCCACTCCGATAAAATTTAACCATGTGGTGAAATTCTGAAAAAAGAAACTTAAATGAAAAAATGCGAAATAATGCAACATGAAAAATGTTCAAAATTATGACACTACTTTTTCAGGAATAAATCAAAATGACATCAAACTCCCAAACATTGCTTTTTTGAAAACAACTCTTAAAATATTCGAAATAGAAAGAAATCGCAGAAGTAAAAATTAAAAACCACAGAATTCTACACAAACATATACTTGCAAAAAGTTTCGTACCTGCAGCAGTTTTCAAAATAAGAATTAAAATTATGAGGTCTCGAGCCAACGTGCAAACGCAATAATTAGCTTCTTGCTTGAATTTCTATCGTATACATTTTTAAACGTAACTTTTGTTTTTTGCATTGAAAGACAAATTTTAAATTCTTTATCATTTTTAGAGCCTACTTCCAAAAAAACTATTTTAAAGATTTCACTGCCCATTTAAAAAATGTTTTTTTCCGCCTTATTTTAAGGGTTTCAGATTTTCTCATTTCCAGACTGCACCATCTAACCGGTTTCTATAAACAATTTTTAATATCTTTATTTTCAAAGCTCCAAATGCTCAATCACGTTTAAGCAATTAAATTAGACACTTCCAACATAATATAATAGGTACATAAAATTATGAGTTAAAATAATCTATCCCGGATGCGGTAATAAAACGAAACGTTACAAGAAGGAAAATATATTTATGTATTCTAGAAGGATTGGAACACTTGGCATGACACTCACTTTATTTATTGGATCGAGAAATCACAAGAATGAGCTTAATTTGTTTAAATAAAATACAGAAGTAACACATACATTTTTAAAACTTTTATTTATTAATAATAATAATAATAATAATGTATCTTTATTAGCTTAAAAAAGGTACAATTTGATCATAACAATATACAGATCATCATAGTCGCATTAACTTTTCATTAGTTTATCTTAATTCTATGCATATAACAGTAACTGTAAAATTATTAAAAATCTATTTGTATATTAATATAACGTAAAATTGCCTAACCTAATCACAAGATAATCAAAATTCTTTTTTAATATAACTAACACATAATTTAATGAAAAGATTATATTTTTCACAATATTTTATTTCCTTTGGCAAACCGTTAAATAATTGAATACCCTTACAAAACAAAGATTTCGATTCCTTTAAATTATCATACCTCTCTACCACCATATCATTTACACTACGAGTGTTATAACCATGAGTATCTCGGACGAAACTCAATTTATCACATAAATACCTTAGAGCTATACCATGCTTTATTTTAAATATAAATTGCAGTGATTTTAATACTATACGTTGTCTAACATTTAAAAAATTTAAAACATTTAACATTGTGTCAATGGGAGTATATCTGTTACACTTTAATATTATCCTCACAGCTTTGTTTTGCATCTTTTGTAACTGCTGTACCTCATTGTTATTTAAATATAGTTGTAGTGTTGCACAATATTCAAAATGTGGAGCTATTATAGATTTATATACTAATATTCTTGAAAACACTGATAAATAATTTGAAATTCTACGTAAAAAATAAATCTTTTTTGTAAGTTTTTTAATAACATAATCACTATTACTTTTGAAAGTCAGGGACTCATCTATTATAAAACCAAGATATTTAATTTCCGACACTTTTTCCAACTTTTTATTATTTAATACAATACTTTCCCCAATTTGTAGCCGGCTTAGTGTATGTTTTTTGCCCGGAATCATATATTTACATTTGTCGATGTTTACTTTTAGGCTATTATCACACAACCACACAAATATATGTTTTAAATCTTGATTAATAACATTAATAACTTCATTTACATTCTCTCTCCATACAAATATATTAACGTGTCATCTAAATGTACCTTACAATTTTTTATAGATTTCACTATGTCGTTTATAAATAGCACAAATAATAAAAGTCCTAACACTGATCCTTGCGGTACTCCAAATTCATTGTCTATTACGTTCGACTCACTATTTATATATTTAGTTTTTTGTCTTCACTTAGTTAGGTAGGATTCGATCCATTCAAGTACAGTCCCTCCAATGTCCAATTTTTCTAACTTTGATACCAGTAACTTCCGATTTACCGTGTCGAATGCACGTTTAAAGTCTAAGAACACTGCACCTATTATTTGATCTTTACCTATTGTCTTAACCCAATCTGGTATAATGAACTGTAGTGCGGTCTCACAGGAATGGCTTTCTCTGAATCCAGATTGATTGTCCATTAGAATGTTATTATCTATACAATATGTTGTCAGTTGTTCTTTTTTTATCAATTCTAGCGTTTTTTCATATACTGGTAATGTATTAATAGGTCTAAATTCTTCACATATTATTGTACTCAAAATTTTGGGAATGGGTGTAACCACCGATATTTTCCAGTTATTAGGACAAATTCTTTTTTGTAGTGAGGTATTAATCACATCCAAAAATCTATTACCAATTACTTCAAAAGCAGTTTTTATAATTCTTGTGGATATACCATCAATACCTGATTTATTAGGTAAGTCATACATAATTTTTCTAAGACTGTGCATTTCAATAGGTTTAAACTCTGTTAATTTATTTTTTACTTCTATGCTATCTAACTCATACCCGTTTTGTTTAGGGATACTTTTAATAATGTTGTTAATACTGCCTACGAAATATTCATTATAGTTTTCTGCGATTTTCAATTCATTTTTTATTACTTCATTCCCGAACTGAATTTCTTGGGGTGCCGAGTGGCTTTATTATTAAATTATTAACCCTCAGTGTTCGAACTTAACAGGTAGGCCGCCGCCTAAAACCGAGCCTGTTACAATTTCAACTAAAATAAACAATAATATCTACTACATTATGCTTTATCGTTCATTAATAAATGAAAAAGGTCTATGCTTTACTCATTATCAGTGAGTATTATCTATTACATAATCTTTCTCCCCTTTGAAATTAATTGTAATTTATTAAAATAAACATACGTAAAGAACCAAAGACGGAAGCCTTGATTTTTAACGAATTCAATCTATTGAGGATGGATGAATTTGATCTATTAGTTGATGAATAGAAATACTTGAATATTGAACGGCTTGATCCACTAGCACTTGTTTCGTTATCCCCTTATGCTTTGAAAGACTGGCGAAGTAGGTGCTATGACCTGAAAAAAACACACCACAAAGTTCGCTTTAGTTTGTTAAATTATATTATGATTAATATTTCTTTTGAGTCGTTGGAAGCTTGACAATGACTTTGTGTACTTTCCACCATCATCATATATTTCTTGAGGAATTGGCGTCCACAGAAAGTGCCATCCCTTCGTCTCTGTTAGATCTTACAGGGTTTCTGCTCCTATACAATGGTCGTTCAACGTTCAAGTATGTCTCTATTATGTCATATGGTACCTCTTGAAGATATCTAACTTTCACAAAATACTCCAGGACGGTAAGAAACATTGAACGCTACTCGCGAAGCCAATACATGGCATCTCGTATCTACCGAAGTTTTTGTTTCTAGAGTTCCTGGAACCAGCCTTAGAACTTTCTTAGAAGCCATATTGGCCTTCGAACCAAATTTATCGAAATATGAACCTACGTGACATTAATAAGTCATTCCATTAAGCTCTTTACAAATTGGCAGGGGGCTCCTTTGAACAATAGTTTGGAAAATTTTCAACTGAGCTGCAATTATTTTTGCATCTGAATCTGTTTAATTCGAGTAAGCCCAAACTTTTTCTTCTTATTTCGCCTTCGATATTCAGTAAAAACACAGGGTGTAATTAGTTTCATGTCATAAAATAACTGGTATCTAAAGCTTAGTTAAAGCATAGTTTTGGAGAAAAAAAAATAAACAAAAATTTCCAAAATACTTAACATAGTTTGAGAACTGCTGGCATATCGGGGTAGGCTTTATTGCCTCGCGTCTTGTCGCATATGATACTCTGACATTCGTACAAATAAGTATGGTGAGCGTAAGAGATAATTAGGCCGCGACGGCGGTCATCGAAAAGCATGCCGACAAAGCAGTTAAAACCGACCGACAGAGGACACCGCCATGTTTTTTGCTTCCTCGCGGCCAAATTATCTTATTACGCGTGCTATACTCTCCCTTGTAATATTCTCAAATAATAATTTCAGTTTGTGTCCTTACTTGGTAAACAACGTACACACGACGCGACCTACCCGTTCCTTGACTTGGTCTGTTGCTTTTATTCTTTTTAAATTTTGTGCCACTTATGTTTAGATTTATTTTATTGACTTATCGTTCAAGTCGTTAAAGTACTTGGTTACGTAAGGCACTACTTCTCGTTCGTGCTTTTTGTGTTACTTTTTGAATTTTGGACCAAGTTTTTCTTTTTGTTTTCTTTATTTATAACGTTAATTCATAGTTTAGTGTGGTGTTCAAATTTTGGAACTTGTAGAAGAGGATCCAACTTTAAGCACCTGCGATATCGCGAACCGTGTGGGAGTATCCCATTTTGTGGTATGGACGACATTGAGAGATATGAACTTACATCCCTATCACTATCAACATGTCCAAGCACTAGAACCTCAAGATTTTGCAGAGCGAATGCAATTTTGTAGGTGTTTAAGAAAACACGCGGCAACTGAGGATTTTTAAACGTTCTGTGTTTCTCCGATGAGTCGTGTTTTATCAGAAATGGAGTGTTTAATTTTAGAAACATGCACTATTGGGCAGACGAAAATCCACGTGTAATTGTCAAAGTACCTTTCTTAAATCGGGTAATTCATATTGTCAAAATTAAGAATTAACGTCCCTCTGTCGCTCTGTAAAGCCCGCGAGCTAGAAAAAACACTTTGCATTTTTAGAATAATTCGAAAAGCAAGACTTCGGCTGCTGGAGAATATAC